>OY856414.1:140851200-141226200 GCA_963693085.1 Alisma plantago-aquatica
TTACCTTATTTTATGTTTCACTACAAAAATTAGTACATAATAGAGGTACAACCACATGAGCTGGAGGCGAGATGCCAAAATGTTGGGTAATGTAGGCATTGTTGTTTTGAGTGGATGAAAATGACAGCTGCTTGCTTGGAATTCCTCAAAAGGGAGGGGGTTTCTAGAATAATTAGAAAAGGAAGGGGGTTTTGGAAAAAAAATTCAAGAAGATATGGAGATAATGAGCATAGTATTTTTTTTGGTGGTGGTAGAGGGGGAGTGAAAGGTGTTAGCCGGTCAATGTGTGTGTATTCGGCACGAATAATAACGGCGGAAGCACCTCCACATATGGACTAGGCATACAAAAATAATATAGCAAACAGTCAACCACAGAATATCGGGATTTACATTAAAAACTCCCATAATGTGTGAGGGACAAACAACAGGGTCAAAGCTCGATGGAGAAATCTATTAATCAATAGATTACAAAGTCTGTCCCAAGTTCTGACCTAAAACTTGAAGAATATAGAGCAAAAGAAAGAGATACATTTTATACCAGATCGGTACGCCACCACACCAAAAGGCCTCTCGGGAAAATGTCCCTTTGCAGAAAATATCTCGGTGGAACAAGAACAAAGATGGTGGAGAAGTTGGTATAAAATGCAATGAAGGAACGAGAGCGGTGCAAGGCACTCCTTCCTTTCCTTCTTTCTTCTTCCTTGACTCTTCTTCTTTCCGTCACAAACAACAACAAATAGAAGGTTGGCGGCTGCTGTCTTTGCTAATTGCAAGAGGCGGCTTTGGTGCCTTTTTGGTTGCGTGGGTAATGGGTATTAATACCCAACCATCACGACAACAACACCCTTGCCCTCATGGGCCTCACCCACAGTGGGTTGGAACCAAAGGGTTGTAGACCCAACAATCTCTCCCTCCAACCCAAAAGAGAGACTATCCTCATTACTCCTCAGTTGGAGTCCAATCTAGCAAGTTCTTGACAAGTAGTAAGTTTTTTTATAGGAACTACCTTTCTCAGAATGTTAGAAGGATTATCATTGGTGTTGAAATTTTTTAGCTTCAACTTCTCATCACGAATAGCTTCACGCAATCAATGGGATCAATATGATTTTCCACAGAGTGAAAAGAAGAATTCTTGCTCAAGTCTATGGCACTATCAATGTCACAGTAAATAGCATAGTCATCCTACGTCAAAGCCATTTCTTGTAAGAAACATTTGAGTCAAACCATTTCTTTCTCTGCTTCACAAGCTGCGATATATTCTACATCAGTAGTAGATAAAGCAACACACTTTTACAATTTAGTCTTCCAACTAATAGCTCTCCCTATAAAAGTAAACAGAAAACCTGAGTATACTTTCTATGATCAAGATCACCTATCAAATCTACATATGTAAAACTTGTAAGAACTGGTGGTACCCCTCTAAAGCATAAACAAACACTAGATGTACCTCTCAAATATTTGTGTATCTATTTAACAACATTCTAATGCTACTTACCAGGGTCAAACAAAATCTACTAATCACACCAACTATATATGTAATATCATCCCTAGTGCACATCATAGCATACATAAGACTTCCTACTACAGAAGAGTAGGGTATGTGAGCCATCTCTCACTTTTTCTACTTAGTAGAAGGAGATTGTTTTTCTACTCAGTTTGAAGTGACCAGCTAAGGGAGTCTCAAATGGCTTCGCCTCCTTCATGTTGAACCTGTCAAGTACAAGCTCAACATATTTCTCTTGTGACAACTAAAGTTTCTTTTCTTTCCTGTCACGCCTAATGTCCATGCCAAGAATCTATCTGGATGTTCCCAAGTCTTTCATATCAAAAATCTTAAATATTTTCTTCTTTATCTTGGCAAGAATTTGAGAATCTTTTCCAACAATCAACATAGCATCAATATAAAGCAAGAGAATAATGAACCTATCACCTGAAAATCTCTTGAAATCAACACAATGATCTGCCTTTGTTCTGTGGTAACCTTACTTCAGCATTAAAAAAATCAAACTTTTTTTACCATTGCATTGGTGCTTGTTTTAGCCCATAGAGACTTTTTTTCAATCTGCAAACCATGTGTTCTTTTCCTTCCAATACAAATCCTTCAGGTTGCTGCATATAAATATCTTCATCTAGCTCACCATGGAGGAAGGTTGTCTTCACATCAAGTTGATCAATATCAAGGTCCAAGCTAGCTACCAAGATCAAAATGACATGAATGGAAGTCATTTTCACCACTGGAAAAAATATCTCGTTAAAATCAATCTCATGTTTTTGACCAAAGCCTTTAACCACAAGTATGGCTTTGTATATCACACTATTATCATTTCCATTCTTCTTTAGCTTGAATACCCACTTGTTCTGTAAAGCTTTTCTGTCTTTAGGAAGTGTGCACAACTCATAAGTATCATTCTTCTTCAATGAGTTCATCTCATTTTTCATTGCATGCCACCACTTATCTTTGGGATCTTATCATCCTCAACATGGCCTGCATCAACATTCTACTAGACTAGAGAGGGAACTAACATATCAATCACACTATCATCTTTTACCTACTCAGGCTCTGTCATCATTGTATGAAACAACATTTGGTCCTCAAAGAAGATCACATCTCTGGATTTAGTTATCTTTTTGTTTTCCAGGGTCCCAAAGCATGTAGCCAAACTGCTCATCACCATAGCCAACAAAAATACAAGGAATAGATTTGTCATCAAGCTTCGACCTCTTCTCCTTAGGAACATGGGAAAATGTCTTTCACCCAAACACTCTAAGGGTGAGAATAAGAAGTTGGCTTCCCTATCCACATACTCTCTGGAGTATCAAAATCTAGAGGAACTGATGGTGACTTGTTAATCAAGTAGCAAGAAGTGTTTACAGCCTCTTCCTAGAACTCCTTAGGTAGCTTTGCATTCTTCATCATGCACCTGACTCAATCCATAATGGTTCTGTTCATTCTTTTATTCAAACTATTATGTTGTGGGGTACCGGGAACAATCTTCTCATGTCCTATGCCATAACCTGCACTGTGAGACCTGAAATCCTTGGAAGTATACTCACCTCCATTGTCAAAACTAAGACACTTAAGCTTTTTACATCTCTCCCTTTCTACCATGACATGGAACCGCTTGAAAGTATCAAACATCTAATCTTTCCTCTACAAATAATAGACCCACACTTTCCTAAATGCGTCATCAATAAAAGTAACAAAGAATCTGCTTCCACCCAAGGAGTTGACTTCCATAGGACCACAAACATCAGAATAAATCATGTCTAACACATTAGAATTCTTTTCACACTGAGCACTGAACTGGACCCTTTTTTGCTTCCAAAGCAAACAACTTCTGCAAGGGGCAAGAATCACATTCTTACTACAGAGGATCAAATCTTTCTTTACAAGCACCTTGTATGCCTTTCTCACTCATGTGCCCAAGACGCTTGTATAATAAATTTGAAGAACTGGAGTTGTCCACAATGTTGACATTGTCATTGGGGACATGTATTCCTTCATCATGTACAAGGTGCAACAAATTTTTCCTCTAGAAACAACCAACTGTGCATTGGTGAGAATAGTTTTCAAGTCACCAAAATGATATTTAAATCCATGAATCTCTATCTCATAGCTGAGATTATGTTATAGTCAATATCAGTAATATGTCTAACATTCTTCAGCAATATGGTATAACCCAACTCATTCTCAATGAGCACATCACCAATCCCATGAATCTTCACATAACTTTTAGTAGCCATCTTCGTCATTCCAAAGTTCCTAGACTTGTAGGAGAAAAAGAAATGTCTATGAAGAGTGATGTGGTAATAAGCACCAGTGTCCAACACCCACTCAATGTTGTCAATGATATGTAAATAATGTCCTATGGCAGCTCCACATGTGGATACCTCTTTGTCATATGTGAAGAATTCATCTCTATTTCTATCATCATCTTTCATTGTCATGGAACTATTTGTTACCCTAAGTCCACACTCCTAGTGACTATAGAGCCAAAGGTGATTGAACTTGGTTGTCTGTCCCTAGAATGGCACAAGTAGTACACATGCAATATATATGTAAAAGCAGTAACAACAAGATATAACAAGATACTAAAAGGGTATGGATAAGCATGTACCTATATCTACTTCTAGAATCCTAGGATGATTCATTTCTCATGTTAGAGTCTTTAGCACAGTGGATATTCATTTAGCAACTAAAATTTTGATAAAAAAACATATTAATGCTAAAGCAATAAGTACATTATTAAGAAGTCATGTAAATAGTTTAAGAGTAATACAAAACTTGCTTGTCTAGGAAACATGATAACGAACAAGACATGGAAACAACTCGAGCAAGCTTAATGATAGAATTTAATACAAAGCATGGGATCCATTACATCAATATTAGATTGTGTAATGGATTAATATATCTAATGTTCAAGCTTTTGTTAACATATTAGAACTAAACATGAAAGTAGTAGTCATATGAACATTAGTTCAACCAAGTACTTAACTAGTCAAGCATTCATACGAGCCTACATACAGGCAAGACAATATCATAGTAGGGTCAAGAGGAAAACATACCTTACGAGTAGAGTATGAGCTATAATTCATGAATAAGATTCCTAGAAATGATCCAGACCAAGGGAACCTCACAAAGAAAAGATATAGCATGGTGTCTTAGTTCCAAGGGTTTTGATAATCTAATCATCATATGATTCATATGGATATTCCCCTAGTTCTAGGTTTCAAATAGTTTAACATAGTTCTAAACTTCTAAACATGCATGTCATTAATCAACATAGTTCAAGGATCAACATTGAATCCTAGGTCTAGGTGAACCATCCACATTATGAGTAGTTCTAGATAAAGGTAAAGTTTGATTTAGGACTAAAGTAAGCATAAGATTTAGATTATCATCATAGTCTATTCATGCAAGATCATAATTAGCCATATTAGATTCATTTCATGCAATAGAGTCACATTTCCTCATCATAGAAGCATTAGGTAGAATAAGTTAGGGTGTAGATTTAACATGGTGATTCTACTTATTTGAAGCCATTAAGACATCATGAATAGCATTAATACTGATAGAGCATAATTGTCAGAAAATTAGAGTCTAACATTCAACATATGCATTTTCATCACATTAGTTGTTGTATGTATGTCATGAGTACATGAGTGTGCTCCATGGAATATCGTGTCACAATTCATCTTGAGGAGTGGTTTTAAGGTGAACGTAATGGTTTCAACATTTAGGATCAAATTTGCATAAGGTTTTAAGGATTCAAACCCATAAGTATTCATCATCACTAATTAGGTCATGTGAAGGTGCAAAAGTGAGTTCTTAGGTTACAAGAGCTACTCATGAGAAAATAACACAACATCTAGATAAGAAGTGTCACACAACAACATAAATACAACTGATTTTGTAGTTAGGTGATTATGTAATAGCAAGAAAGGATAAAGTTTCCCTTTTGATCAAGTTATATTGTGTGTGACCGTAAGAGTTCACATTTTAGGTCAAAGGTAAACATAGGTGTATCAAGGTGGTACATTTTGTGATTCAAATCAAGAGGTTGATAAAAGTTACCGATCTAAGGATTAAGAATGATATATGAAGCAATAATAACATTTTGTAGCAAGATACCAGGTAAGGAAATTTCTTGTTTACTTACATACTTACGTGAAAAAAAAGCCTCATTGGAACACATATAAGATTCGTTACTATAAAAGGATAATGGTAACCACACCATGAATTCAGGTTTCGTATTAATAGAAATAGATGTCCTACCGAGATAGAATTTGTAACTTGTTATCCTCTTTCAAGTCATGGTATTTCTTATATCATAAGAAATGAAAGACAAATTAGGTTATGGAACCATTTTATTTGGAAATCTCTCATTTTTCTCGTCAAAATGGTATATTATATGTCTTCATTTGGTTAAAGCATCACAAAGATGTGATTTTTCAAAGATTTTACCTACAAAGGGGGGTTTGGGTCATTGATGTGGGTGTAGGCCTGGGATGCCACCACGTAGCCCAACAGGTGCACCACTCACCTAGCCCATCCACTTAGGGATGCCTGGACATAGTTGAATGTCTATGGTCTCCATCCACCACCATGAGGTGGATGTTTTGAGCTTGCAAATTCCCGTTGCCGCCAGATCCACTGCCTGCGATCATTTGTGGATGTTGACGTCCACTTGCACTAGTGTAGTCCACAACCTCACCCTGGGGTGGACTTAGATCTAGGTCATTGATCCAGTCATTCATTTGACTGGGGTTCTGATACAATGGTGCACGACCTTCTCTCCCTCATAGTCAAATCCCAATCCATCTCTCAGGCAGCGGTGGCACTGCAGCTAAGGAGAAAAAGGGGACTGATAGGGGGTGCTCGGGTGATCGAGGCAGCCATGGTGATGTGCCCTGGGTGTGCGGACTCACCGTCATTCTTATCATACATGGAGGAAATATGAAGACGGAGGGAGATCTCCAAAGTTTCTTTGAGACTGGAGGTCCAAAACTCGAAGGAGGGGGCTAGGGTCTGCAGAAGTGGGGAAAAAAGAGGGGAATGAGAGGGGAAAGGAAGAGATAGAGAACAGGGACATCAATTTGGTAGAATGGGAAGAGGACAAGATAGATTGGTGAAGAAAATATGGAATTATGTGGTGACAACAACACTTTTTCTGGCGAGGTGTATGAAGGTATAAGAAAATATCACAGTCGTTGGATCAAGGTCGTGATCCATGACATGGGAAGCCAAGGGTCAAGATTTAACACCCATAGAAATGAGAATCACCATTGGTGGAGAGAAAGTGACCTGGATTGACAATAAAAAGGGAAGGGGAGGGGAGCAAATGGTCATTCACACCACCTAAAATGTCCCAAATAGGGTCACAAATCAATACAAACCATATAAAGCACATGTAAAAGACCCAATCTTCAAAGGTCCATAACTTGGGCTAGGATGATCAGATTGGGGTGATTTTTACATCATTGGAAAGATAATAAGATTCTCTACCACATGAATAGATGTAAAAGAAATAAGAGTTCATGAAAAGGATTAAATTTTGATTGCAAGTGGATGACACATAATAAGCATAACGCTTAGTTCAAACTCAAATTAAAGTCATACATTATTGCAAAGTGATACCTAATCAAGATCAAATCTTCAAGTGGGCATTAAAAGTCTCAAATTCATCAAAGTGGAGGTGAGGGAGGTTGTTGAGTACATTAGGGAATCTAATAAGTCAAGATTTACATAATTTGAATGTGATAAAAAATCCAAGTTATCACATCCTCCCCACATTAAAAAGAGATTTTGGCTCCAAAATTAAACTGAGTCATCATTTGAGATTGAGTTTCCATATTCCATATCATAATATACTTGGTATTCCTTAGTAATAATATATTTCAAAATCAAGAAATTGAGCATCATTGACAAAGTACAATCACATTAATCAGTAACTTGGTAAGATCATCACATAAATCACAAATTTAGAGATTATCCTATAGATCAAAATTTTGTAAAGATCACATTTTAGGTCAAATGATTAGAGATCATCGAATCATGAGTAAAGAATGACTTTCATTCCCAATAATTAGGGTCCTATATTCTACATTGGCCTAGGTGGGATTATACATCCATGATTGAGAATTCATATTTCCATAATTTGAGACATACATCATATTTCAACATCGTGATTCCGTTCTCAAAATCAATAGAAGGTCCCACTCTTGTCCACATGGATCTCACCCCTGAGTCATATATCGAGAAAATTAGCATAATCATCATTTTAAAATTTGAGATTTGGGAACAAGAAAGTCATTAACCATATATCGTGAGTGATCTCAAGATCCAAATAGGGTGATCATAGGAGTCAAACTAATATCAATAGCATTAATCATGAGTCAATATTTTGCTATTTAATATCGAGGGTCAAGTTTGGACACTAACATCATAGATCCAAACATTTCGAGTCTAGTTTTATATTCTTATTTTAGACTTTATGTGTGACTTAGGGCTCTACCCTTCCTAGGTTTTTTTTGAGATGTCATTCCAATTTTTCTTGACGTTTCTCCAACAACATTCGAGCACATTTTTTTCTATGTAATTCTTTAACCCAAATTTTCTCCATCTCTTAAGGTGCACATCATTTACTTTATGTCCCAACATTGGGCTCATGGTGACCTTCTCTCATGGGCTTGGTCTTCACAGAGGCCTTCCCTCCTGGACTTGACCTCTTGGCAGCCTTCCCTCTGGGCTTGGTCTTCATGTTAGCTTTACCTCCTAGGCGTGGGCTCTCTGTGACCTTCCCTCCTTGGCTTGGTCTTCATGTTGGCATTCCCTACTGGGCTTGGCCACTTGGTGACCTTCCCTCCTGGTCTTGGTCACCTACTGTCATCCACTTCCTCAGTGACTTTCCTTATGTCCCTTAGAGATGGTATAGTTGGGTTTTAAGAATTATACTCAATATATATATTCTTTCATGCTTTGTATACTTAACCCTCCAAACATTTAGTGATATTAAATTTTATCTCCAATTTAAACCGATTGATCAACTCACCCTTCCAGAGGTGATCATTCATCCATATACAATAATCGAGCAACAATCGATCAACATTTTGAGCATTATTCAACATTTAATGGCATCAATATCGAGTTTATTATCATGATATTCATGGTTGATGAATGATCTAGGCCTAGGTCTTCCTAGGAACTTGACCACTAGCTATAGAAAACATCTTCATATTCTAAGATCGTCATTAAATTGAAATTTTGAGATCGAGTATCAACATCATCATAGACATAACCCATTAGGGACTTCGGTCACGAAATCAAAGTTGTGTAGAAGGTATCTCATTTCCAAGCTCTAAATAATCAAAAAGATGACAACTTATAGGTAGTCATAAAGGGAGTGTGACCTAGGTTAGGGTTGCCACAAGTCAACTTCCACCCTAACCTAGCACACTAGTCTACATTGGTCATGAGTGATCAAGCATATCTGAATAGGGTGAGCATCAACTATATCATCATGTTTCACAAGGTCATGAGTAAAACATCAAGATCATAAAGGGAAACCATACTTTAAGATTTTGCAAGATCAAAGTCATAATTTCATTCCCTTCCTTTCAAGATCAAGGTAAGGGTAGATTTTGGAAACTGAGAAGTCAAATTGAGGACTCAAGAGTGTAAGCATAATAGTTCTAGATTGATGTTCATGTCCATTATATTTGAGGTTTGATCGAAATAGGGACAACATAGGTTTTATCAATAGGGACTCTATCAAACATGGGGTATAGAATATAAGTTCCATCTTATATCGCCGACATCAAGGATTTACATTAAACATAGAATACACTTATATCCAATTGGTAACAATGAGTTTTCATGAACTTTACACAGGAGTACATTACTTCTACAAGTACTTTCATTTATCAAATAGGGTCTTTCATTCAAGATCAGGTCATGGCATTGTCATCTAGGTCAACTTTCATGAGTTCAAATCAATTTTAGTTTTTCCCATGCATCTGCTACCCATAATTGAGAAATCATGTGATTAATAGTCATGAGAGAAGAATCACATGAGGAGATGAGAAGACTAACTATTCATCATCTACTTGGGTGGCTTAGGTAAATAAGAGGTGAGATTCTAGAAGACTCTCTAACATTTAGGGGAAGATGTGTTATGCCTTACACATACAGAGGCATGTGTGTTTGTCTCTGATACCAATTATCACGAAACCATTTTTTACCCTAAGTCCACACTCCTAGTGGCTACAGAGCCAAAGGCGAGTGAACTTGGGAACCCATCCCTAGAACACAAGTAGTTCACACAAACAATATATATGTAAAAGCACTAACAACAAGATATAACAATATGCTAAAAGGGAATAGATAAGCATCTACTCATATCTACTTCTAGCATCCTAGGATGTTTCATTTCTTATCTTAGAGTCTTTAGCATAGCAGATCTTCATTTAGCAACTAAAAATTCAATAAACAAAATATATTAATGCTAAAGCATTAAGCATGTTATGAAAAGGCATGTAAACAGTTTAAGAGTAATTCAAAACTTTCTTGGCTAGGAAACATGATAAAGAACAAGACATGGAAACAACTCGAGAAAACTTAATGATATCACTTAATTCAAAGCATGTGATCCATCAACATTATATTGTGTAATGGATTAATATATCTTATGTTCGAGCTTTTGTCAATATATTATAAATAAACATGAAAGTAGTAGTCATAGGAACAATAGTTTAGCCAAGTACTTAACTAGCCAATAATTCATAAGAGCTTACATATAAGAAAGCCAATATCATAGTAGGGTCAAGAGGAAAATGTACCTTACGAGTAGAGTATGAGCTATGATTCCCAACTAAGGTTCCTAGAGACAATCCAAACCAAGGGAACCTCACAAAGAAAAGATATAGCATGGTGTCTTGGTTCCAAGGGGTTTGATAATATAATCATCATATGATTCATGTGGATATTCCCCTAGTCCTAGGTTTCAAATAGTTCAACATAGTTCCAAACTTCTAAACACGCATGCCATTAATAAACATAGTTCAAGGATCAACATTTAGTCCTAGGTCTAGGTGAACCATCCACATTATGAGTAGTTCTATATAAAAGAAAAATCTGATTTATGATTAAAGTAAGCATAATATTTAGATTATCATCATGGTCTAGTCATGCAAGATCATAATTAGCCATGTTAGATTCATTTAATGCAATAGAGTCACATTTCCATGTCATAGAAGCATTAGGCAGAATAAGTTAGGATGTAGATCTAACATGATGATTCTACTCATTCAAAGTTGTTAAGACATCATATATAGCATTAATACCAGTAGAGCATAATTTTTGCAAGATTAGAGTCTAACATTCAACATATGCATTTTCATCACATTAGTTGTCTTATGTATGCCATGAGTGCATGAGTGTGCTTCATGGGATATCGTGTGACAAGTCATCTTGAGGAGTGGTTTTAAGGTGAACATAAAGGTTTCAAAATTTAAGATCAACTCTCCATAGGGTTTTAAGGATCCAAACCCATAAGTATTAATCATCTGTAATTAGGGCATATGAAGGTGCAAAAGTGAGTTCTTAGGTTACAAGAGCTACTCATGAGAAAATGACACAAGATCTAGATAAGAAGTGTCACATAATGTAAGACCCCTGGCCTGATTTTTAGTGTAACCTTCTTTGATTTGGATTGAACATGTTCTTATAACCTTTCTCTAATCTTTTAGGATTTAATTAGGGCTTGTGGAGATCTTAAGTTTCAAGTTTGAGCTTGTTTGGATTTTTTGTGCTTTATATGCTAGTTTTGGTGCAAATTGCAATTTACCTAAAGTAGGTGGTTATGTGTAATTTGTCACCTCTAGAAATTTTCTTATCTTTCTTAACATCATATAGAGGAGAGAGAAAGAAGTGGTCACCTTATTTGAGCCTTTGTAGAGAGTTGGCACCCTTAGTGGTGATTAGGGTATATAGGGGGTGAGTGTTTTGACCTAGGTGTACTTAGTGAGTTGTTTTGACCTAGGTCACGGCCTAAGGTTTTCTTTGGTGGGTTTTACAGTTGAGACACCCCCTCTAGGTGTTAGGGTCCCTACCAAAGTGGTCTTGGGTGGTCTTGGGTGGAGATTTTTGCCTTCTTGTAGGATGTCTTAACCTAGGGTTTGAGGAGATTTCTTATCTCGACCTAGTGGTGATATATGGTTCTTGTCGCACCATGGAAGGTGATTCATGGAGGGTCGTGATTGTCACCATGATGGGTGAAAAAGGTGGTCGAGACCCAACCTTGATTGTATCACCATGTCTAGCATGTTAGGCTTAAGTGGTTGCACTTTGGTCTTTTGATTGGACAAGTGTCCATTTAGTGTCCTAGAGTGTTGATAGCTCACCTCTTGCCTTCTCCCTCATCTTCCACCTATATAACCCCTTATATCTCCATTCTTGTAACCCTTTTTGTCCCTCCATCTTCTTCCTTCTCTTTTTCTTATTCTTAGGGCTTGGTGGAGCAAGGAGATCCAAACTTGGAGCTCTTGGTGACCAACCTCTTAGTGTATGTGGTACTCGTGGTGACCATAGCTCATATTCAACCTTGGTAAGTGTTTATCTTTTATGATGGCATGCCTTTTGATCTCCTACCTCCGTCTCCTTATCTTTTCTTGGCCCTATACCATGGTTTCTCCATGGTGGTCGTTTTGGAGGAAACCTCCTCATCACAAGGGTCACTGACCATGTTTTAACAAGGTAGACCCAAGTGTGAGGAAGTTTACTCCTCTCTTTATCTCTTTCCCTTTTTGGTTCGGCCTAGAGCTCTCTTTTTGAGGGCTTGATTTGACCTTGGTACCTTTTTGTTCTTGAGGTGCTCTTGTAGCCAAGAGTGGAACCCTTAGTGGAACTTCTTCAACCCTTGGATTGTGTGCTTGGATCTCTTGATCTTAGAGCTTGGAATCCTTGATGGTGATCTTCTTAAGGTGAGTTATATAACATTGAACGTACTCTATTATTGCCTCCTTTATGCATGTTTTCTACTGACTTATTTATCTAAAATGCTCCCTTGTCCTACTAGTAGATCATGTTAATCTCTAGAACTTGTTTGGTGGGGATATCTTCCTTGGTTTGGTAGAATCTAAAACCCTAATCTTTGTGCACCCGATTTTGTGGTTGATATGGAGGATCTTCTCTACCTTTTGACCTTTTCCTTGCTCTCTTCCATGGTGTTATTGTACCTAGGTGTTTAAGGGAGGTTAGGTTCTATTTTGGGATATCTTGATCATGGTTCCTTCTCTCTTAGATGAGATTGTTCCATAGTGGTTTCATGGTGCATGTGTAAGGTTTTTAGTGATCGTTTGGCATGAGCTTTCTCCTTCTAGTTGATCATGGTTTTCCTTGGTGTTGTCTTCTATTTTGGGGACAAAGACATCATTCCTAGTGATGGTCGAGACATCTATCTCCATGTAGGTCGTGACCCATAGTTGTTCTTTGTCGAGATGCTTCCCTTTTGTTGAGATGGCCCTAGTGTTGCTTGAGGTTGCGACACTTGGTGTTGAAGGTTGAGTTGACCCCTATTTTGGATGGGTTGTTTCCCTATTTTTTGGGTTATAGTCTATCCCTTGTCATGTTCATGACATGCCCTTGAGACAGGTCATGACATGTTGGCCTTCGGTCATGACATGCTGCCTTGGTTGAGGTCAAGGAAACCATGTTCCTAGGGGTCGTGATAGTTTTGTGAGGGGTTGGAACCCTAACCTTAGATGGATCGAGAGCCTCTAGATGTCACGATCAAGACACTCTAGGTGTCGATGTCGTGACATGGTCTAGGTAGGTGTGGTTGTGTTCTAGTTATATGGAGTGATCGAGACATGATGATGATAGGTGGTTGAGAGGTATATTTGGACACATGTTGATATCCTTGTATGAGTAATACATAAGACATGTAATGTGATGTTTTGATAACATCTAATCTACCCTAATCATGTTCTTTAACTGTAAGGATGCTCTAAGATGATGGTAGATGGCGAACATAGGGTTGGTGGTTGAACTTAGTTTTTAAAATCCTAATTGGCTAAGAAGGAGCATGGACCCTAATAATGTGCAATGTATCATGCTTGTCTCTCTTTCATGGACTGGATATGATGTTATGAGGTGATCTCTCTTGTTTATGAACCTATAACCTTGTAGGTGTTATGAGCTTGATAATAATAGATAGTGTATGCTATGGTGACTATGATATGAAATAGGTGGAATGAGGCTTCCTAAGGCATGATTGAGGCACCTGTGATACATGAATGATGTAAATGGGTCCCATGACTTGGCAATGGCTTATTGCCTAATATGAGATGACTTTTCCCAATGATGATTTGAGGGATTCATATCTCATTGTATGTGGATTTGGTATTGATGATGTGGTGAATGGTAGTGATACAGGAATCATGTGGTGATAGTGTGATAAGTTCACAACCTATATATTCATATTTTTTGAAATGTACTATGCCCTTATCTTTGTAAAGTTTGTTATGGATTTGTACATTATAACTTGATTGATACCAAAAGACACCAAATTGAGTTAGATAATCAAGTGGGACTTTATTATGTAGTTTTTCCCTGTGCCATAGATCCATTTCAGTGTCAACACTTGCTAGATGGTGAAATGGGATTTCCCTAGTGAAAGCTTGGAGTCATATACCAACGAGTATATGCATTCACAGGATTGGCTGCAGGACATACCCTGGAAGGAGTGCGTTGTAGGCCATGGCTCAGTGACTTTGATGCTTATGAGATTTCACTAGATTAGTTGTGGGCCATACCCTGGAATGAGTGCGGATACAGACCATAGCTCAACTTCATTGGTGTCCTGACCTGTACTGAGGCGGGCTAGGACTTTCACTATTTGACTATATGTCACAGGATGAAGTTGATTGGTATGTCTCTACTGTGTACTCGTGTACTGATCATGAGGTTTGGTGAGATCATGGATTCCAGATCTTCCATAGACCTTTTACGACACCGATTTTGACTTAGTAGTGGTCGGTTGGATTTGGGTGGTACAACTCAAATCCTCGGGGAATAATAATATATGAAATAAGTAGTGTAGGATATTTTTTTAGGATCAAACACAAGAACATTGGTTGAATCCTTTCCTTTCTTTTGTAATTGCTAGTTGGTGGAAGATATACATGTTCTTCGTATTCCTTCTTAGATTATTAATTGTTCTACTACAAAGTGATAAGTGCCCAGTACTGCTTAAATTGCATTATTTCTTAGATGCATCTCATTTAAGTGAATTTACTCATCCTTCTTAGTATTGTATCTACCTATTTTAGTTTTTTTGTGCTATAATAGTGTTGGTGGAGAGTTATATCTCATGTCAAGTTTTAGATCTCACCCCTTGGGTTTCTCCACATCTTTTAGGTGGTCGTACACGACGAGGTGGTGATTGTGCAACTAAGGCAGAGCAGCAACCAAAATAGTACCTGAGAAGGTTGGAAGTGTTGCTAATATTTTGGTGTAGAGTCCTAGAGTTGTCCATGTACACTCAGGTCTTGGGGGTGTATTTTGATGTGTTTGTAGTTATGTTATTATCATGAGGTTTCTGGCATGAGTACCTTTTGTTGTATAGTTATGGTAGATGTACATGTATATATATATATATATATATATATATATATGGGACAGTATGATGTGTAACAGGTATATGGCATGGCGTACATGTGTTATGTTAAGGACTTACATGTGAAACCAAAAATCTAGTGTGCTTCTATGAAATTAGTTTCAATTTTTAGTGTTTTTAGTAATCTGCTTGTTGTTAGTGATAATTCCACTTTCAATTTTGAGTCATCTCGCTTTGTGTAACAGAGAGTGTCACATTTGGTTGGTATCAGAGCTTTAGGTTCATTGAGTCTACATGGATTGAGGACTAAGGTTTGTGTGTGTTCTTGTGTCCTCCATTCTGTCTTATAGTGACTTCTGCTTATGCATAAGAAGAAGAAGAAGAAGAAGAAGAAAAGAAGAAAAACTTAAAGATGTCTAGAGAATACGAAGAACACGCTGTTGAGAGTAGTGTTGTTGTACCAGATGGAGGTGCAAAGAACTAGTCGCGAGAAGATTGGGTGTCTGAGGTCCCCCTGTTTGACCCAGCCATGCTTGAAAATCTTGATTTCTAATCTCTTTTTGAGCAGTTCATGGCTACCATGACACATATGGAGGATAGGACGTCAACACCTCAGCCTAGGGCACCGGTTCCCAATGTGGAATCTTCAAGTGTTGGGAAGAATTTTGAGTGGCTTCTCCGTGTTGAGGCAATAGAGTATGCTGCAATGGTTGATCCAAGAGATGTTGATCTGTGGCTTACGAAGCTCAAGAAAGCCTTCAAGATCCTTAATATTTCAGAGGCTTATAAGGTGAAGCATCCAGTGTATCTTCTGAAAGGGAGTGTTAGTCATTGGTGGGCCATGGAAGAAGAGAAGAGGCCTGAAGTGGTTGTTGGATGGGAGGATTTCCTATGTGAGTTCGTCAGTCGGTACTTTCCTTGGACCATCTGGATGAGAAGATCAGACATTTTGAGTGGATCAGGTAAGGATCCATGTCTATCAATGAGTACGAGGCTAAGTTTATGGAGATTCTCCAGTTCTGTCCTCACAAGGATACCACAGATGATGAGAAGATTCGATGTTTTGAGAAGGGGTTGAATGTTGAGTTCTCTACCTCGGTGACTACATTGGAGAAACATGAGAGGTTTTCCACATTTGTGGATTCTATTCATAGGATATAGAAATCAATGGTAGAGAAGTGGGAGATGAATTCCTGAAAGAGGTCTACAGAGTTCCAGGGATAGTCATTTGGAGGCTTTAAGAAGGTGAGGTTTTCTACACTGCCAGCACCGCAAAGGTCCAGTGGGCAGACAAAGTGGTAACCGAGTAAAGGCAGATGGTGTAGCCTTCCACCTGTTGGAGCTTACAGCACAACTACAGTGTCAGTGACGGGGCCGTCTAGGCCATAGTTTGAGACCAGAAGTTGCCACAAGTGTGGTCAAGTAGGACACCTGAGGCGGGAGTGTCCAATGAGAGACGATGAGGTGACCCAACAGCCGAGGCAGAGATAGTAGGGTTCATAGAGGTAGTAGTTGAATGGTGGCAGGATGATGAGGGTGTGGACTAGCATCGCAAGTCGGATCATCTACTCAAGGAAGAAAAGTATAGGGGCGACAATAGGCAACAGCTAGATTCTACGCCATGAGTCACCCAGAGGCGGTGGTCAACCCACAAGTAGTGATAGGTTAGATGGAGTTATTTCATTCTAATTTGTCTTCTTCTTGCTTCCTATCTGTTTTGGTTGACCCAGGTGCAGCACACTCTTTTATTACTCGTGAAGTGCTTGGTAGTTGTCTTTTTCCTATTAGTCATAGGAGAGATAGTTTGTTTTTAGAAACCTAGTTGGTCGGTTCTATGGTATTGTGGGAGGTTTGCCCTTCATGTGTCCTTTATTTTTCAGGTCACAACATTCAAGTGGATCTCATACCACTTCATATGCATGGATTCGATGTAATCCTTAGAATAGACACCTTGGAGAAGTATTAAAGTAGTCTTGGATTGTGGTTCCAAGCAGGTGATGTTTGTGGATGGTGATAAGATTGTTGGGTTTTAGGGAAGGCAGAGAAGGCTGCGGAAACAAAAAATTTCTCCCCCAAACCCAGCATGAGGAAACGCGTCAACGTCTATATAATAGGAAAGGGATGGTTTGTGGAATCATACCTTGTCCCGAGCCTTCCTCGGCGACAATACCTCGCACAATGCGTGGTCTTTAACTCCGATCTTGGACAGTGTCTGTGCAGCTCCTGGTCGCACCGGGACTGACGAATCCTCCTCCTACCAGACTGTCAGATGACAGTTTTCCTCCTGAGCGGCAGTGACCTCCCGCCTCTGTAGTAGTCCACACGGACCACCTGGAACTCCACTCTCCTTGTCCCACAAGGAAGTGGAAGGAGTCACACCCTCCTGTTGACGTACTAGTCGCCAACACACTCTCCTGCCTCCAGTTGCAACTGCAGTTATCCTTCCCTTGCTGCACCTCCCTTTGCGGGAAGCACTTGCTCGGGCTCTCTCTCGGTTACCAAAACCAGAGAAAATGACAACTTTGCAGAGCAACTGGTTGCACTGAGTTGTACTTTGAGAAGCCCCCAATACCCCTATATATATAGGAGGGTCATGGGACAGGGTTCTCCATCCCGGGCAATGCGGGACTAAAAGCAGGAGTAGAAGGGTTTGAGATTTTCCACAAAACAACCAACTCGCAACCTGAACCGATCGGTTCACAAGTGAACCGGTCGGCTGGGGACCTGAACCGGTCGGTTGGAACACCAACCGATCGGTTGGGACCCATGACCCGATCGGTTCACTTCTGAACCGGTCGGTTTGTGGTCCTGATCAGTTCCCGATTGACTTTCCTTCTTTTTTTTCTAATTGGTATTGAATACCAATCCTTGTTCCAATCAAATTGGGCAAGTGAAACGCAAGGTAAATTCTCACTGACCTGATTTTCCCAACTTGCTCGGTTGCACCAGTTGAACCGATTATTTCAACACTTGAACCGATCGTTTCACTCTAACCATGAGCCGATCGACTCAACACTAGAGCCGACTGGTTCAGCAACCTCAGCCGACCGGTTCAACACTTGAACCGATCGGTTGGGAGTACAGGTTGTGCAGAATCAGTCAAATGCGATTTCAATCAATCCGATACTCCAATCAATATGTCCAACACCTTGAACAATATGATATTGAGCTATCAATTGATTGAGTGTTTAATTGAACTACTAAACCCCTTTAGTAATCAATCTAAACATTGCTTGTGGACAAAACTCCTCTTCCAGGTTAAATCCTATGTGTGTGACCCTGCAAGTTCATTTCATGTTGGCAGTGAAAGTCCATAACACTTATGACTTCACAAGCAAAGAGCGGTGCCTAGTCACACATCATTGCTACCCAAGTGAAAGTAGAAAGTTGGAGAACAACTTTCATCCTACAATCCGTGAATGGTGTTACAGTGAATGTATAATTCCTTTGTCACTGATATTCCGAATGAACTCGAGGCATGGAACAGTCATCCTGTCAACGTTCATTCACTTTCTTGATCTCAGAGTAGATTGAAGGAGATATGTATGACATCAATATCATATACTGATTCACACATGTGTGCGCATGCCTATCTCAATCCTACTCATCAAGTGGCCTTGGATATCAAACTCCCTTAGGAGGGACAAATCCCATATCTATCACTCACCCCTCAAAATCCCCATGTGTCAAAGCCACCCAATCATCACCTTTATAACAACCCATGTTTCAGGACTGCGTTTGATGATGTCAAAGTGTGCCCAACGACATGTGTTGAGTGCAGTGATTTCAGGTCTAAGAATCACACTCACCACCATCACTGTGAGTACTGACTATGACTACCATATCCTGGTTCCATGTGTCAAACTCACGGTGGGTATGTCCGATACCTTGTTCTCTAACAAGTACCTATGTGTTTGGTTTGAAATCTCTATATCATGACTAATGAGATTCTGTCATCAACCAACACCACAATCTAGTCTTGTGTGTCATTGCTGTCTATCTACCTTCCACAATGACATCCGACTAGGGACATAATAGGAATGTACAAACTCTTAGCATCCGTATGATCTCATCGTTCAGGTCCTCAACCTGAAGGCATACGTCATTGAGTATTGTCATTCTCTAGACATTCAATCTGTTCTATCACTATCTCGTATGACTGAACCAGAAAGAATTGGAAGCTTGCCTTTGATGTTTATCAAATCAATCTTAATGTATCCCACCAATCATCCCATGATTGGCTCTCAGGGCATACATACCAACAGACTCCCACTTGCACTGTGAGCCAATCACCCTTGAATCATATTCATAGTGATCTTCAAACATGTCCCACATGTCACTCTGCTCTAGTGCCAACATAGTGAGTAATGGAAACACCTTGCCAAAGTCAGTATAAATTGCATGTCTCTCATATCTTTGTTGTACGTCGCACGTATGAGATGGAGTTGTCGTAATATGCGATCTAGTATTCCTTTGCTAACCTTTAGCCACATTGCATGATCAAGGATTCCAGACTTGTCATCAATGAGAGGAATATCTATAAGTTCATCTCATGAACTTCTAGATCCATATAGTATCCACTGTTGTTCACTAACACACAGATACTCGACATTCCCTTTTAAATGGTTTTATTGGAACAGTTCCAATTATCAACAAACTTTCACTTTTATACATCCTATGTATATTTTGTGATTAATTTTCTGTCCTTTCGGAAGTTCGCATCAATGTAACTCTTTACATCGAACTCTTCCTTATCTTCATAGAACTTGTACTTCACAAGTACTTATCAAGTTCTTATGGTATTCCAGTAACCCTTACTGGAAGTAGACAGACATCCACTCGTCATGTCCTACATACGAGTTATCAGGATGAGCACATCATATTGCCATGTCCTACATACAAGATGATGAATGCATTTTATTCTTGCCGTGTCATACATGCAAGACAATGGGATGATTACATACATGATAGATCCATATCTATTCTTAGTGTTCCCATTCTTCATAAGAATTGGATACTTGGCCTTGGGATACTAACTCCATGTAGCATGGACAAGTTTTCTCCCACTAAATCTGTGCATACTGAACCCTTCAGTATAGATTGCCAATGTATGCTTTCTCTTTCCAGGTCAAGAGATTTTTCGAGAACTATCTCTATAGATCTCTATTCCTATCATATAGGAAACATCTCTATCTTCCTTAAAGATAATTTCCACTTTTGGTTTTCCATTTTAGAACATTTCCATTTCACATCAACATGTGGAATGTGAACACGCTCCCATTAAATCACAGATCCCTTCTTTATCTTTGACATATCAGTCAAACCTTTTGACTATATTATCAAAGTAAAGATCCAATTCTGCGCTTCTTGTACTCAATCAATCACATTGATTAGTCCATTGTAACTTATAGAATTCATCTGCATTAGTGGATTCATAAACCTTATAGGTTGTGTCACATAGACATCCTTGTTTTATTCCTCATAGGAATGTGGTTTTAGTATCCATATGCCAAATGTCTTAGTCATTAAGTTGCAATCAACAAGCATCATCCTTCTCAAAATGTTATCCATGTGTCTTAACACTTAAGACTCATTTGCACTTATGGATTTCATCCAATGAGTGCTACCATCAAGGTCATACCTTATGGTTCACATGGAAATCATTTAGGATGTAATGATCATAAATCATAACTCGAAATTCGGTTCCTCATATTCATCTAGATAGTTGACTCATCACATGAACAACTCATCACATAGATAATAGAGGTGTATCTGTTAAGGATATAAGAACTCACAACCCTTGTGATTCTTAATTTCTTTTATTAGTGTGGGGTATTCATTTATTAAGAAGAATTCAGTTATTTGATAATCATTCTCTAACTCCTTAGAGTGTGATTCCTTCTTGATTTAGACATCACCATGCCTCAATCATGAGTTCACTATGATACACTATCATAATCACTCAAAAGGATCTCAAACATTTGGTCCAAGTATTTCATTCATTGATCTCATCAAGAATTAACACTTTACCAAATTTGTACTTCATCTATGATAATCTTGAACACTTCAAGATTTTCATATTGGTATTTCTCTAAACACCATTTGAAGTATTAGCATTTGTTCCAATAGGTATGTAAATACATCACATGTATTATACCTAATAGGACAATCATTCTCCCACTACCATTAGTGAAGATTGATTAATCATGTCCAAGATATTCATGTCTCTTACTGGTTCTCTAACCAAAAGAGTCTAGATTTATCCATCACATGGAAACTAGAAATGAATGTCTCATGATTGATGCTAATTTGATTGTTTGAGTTATCAATAACTTTAGGTATCATTTTATCTTATGCATACCATGTATCACAAGATAAACAAGGCATTGCCACAAAGATCATATCTTTAAGATTGAAACATCAACTTTATTAATTGCCATCATTGTCATACAATATGCAACAATAAAGTGTTTCTATCTATTGGCAATATATGAAATAGTAGTTCTCAACTCTATTTCGTGCCCTTTAGGCTGAAATAAACTGAAAGATACTCCTATCTATGGCAGCAACACTTGCTCCAATGATGGGTACTTCTTTCTTGGTCCTTTCACAAAGGCCATCACTTCTTTGCAGATCTTCCATATCATATATGATAGATCCATATCTTAGTATCATATACCTTAGATAAAGAAGAGGTTCATTTCAAGATACCTTAGGTGGAGATCTCCATCCCCTTCCTTCATCTTCTTTTGTTCTTCCAGATATAGAGGGCAATTCCCTCATACACCCTTTCCCCATGTGCCTTGAAGCTGAAGACGGCTTGGATTGCTGGCTAGCATCAGAACACTTCTTTGCTTTGCCCTCATCCTTGCCCTTAAGAATTACCTTTCTCTTTTATCACATCAAAGATCATAGTTTGTCTTTCTTCATCTTTGCCTCTACTATCATCAACATGTCCAACAACTCTGTCAACGCTTGTCAAAGTTGTTCATGTTGTAGTTTATCATGAATTGTATGATTCTTGCAACATTTGCAGTATCATACCAATAGCCAACTCCTGGCTTAGAGGGAATCCTTATTAGTCAGGTTTTCCACATA
This sequence comes from Alisma plantago-aquatica, assembly GCA_963693085.1. NCBI lineage: Eukaryota > Viridiplantae > Streptophyta > Magnoliopsida > Alismatales > Alismataceae > Alisma > Alisma plantago-aquatica. Next base: position 140,873,415 of record OY856414.1, read on the forward strand.
CCCAATCACATTGAGTGTGTGAATACCTTACTGGAGCTCCTTCTATCATGACATACTGGGACAGTGTCTTGGAGACATCATATGTCTCATGTTGTCTCTGCAGTTCAGAGAACACAACATCAAGCACTCCTCATCAATGTCATCCTCGGTATGCTTCCATAAGCATGCTTTCTGCCATTGATGTGATGGGATTGAGTTTATCTGGTCTTGGTAGGACTTGGAGCTTTCGCTCTTTGAGAACACTTCTCATCATCCTAACCAGTCGTGGAATTATTCCCATTTAATTTGTTGGTCTCGAAGACCGGTCACAAATAAAGTGATTATTGTTGATTAACCATTTATTTCAACAAAAGGAAATATATGCAATTTTAGTCCAAAACTCTTTTGACTTGTTTGATTGATTTGAAAAGTTGACGATAAAATTAGGTCTTTAATTAATTATCGCTCCCACTATTTTAATTCAAATTGATAGCCCTCACCATCAATTCGGAAGATTACAGCGTACAACCTTCTAGTGGGCAAGATCCTGAAATCCTCTAAGTCATGAGTCAGCTTTGGTTGATCGCCCACAACTTAGATCTCTCAGGTAGGCAACTCTTATCAATTGCATCATATGTAACTCTTATTGAATGAACATGCACAACACCTTGCCATGAACATTCCTTGCCTCTGGGCTTCGACGCTCTAAGAATCACCAGTTAAGTCCAACCCAAAAGTCGACACGGTAAACATGCACCCTGCTTTGGAAGAACCTACATGTCTACCCTTCACACTTCCACAAGATAGACGGCGCACCACGCTTTGGCGTAACCTACGCTTGGTCGATCGAGCTTTTCATGTGTGCTGCTAATGGAAGGCATATAAGACTTAATATTTTAATGAGGGATTTGGTTTTTATATACATATACATATACAATCACCACAATACATAGTACGTATCATATACATGCTATATCCCACAGAAAACATGCACAAAACGATAAAAGTGATGATTATGGCCATCCTAATGTGATTCCTTGAGCCAAGAGGAATCACAGTCATCTAGGTCAACATCACATGCAACCTGTATAAGATGAACATCTGTGCCTTGCCATCCGAGTTGATCAACTCATCACATGAATGATCTGTACTCTCCAGCCGGTCGTCTGGGTGCCACCAGCCGATCGGTTGGCTCCTCCAACCAATCGGTTCTCCTGGACGTTGTGCATCTCGTCATGTCCGCCACCCGCTCGTCTCGCTCCTCGAACCGGTCATCAACTGATCGGTTCACTCCTTGAACCGACCGTCTGGAACGTCAACCGATCGGTTCACGCCTTGAACCGATCGTTTCAGCTGTCATCTTGATGTCCGCCGGTCTTCGACATAACAGGAAATAAAAATATATCCTATTTATTACATTGCTTTAAAAAGGGAAACCCCGAGTTACATTCGGGGGGAGCAAAGGTAGGAAAGAATCTCGAATTATTTCGAGTTACATTAGGAATAAGAGAGGGAAGATCGGTGTGTAGACTGAGATGCAAGCAACCACAAACAACCACACACAGATAGGGGTTTATAGGCCATAATCATGCTACACACATCCACCACAAAACTCGTTTAAGGGCGACGTGTATCGAGTGCATTAATAATACATATCATATATGTAATTTGGGATTTGTGGATTTAGGATTGGACATGCATAAAGCTGATATTATTCGCATCGTATGCAATAAATAAAGGTGACAAACCAAAATTGATCATATTGATATTCCTAAAATATAGAGCAGTTGATGTGGCTCTAATACCACTATTGGGTTTTAGGGAAGGCAGAGAAGGCAGTGGAAACAAAAATTTTCTCCCCCAAACCCAGCACGAGGAAACATGTCAACGTCTATATAATAGGAAAGGGATGGTTTGTGGAATCATACCTTGTCCCGAGGCTTGCTCGGAGACAATACCCCGCGCAATGCGCGGTCTTTAACTCCGGTCTTGGATGGTGTCTGTGCAGCTTCTGGTCGCACCGGGACTGACGACTCCTCCTCCTACCGGACTGTCAGATGACAGTTGTCCTCCTGAGCAGCAGTGACCTCCCACCTCTGTAGTAGTCCACACGGACCACCTGGAACTCCACTCTCCTTGTCCCACAAGGAAGTGGAAGGAGTCTCACCCTCTTGTTGACGTACTAGTCTCCAACACACTCTCCTACCTCCAGTTGCAACTGCAGTTGTCCTTCCCTTGTTGTACCTCCCTTTGCGGGAAGCACTTGCTCGGGATCTCTCTCAGTTACCAAAACTAGAGAAAACAACAACTTTGCAGAGCAACTGGTTGCACTGAGTTGTACTTTGAGAAGCCCCCAATACCCCTATATATATAGGAGGGTCATGGGACAGGGTTCTCCATCCTGGGCAATGCGGGACTAAAAGCAGGAGTAGAAGGGTTTGAGATTTTCCACAAAACAACCAACTCGCAACCTGAACCGATCGGTTCACAAGTGAACTGGTTGGTTGGGGACCTGAACCGGTCGGTTGGAACACCAACCGATCAGTTGGGACCCATGAGCTGATCGGTTCACTTCTGAACCAGTCGGTTCGTGGTCCTGATCAGTTCCCGATTGACTTTCCTTCTTTTTTTTGTAATTAATATTGAATACCAATCCTTGTTCCAATCAAATTGGGCAAGTGAAACACAAAGAAAATTCTCACCGACCTGACTTTCCCAACTTGCTTGGTTGTACCAGTTGAACCGATCGTTTCAACACTTGAACTGACCGTTTCACTCTGACCATGAGCCGATCGACTCAACACTTGAGCCGACCGGTTCAGCAACCTCAGCCGACCGGTTCAACACTTGAACCGATCGGTTGGGAGTACAGGTTGTGCAGAATCAGTCAAATGTGATTTCAATCATTCCGATACTCCAATCAATATGTCCAACACCTTGAACAATATGATATTGAGCTATCAATTGATTGAGTGTTTAATTGAACTACTAAACCCCTTTAGTAATCAATCTAAACATTTCTTGTGGACAAAACTCCTCTTGCAGGTTAAATCCTATGTGTGTGACCCTATAGGTCCATTTCACGTTGGCAGTGAATGTCCATAACACTTATGACTTCACAAGCAAAGAGTGGTGCCTAGTCACACATCATTGCTACCCAAGTGAAAGTAGAAAGTTGGAGAACAACTTTCATCCTACAATCCGTGAATGGTGTTACAGCGAATGTATAATTCCTTTATCACTGATATCCCGAATGAACTCGAGGCATGGAACAGTCATCCTGTCAACGTTCATTCACTTTCTTGATCTCAGAGTAGATTGAAGGAGATATGTATGAAATCAATGTCATATACTGATTCACACATGTGTGCGCACGCCTATCTCAATCCTACTCATCAAGTGGCCTTGGATATCAAACTCCCTTAGTAGGGACAAATCCCATATCTATCACTCACCCCTCAAAAGCCCCATGTGTCAAAGCCACCCAATCATCACCTTTATAACAACCCATGTTTGAGGATTGCGTTTGATGATGTCAAAGTGTGCCCAACGACATGTGTTGAGTGTAGTGATTTCAGGTCTAAGAATCACACTCACCACCATCAATGTGAGTATTGACTGTGACTACCATCTCATGGTTCCATGTGTCAAACTCACGGTGGGTATGTCCGGTACCTTGTTCTCTAACAAGTACTTATGTATTTGGTTTGATATCTCTATATCATGACTAATGAGATTTTGTCATCAACCAACACCACAATCTAGTCTTGTGTGTCATTGCTGTCTATCTACCTTCCACAATGGCGTCCGACTAGGGACATAATAAGAATGTACAAACTCTTAGCATCTGTATGATCTCATCGTTCAGGTCCTCAACCTGAAGGCATACGTCATTGAGTACTGTCATTCTCTAGACATTCAATCTGTTCTATCACTATTTCGTATGACTGAACTAGAAAGAATTGGAAGCTTGCCTTTGATGTTTATCAAATCAATCTTAATGTATCCCACCAATCATCCCATGATTGGCTCTCAGGGCATACATACCAACAAAGATCTGGATCTTCCATGGAGATAGGAAGATTCTTATGACCTATCTGGTATCAGCGATGGTGGCAGAGAAGCTATTTTGATAGGGTTGTGAGGCATTCTTAGAACATGTGTTGGATACCAAAGTGGAGGGTCCTAGTAAACATGAGGTGTCAGTTGTTAGAGAGTTTGAGGATGTGTTTCCTGAGGAGTTCCTAGGTGTTCCCCCACCCCGAGAGATTGATTTTGATATCAATCTAGTTCTAGGCACGCAACAGATAGCTCAAACACCGTACAGGATGGCTCCAGCTGAGATGGCAGAGTTGAAGAGACAGTTGCAAGAGCTGCTTGACAAAGGTTTTATTAGACTGAGTATGCCTCCATGGGGTGCTCCATTGCTATTCGTGAAGAAGAAGGACGGGTCCATGAGGTTGTGTAGACTAAAAATAGTTGAACAAGGTGACAATAAAGAACAAGTATCCCTTACCAAGGACAGATGACCTATTTGATCAGATGCATGATGTGATAATGTTCTCGAAGATAGACCTAAGGTCTGTCTATCATCAGCTGAGGATCAAGGAGGATGACATACCTAAGTCAGCTTTTCGGACAAGGTATGGTCACTATGAGTTTGTGGTTATGTTGTTTAGGATGACCAATGCACCGATAGTGTTCATGGACTTGATGAACAGAGTGTTCCGGCCGTTTCTTGATCAGTTTGTTGTGGTCTTCATAGATTACATCCTAATATACAGTCGTGATAGAAAGTGGGAGTTTTGGCTGAAGGAGGTAGCTTTTATGGAGCATGTTATCTTTGTCAAGGGTCTTCACGTGGATCCTAAGAAGGTTGAGTCCATGACAGAATGAGAGCAACTGAGGATGCCGACAGATGTACATAGCTTTTTGGGTTTGGTAGGATACTATTACAACCCCAATTTTTGGGTTCTTTTGATGAGAAATGTAATTTCTCCTATTAAAGATATTCGAACAAATAATGATATAATTTGTTTCGAATAAATGGATTTCGTTTACAATAGCTTGGATGATTGTTTTGTGGGCTTTATTGGCTATTGGGCCCAATATCAAGGAAAAGACAAAAAGGAATTCCATTATTAATAAGAAATGGAGAAAAGAAAAAGGTATAAACCTTTAGAAGGAAAAAGTATATAATCCAATGGTATATTTCATGCCTCATGGGTTCCTTGGGTTCCAAGGAGTCCAAAGTTGCAAAAAGAAAGCAATAAGAAAAGAAAAGATCAATTAAATATTTCTTTATTAAGAAAGAAATTGAAAACAATGATAAAATGTGAGAAATAAGTGAAAAGAGGTATATTTGAGTTATCCTTGATGGATTTTCATATCGAAAGGATTCCTAATGATAAATGGAATGCCAATGAGGAAAATAAAAAGAAAGATAAAGAGAAATCCTCAAAAAGAGATATTTTAATAAGAAATAAACAAGATAATGAGAGATAATGAATATAGATGCATCTAGAAGGATAATAAGTTTCCTTAAAAAAAGGAATTTTGAAATCTTGGAGTTTCTTGGGGTCCAAGGAGCCCCAATGTAGAAGAAAGAAAGATAAAATACCAATAATGCAAAATAAGAGGATAATGAGATACATTATTAATGATTTGGGTGACATTGTTAAAAAGGAAGTAATTTCTATTAAAACAAAATAGAAATTTGTGCCAGTGGATCAAAAGGCAAGAATAAAGAGAGTAAGGGAGAGGATTTTCATATTTCTAAATATCCAAGTAATAAAGAATATCCAAATATAAGGAAGAAAGATAAGATTTCTTCATTATGAAGGAATACAATTTCCTTTTAGGAAAGGGATTTGTTTTCCCTTGAATGAATGTCTTGGGGGATGATACCCTCCCCTATATAAGGGGTAGAGCCCAGGGATGATTTCAAAGGATTTCCATGTATCCCTCTCTTCTTCTTCTCCTCCTTTGTAAGAAAACCCTAACCTTGAAGGTATAGCTCTAACCTGAGAGCCACAAGGGCCATTGCGTCGTCATGTTGGAGGCGGGAAGCTTCTACGACAACCCTAAATGATCCGCTATCATGTTCGGGCACTCAACCCCTCACGGTTGCATGCGGCACGGCTGCAGTGACTGGTCGCGGGTAGAACCTTGGCCACGGCCTGAGAGCCTTGTTGTGCACGAGGAGGAGCGGCGGAGGGAAAGGGACAGGTCTAGAGGGTCGTCGAGTCTAGGGAGGAGCAGCAAAGGTCATGCAGATCGCAACTAGGGTTGCAGATCGGCGCACCTGGCAGCGTCACGAGGAGGAAGAAGAAGGTTTGGGGGTGTTGGACGTTTTTACCCCTCCAGGGTGGGAAGAAGCAACAACTTACGTGGGGGTATAATGGTAACTACGTTATGTTTCCCAAATCAACTACGTTGCATGGGGAGAGACTACATGTCAGCTTCTGGTTGGTCCAAAAAGGTAAATTTTGGAAAATTCATAAGTAATTAACGATAGCTCGGATCGATGCACATTATATATGAATTTTGATCAGGAAAACTCAAGGAATGCAATAAAAATATATTTGAAGCCTAATTATGATTGCAATTCAAAAGTAATGGAAGTTATCAACCTTAAAGCTTTAATGATTAAGAAACCCTATTTTGTAATGATTAATGTAATTAGTAGAGTTTAATGGATGATTAAAGTTGATATTAGCATGTTAATCATGAAAAGGTATATTAAGAACAAAAAGGATGAACTTTGCACGTAATTAGTTTAATTGAGAGTTCATGTGCTTTAATGGGCCTTGAAACCCTAATATTAGTAAAAGTGACTCATAGTGGTTTTAATTATTCAAAATCGTGAATAAAGTTGAGATATGATAATTCAAAGCTATTACAAGCATAAAAGTTACTAATTGTTAATAAATACCCTTAATATAGTAATTAGGGTTTTCTGATGGATAAAGGTAGAATTAATGGCAATAGAGTTCATATGTGATTTATACCATAATGAACTATGAAATGATGATAAATGAGCATAATGATCTTGACATTGATTAAAAGGATAAAAATGGTAGCTTTAATGTAAAAGAGTCTTAATTGAAGATTAATTATGTTGTTTCTAAAATTAAGGTTATATGTTGTTAAAAGATAACCTTAGTACCTTACATGATGAATAGATGATATAATTAGGGTTCGTGAGTAATTGTATAAAATTAGGGTTTAAAATAGTAAGAGAAGAAGGGAAACCCTAATTGCAATAGAAACCCGAAAAGTGGACTAGAAACCCAAGGGAGTGAGCTAGGTTTAGTAGATCTTGATGGCATGATTAATAATAGGAAATTGTATGCATATTTCAGGATCTTGTTATGTGTGCTTGCTTGCTTGGATGTCTTACTTGCACGGATTATTCTGTCTCAAATCAGCCTGATAGGTATGTGGTTACGCTTATGAATATCTCAAATTAGTTTTTCAAGGTTTTCTAAAGTTTTCCTCGATGACTTGAATTAAACTGTTGGATGAATTTAATTCATGAAAACTATAATGTGGATATGACTATCATTTAATATAGGTGCCTACTAGCTCAGATCCTAGTCCCCTCTGTGGCTTAATAGTTTTACCTAGTACATGGCTACCTATGGGGTAGGTCCATCAGGTCATTGGATGACTTAGTACATGGCTACCAATGGGGTAGGTCCATCAAGTCACCTTGAGTCAGGGATTGGGCTACCTTTGGGTAGGGCCATGCGACTCCATAACCCTAAGTATTGGCTACCTATGAAGTAGGGCCATGGGGGTAAGGATCTACCATAGAGAGAGGTAGTAATTAAGTCCATTGCAGGGACATCACAGAGATAGGGGATAGGTAAGGATTGAGTAGTATTGCTTAAAATGTAATCTTGGTTGTTAAATGATAATTGGTTGATTACATTATTATCATAGTTGCATGATTATTGTTTCCCCCACATACCAGCTTTATACTGACTGACGTTTTGTTTGTCGGCATTTTAGGTACAAGTGAAAAGAACAAACAGTAAAGTAGCATATGTGGAATTAAATTAGGATTAACGATTAAGGAGGATTAGTTAGAATATTCTCTCTTATGGATAGAAGATTACTAATCCAAGTTTTTCAAAGGTATGCAAAAAGTTTTAATTTATACCAGATTTCAATAAAGTTGGTAGAATTTGATAATTGTTATTGATTATTTGTCAAACCTTTGATCATGTTAATTGGGATAATGGCTCTGACCTTCTGGTCTCCCTTAATTGGGGGTTACCGGGAGGCAGGGTCATTACATTTGGTATCAGAGCGAGGTTCCTCATTTAATCTTTAATAATTCTTAAATTCTACAAACTCTATAGAACCCAAGGGAGTTATTAGAGGAATTTCTAAAAGATAGAGGTGTCTAGAAAAGGATCACGCCTGGGGGCTGGAAAGGTTTTCCTCTGCACCGCTAGTCAGAATATGAGGACTCTCGGATCCGTGTGACTGCCTAGCTAAAGTCTCAGGATTTGACTTGAAATAAGATACCTTTAGGACTCCTCATCTTGTTCATCCCTTCTCAACTCAAATGTTGTTAAGGATTATAAGTATTAGGGTTTTCTCTCTTTTCCTCACCCTCTTGAGGTATGGGTAAGGTTAATAAGGTTTATGGAATCCTCCACCAAATTAATGAAAAGCATGTAAATAAGATGTCATGGACATAAGCTTAATAGATTAAGCGTAAACTAAAGAATAGATACATGCTTAGGTCGTATGACATAAGTTTCCATGCCCTCAGGAGAGACATGAGGCTAGATCTTCTTGTCAGGAGGATAAGTAAAGAGAGTTAGTTTTGGAGGTAGAGATCTCCATTACAGGTAGAGACCTGGCACATCCTCTGAGGATGATGTTAACCCTAACCCTAAGTGAAGGTTATAGAGAGAGATGACATGATGAGTTAGATGTCATGGTGGACCAGGTGTTTGGATGGACATGACTTGGATGCCATATGAGCCATGAGACGTTGGATGACTGAGTAGCTTTGGCGACCCAACCCTGGAAAGGGGTCGTGCATGTTAGAGTGAAGGATGGCTCCTTCAATGATGAGGTTAGTGGAGAACCTATGGAAACCCCATGGGCTCATATGAACATGGCATAGTATGCACCCAGAAAACATTAGTAGTGCTGACGATAGACTAAAATCCTGGCCAGGAGAGTATGACGGATAGCATATGAGATAAGCATAAAGGGCTATGGATAACCCTGAGCAAACATAAGTTGGAATATAGGTATCACCCATGTAAGGGTATGTTTGTGAGCTTGATCCACCTTCATGGAGAGAGGACCTTTAGTATAAGGTTGTTTGTGGAGTTAGCTCTAGAGAGAGAGTAGGACCCAAGCAAGAATGTTGGAAGCCTAGACTCTGAGATATGAGGAAGAGTGGGGAGTTGAGGATGATGCACCCTAAGTGGATGATAGTGGTTGCCTCATGCTTGACCCCTGGAGGTTGATGATATCCTGGTTACCATGAGAGGAACTAAACCCTAGAGAGAGGATGAGTCTTCCGGTACCTCTATACCTTTGGTATAGATGAGAGGAAGAGTTCCTTAGACCTGAAGAGGTTTAGTAGCAGGTTGTAAGGCCTTATACCTTGTTGGTTGTCCTTGAGGAGGACTCCACTCTGAAGTGTTGCTTGAGTAGAAGGATGGCAGGAAGTGCATGTCATGCCTTATACATGCTTGATACGTGATTAAGAGGTTGAGCATGCAGTTGGACACCCAAAAGGTGAACCTAGGGTCCTAGGCCTAAGAGGGGAAGTGGTGTACCTGATGCTCATGATGAGATTTGATTTTCTATAGATTCGAGCAGGGTACTCCTCATGTTTAGAGGAAAAGGAAACCCCTTAAGTTTAAAAGGTATGTTTGATGAACCCCTCACAGCTAAGTGGATGACATGGGGAGGTATGATCATGATCCAATGTTGAGGAAAGAGAACTAGTATGACCTAGAATGGTTTAATAGGTGGTCTGCTTTTGCCTTAGTAGCTTGCTAGGGTTAAGCATGCTCATGTGAATGTAAACCCTAAGGATGTTTGTGACCTTGTTGTTAAGAGTTGTAGTTTCCTCCCATCCTGGGAGAGGGACCCTTTGGCAGGGTGTATACCAATTTGATGGGTTTTGAGGAAACCTAAAGAGGTCTCATAGGATCTTGAGAAGCTAAGTGAAAAGTACATGGTACGATAATGAACCTATAGACCCATAGATAACCATCTCTAAGTACATGTGGATGTGTTACCATGGGGGTAACCGGTATGGGGCCTGACCAAGGTAGGCAGGTCGCCATGACCCCTGTGAATGGAGGAAAGTCAACCCATGAATGTAGAGAAAGATGATGAAGGCTTGGGTAAGGTTCAAAGTTGAACATGTACTATCATAGAATACTAAGACTTTCCTAGGGTCAGGTAGGGATAAGATTGATGGAAGTAGGAGTTGCCTAATTCCCTAGTTGCACATGACCATAGGGTCGGGAGGTAACAGCTAGCATTGTTTGAGGGTCATGGGTTAGGAGATTGATCACCTTCATGAACTCATGAGACCCAAAGGGAAGATGAGTAGGGAACTCTCTGGATGCATAAGGGAAGAGGGATGACCCTAAAAGTGTCAGTACCCTATAGACCTAGAGGAGATGACCAAGGATTGTGTGTGGACCCAAGTAGGTTCGAGACCAATTTTCCATGGAGGTAACTTTGATATCAAGATGTTTGGGATGTTGAGACATAAGATGCACGTTTCAACTAAGATTTAAAGGTGTACTGGCAAGGTGGGATGTACCATCTCTACTCTTAGAATAGGAAGAACTTTGTATTTGAACTGTAGCCAAATGCTTATTTCCTCTTTTTATGGGAGTGAAAGATAGGACAATACACATGCCATACACCCATGATAAGAGATGATGTAAGTTGGAACGTTGCTATGAGAAATGAGGACAAAGATGATAGCATGCCCTTATGGAGTGAATGATACATGGATGGTTTACAAACACTAAGAGTTATAAGGTAGTCATCTTATGAGGATGTTTTTATCATAAGCTATGAGGTTGAGTTTGAAAACCAAGAGAAGGAGCTTAGAGTTTTCTTGATAAAGATAGACTTAGAGTTTGAGATGAGATGATAAGTGGAATACATGAAAGTGTATGTCTTCAATGTTACCTAACACCTAAGGATGTGAAGTGGTGATGGATGCTCTGGAGGAGTTACAGCTATCTAGTTTAGATGGAGGCTAGAAGATGTTGATAGGATAACCCCAGTTGGGAAAAAAATATAAGTTTGGCTAACACACAGATGTGACAATATTGGTTGATCAAGTTAATGGTTGTCTGGTTAGCCAGCCTAGGGCTTATCATGATGAAAGGATGGTGGTAGAACCTCATATGCACTTCTCTGAAAAGGAAAGTGATGAAACCTTGATTAGACTGGTTTAGGGTTTTCTGCGGAATCAATCTTAAGGAATCATGACAATACAGGAGATCATGATTGAAGATCACCATACACCATGGTACTACAAAGATAGTAAGGGACAGTGATACTTTGGATGTTTAAGAGGAAGTTGCATTTGGTATGTTTCCATGCAAGCCAGGAGGTGAAGAACGAACACCAGTAACCCAGTGTATTGATATAAAGGATAAAAGAGTCCCTGAGAGGGAATGGGAGTTCATCACTATGGATGTGTGGTAATTTTCCCCTAGACCAAGGAAGGTCAAGATGCAAGATGGGTTATGGTAGATTTCCTTACCTAGATAACATGAGAAAGAAAGAGTATTGTCAAGGGACATATCCGGTTGAACTACATATGAGAGAGATAGTTCAACTACACTAAGATGTGAGTTCAAAAGTTCTTGGGTATAACCTAAAGATACACTTCCGTAGGGTGGAAGTAGATACATGAAGAACTTGATGTTAGTATAGTTTATCACCCTAGCAAATGGTTAGTATGATCCAGACTAGTGGGTCCGATGAGAGCATGTGTGCTCATTCAGGGTGATACAAGGAGACAGTTCTTGTCTTCAGTAAGATGTGATGATAACCACCATAGCCAGTATCGGGATGTAAAGAAGCTCTGCAAGGGAGGTTGCGTCGGTCACCACTTCATTAAGATGATGTTGGTGAAGGGACCTCGTGAAGGTCAAGAAAGGACCACAGTGTGTGCAGATGAAGTTGCTTTGATCATGCAATGGCTGAAAGGAGCCCAGAGATGACATGAGTTGTAAGTTGATGCAAGATAGACTGACATGCAATTCACTGTGGGGGAATATGTGACATGAAAATCCGACCCCTCTAAGTTATAGCTAAGAGAGTTGAGTTCCCGATGCATGGGTTCTTGTGACATGTTTTGGTGGAGAAGGTTAAGTTTTCCCTTACCCCTTAGGATAATGTGATGTGTGGTGAGTTTCATGTGTCCAATTTAGAGCACTATGTGAGGTACCCGGACCATGTGCGGAGCAATGAACCTAGTGAGCCCCATGGGAGGTTGAAATGACCTGAGTCACCTATGAGGAAATTTATAGATGCCAAGGTGAAAGAACTCATAGAAAGGAATATGTGATGATAAAGGTTCTTTGGAAGCGCCATGGATAGGGAAAAGCCACATAGGGGCCAATGATGGACATGTAAAAATCTTATCCTGAATTGTTTGTTTGCTTGATGGAATTTTGAGGACAAAATTCTTATAAGAGGGGAAGGATGTTACAACCCTAATTTTTGGGTTCTTTTGATGAGAAATGTAATTTCTCCTATTAAAGATATTTGAACAAATAATGATATAATTTGTTTCGAATAAATGGATTTTGTTTACAATAGCCTGCACGATTGTTTTGTGGGCTTTATTGGCTATTGGGCCCAATAACAAGGAAAAGACAAAAAGGAATTCCATTATTAATAAGAAATAGAGAAAAGAAAACGGTAGAAACCTTTAGAAGGAAAAAGTATATAATCCAAAGGTGGATTTTGTGCCTCTTGCATTCCTTGGGTTCCAAGGAGTCTAAAGTTGCAAAAAGAAAGCAATAAGAAAAGAAAAGATCAATTAAATATTTCTTTATTAAGAAAGAAATTGAAAATAATGATAAAATGTGGGAAATAAGTGAAAAGAGGTATATTTGAGTTATCCTTGATGGATTTTCGTATCCAAAGGATTCCTAATGATAAATGGAATGCCAATGAGGAAAATAAAAAGAAAGATAAAGAGAAATCCTTAAAAAGAGATATTTTAATACGAAATAAACAAGATACTGAGAGATAATGAATATAGATGCATCTAGAAGGATAATAAGTATCCTTAAAAAAAGGAATTTCGAAATCTTGGAGTTTCTTGGGGTCCAAGGAGCCCCAATGAAGAAGAAAGAAAGAGAAAATACCAATAATGCAAAATAAGAGGATAATGAGATACATTATTAATGATTTTGGTGGCATTGTTAAAAAGGAAGTAATTTCTATTTAAAGAAAATAGAAATCCGTGCCAGTGGATCAAAAGGCAAGAATAAAGAGAGTAAGGGAGAGGATTTTCATATTTCTATATATCCAAGTAATAAAGAATATCCAAAGATAAGGAAGAAAGAGAAGATTTCTTCATTATGAAGGAATACAATTTCCTTTTAGGAAAGGGATTTGTTTTCCCTTGAATGAATGTCTTGGGGCGTGGATACCCTCCCCTATATAAGGGGTAGAGCCCAGGGACGATGTCAAAGGAGTTCCACGTATCCCCCTCTTCTTCTTCTCCTCCTTTGTAAGAAAACCCTAACCTTGAAGGTATAGCTCTAACCAGAGAGCCACGAGGGCCATGGTGTCGTCATGTTGGAGGCGGGAAGCTTCCACGACAACCCTGAATGATCTGCTATCATCTCTGGGCACTCAACCCCTCACGGTTTCCTGCAGCACAACTGTAGTGACTGGCCACGGGTAGCAGGTTGCCCGACCTGGGCCAACCATCTTGGCCACGGCCTGAGAGCCTTGTTGTGCACAAGGAGGAGTGGAGGAGGCAAAGGGATAGGTCTGGAAGGCCATCGAGTCCAGGGAGGAGCCGCAGAGGTTGCACATATCGCGACTAGGGCTGCAGGTCGGCACATCTGGCAGTGTCATGAGGAGGAAGAAGAAGGTTTGGGGGTGTTGGATGTTTTTACCCCTATAGGGTGGGAAGAAGCAACAACTTATGTGGGGGTATAATGGTAACTACGTTATGTTTCCCAAATCAACTACGTTGCATGGAGAGATACTACGTGTCACCTTCTGGTTGGTCCAAAAAGGTAACTTTTGCAAAATGCATAACTAATTAACGGTAGCTCGGATGGATGCACATTATATATGAATTTTGATCAGGAGAACTCAAGGAATGCAATAAAAATATATTTGAAGCCTAATTCTGATTGCAATTCGAAAAGTAATGGAAGTTATCAATTTTAAAGCTTTAATGATTAAGAAACCCTATTTTGTGATGATTAATGTAATTAGTAGAGTTTAATGGATGATTAAAGTTGATATTAGCATTTTAATCATGAAAAGGTATATTAAGAAAAAAAAGGATGAACTTTACACGTAATTAATTTAATTGAGAGTTCATGTGCTTTAATGGCCTTGAAACCCTAATATTAGTAAAAGTGACTCATAATGGTTTTAATTATTCAAAATCGTGAATAAAGTTGAGATATGATAATTCCAAGCTATTACAAGTATAAAAGTTACTAGTTGTGGATAGATACCCTTAATATAGTAATTAGGGTTTTCTGATGGATAAAGGTAGAATTAATGGCAATAGAGTTCATATGTGATTTAGACCATAATGAACTATGAAATGATGATAAATGAGCATAATGATCTTGACATGGATTAAAAGGATAAAAATGGTAGATTTAATGTAAAAGAGGCTTCATTGAAGATTAATTGTGTTGTTTTTGAAATTAAGGTTATATGTCGTTAAAAGATAACCTTAGTACCTTTCATGATGAATAGATGAGATAATTAGGGTTCGTGAGTAATATTATAAAATTAGGGTTTAAAATAGTAAGTGAAGAAGGGAAACCCTAATTGTAATGGAACCCTAAAAGTGGACTAGAAACCCTAGGGAGTGAGCTAGGTTTAGTAGATCTTGATGGCATGATTAATAATAGGAAATTGTATGCATATTTCAAGATCTTGTTATGTGTGCTTGCTTGCTTGGATGTCTTACTTGCATGGATTATTCTGTCTCAAATCAACCTGACAGGTATGTGGTTACACTTATGAATATCTCGAATTAGTTTTTTGAGGTTTTATGAAGTTTTCCTCGATGACTTGAATTAAACTTTTGGATGAATTTAATTCATGCAAACTATAATGTGGATATGACTATCACTTAAGATAGGTGCCTACTATCTCAGATCCTAGTCCCCTCTATGCCTTAATAGTTTAACCTAGTACATGGCTACCTATGGGGTAGGTCCATCAGGTCATTGGATGACTTAGTACATGGCTACTAATGGGGTAGGTACATCAAGTCACCTTGAGTCAGGGATTGGACTACCTTCAGGTAGGGCCATGCAACTCCATAACCCTAAGTATTGGCTACCTGTGAGGTAGGGCCATGGGGGTAAAGATCTACCATAGAGAGAGGTAGTATCCAAGTCCACTGTAGGGACAACACAGAGATAGGGGATAGGTAAGGATTGAGTAGTATTATTGCTTAAGACGTAATCTTGGCTGTTAAATGATAATTGGCTGATTACATTGTTATCATAGTTGCATGATTATTGTTTCCCTACATACCAGCTTTATGTTGACTGACATTTTGTTTGTCGATGTTTTAGGTACAAGTAAAAAGAACAAATAGTAAAGTGGCATATGTGGAATTAAATGAGGATTAACGATTAAGGAGGATTAGTTAGAATATTCTCTCTTATGGATAGAAGATTAGTAATCCAAGTTTTTCAAAGGTATGCAAGGTTTTAATTTATACTAGATTTTAGTATAGTTGGTAGAATTTGATCATTGTTATTGATTATTTGTCGAACCTTTGATCTTGTTAATTGGGATAATGGCTCTGACCTTCTGGTCTCCCTTAATTGGGGGTTACCAGGAGGCGGGGTCATTACAGATACTACAGGAGGTTCATCAAGAACTTTAGTGCCATAGCTCTACCACTAACTAAGTTAACAAGGAAGGATGTGTCGTTTGTCTGGGATGACATATGTCAGTGTGCTTTTCAGATGTTGAAGGAGAATTTGACAAGTACACCAGTTCTGGTCTTACCTGAGTAAGGGAAAGGATATATCATCTTCTGTGATGCGTCTAGGAATGGCTTGGGTTGTGTGTTGATGTAGGACAAGCAAGTGGTTTCTTTTTCTTCTTGACGGCTTAAGAAACATGAGGATAATTACCCAGCACATGACCTGGAGTTAGCTGTCATGGTCCATACATTGAAGATCTAGAGGTACTACCTTTACGAAGAAAAATGCCAGATCTTCACAGATCATAAGAACCTGAAGTATATCTTTTCACAATAGGACATAAACATGAGGCAGCAGTGCCAGATGGAGTTAATCAAAGACTACGATTGCACGATTGATTACCATCTAGGGAAGGCTAATGTTGTAGCAGATGCGCTGAGTGAGAAGTCTTCATATTCACCTATGGATAGAGCCCAGTTGAGTTCCTTGGTGTGCCATAAGAGAGATGTGTCAGTCTCCTTGCATCATATGAATGTACGGTTTGAGGTTTCGATGCTTGTAGGGTTGTTGGCATAGTTGTAGGTGAAGCCCATGTTGAGACAGTAGATTTGAGAGGCACATCAGGTTGATATCGTGATATAACATATTAGATCAGATTTTGGCAGCAAGAAGTATGATGGCTTCCATGAGGGAGAGGACGGGACAGTTTGTTACCATGCCAGAGTTGTGGTTCCTGATGTTGATAATTTGAGGAAGATGGTTCTAGAGGAGGCTCAGCCATCTACGCTATGCATCCATGTAGCACCAAGATGTATCAAAATCTAAACGACATGTATTGGTAGCTTGGCTTGAAGCAGTATGTAGTTGAGTTCATTTCAAGATGTGATGTGTGTCAACAAGTTAAAGCCAAGCACTAAAAGCCTACAGGGACGTTGCAACTGATGCCTATTCCACAGTGGAAATGGGATAATGTGACTATGGACTTTATGGTTGGTCTACCTAGGACAGCCAAAGGTCATGGCTCCATTTGCGTAATCATTGATAGGTTCACCCAGTCAAAGAATTTCCTTCTTGTGAAGATAACGTATACAACTGATAAGCTTGCCCACATATATGTTGATTAGATAATGCATTTGCATGGTGTCCCAGCTACCATCGTATCTGACAGAGGTCCCCAATTCACGAGTCACTTTTGTGATTGATTGTACACATCTTTGGGTACGCAATTGAGGTTCAACACTGCTTTCCACCCACAGACAGATAGTCAATCTGAGAGGGCCATTCATACCTTGGAGGATCTACTCAGAGCTTGTGTTCTTTAGTTTTTGGGCAATTGGGACATATACCTCAGTCTGACCGAGTTTACCTACAATAACAGTTACCAGAGTAACATCGACATGGCACCATATGAGGCATTTTATGGAAGGAGTCGTAGGTATCCGCTGAGTTGGTATGAGACGGGTGAGTATCAGCTTCTTGGTCATGAACTTGTGCAACAGAAAACAGAAAAGATCAAAGTGATTCGATAGCATTTGAAGGCAGCACGGGACAAACAGAAGTTGTATGCAGACAACCACCATATATATTTGGAATTACAAGTGGGAGACAGAGTGTACCTCAAGATCTGTCCTTGGAAAGGTGTTCTGTAGTTTGGGAAGAGGGGAAAGTTGACTCCCATGTTTATGGGACCTTACCATGTGGTGGCACATGTTGGGAAGGTGGCCTACAAGTTTGAGTTGTCACCTGAGTTGTAAAGGTTACATCCAGTGTTTCATGTGAGTACATTGGGGAAGTGCCATCTTGATACAGAGTTAGTGTTACATCCCGTGGAGGTGGAGCTTGATGAGCATATGTCATATGTGGAAGGTCTAGTGTTAATTCTTGATAGAAGAGTGAAGAAGCTAAAGAAGAAATACATAGTCTTGGTGAAGGTTCTGGGGCATCACCATGGTATTGAGGAATCCACGTGGGAACTCGAATCAGAAATGAGTAAAAAGTAACCCTCTTTTTTCTCTTAGGATTTCGGGGGAAAATCCTTGTTAGGGGTTTATGGCTTGTAAGACCCCTGACCTGAGTTTTGGGATAACCCTATTTACTTTGGATTGATCATATGATTATAACCTTGATCTAATATTTTGAGATGTAATTATGGCTTGTAGAGAGTTTAAGTTTCAATTTTGAGCTTGTTTGGATGTTGTTTGTGCTTTATGTGCTAGTTTTGATGCAAATTGTAATTTACCCAAAGTTGAGGGTTGATGTGCAACTTGTCACCTCTATAGTGTTCCTTCTCTCTCTTTACATCATATAGAGGAGAGAAAAATAAGTGGGTTCCTTGTTTGATCCTTGGTAGAGAGTTGGCACCCATAATGGTGATTAGGTATCTAGGTGATGAGTGTTTCGACCTAGGTGTACCTAGTGAGTTATCTCAACCTAGGGTGTGACCTAGGGTTTTCTTTGGTGGTTGTCATAGTTGAGACACCCCCTCTAGGTTTTAGGGTCATTATTAAACTAGTCTTGGTGGTCTTGGGTCAGTTTGGTTGCCTTCTTGTAGGGTGTCTCAACCTAGGGTTTGAGAAGATCTCTTATCTCAACCTAGTGGTGATGGATGCTGCTTGTCACGACCATGGAAGTTTATCCATGGAGGGTCGCAACCGTGACCATGTTGGGTGACCAAGGTGGTTGAGGCCCAACCTAGAGTGTATCACCATGTCTTGCATGTTAGGCTAAAGTGGTTTCATGTTGGTCTTTTGACTGGACAACTGTCCCTTTAGTATCATAGAGTGTTGACACCTCACCTCTTGCCGTATCTCTCATCTTCCATCTATATAACCCCTTATCTCCCCATGCTTGTAACCCTTTTCCGGCCTCCATATTCTTCCTTCTCTTTTTCTTGTTCTTGGAGCTTGATGGAGCAAGGACATCCGACCTTGGAGCTCTTGGTGACCAACCTCTTATTGCATGTGGTTCTTGTGGTGACCATAGCTCATATTCAACCTTGGTAAGTGTTCATATTTTATGATGGCATTCTTTTTTATCTCCTACCTCTATATGCTTCTCTTTTCTCGGTCCTAGACCATGGTTTCTCCATGGGTGGTCATTTTGGAGGAAAACTCCTTATCACAAGCACCATAGACCATGTTTTTTATAAGGTAGCCAACTATGAGAAAGTTTTCTCCTCTCTTTCTCTCTTTCCATTTTTGGTTCAGCTGAGAGCTTTTTGCTCTCTTTTCTTGGGATCGATTTGACCTTGGTACCTTCTTGTTCTTGAGATTCTCTTGTTTCCAAGAGTGGAGCCCTTGGTGGAGGTTCTTCAACCCTTGGGTCGTGTGCTTGGAGTTTGGAATCCTTGGTGGTGATCTTCTTAAGGTGAGTTATATAACACTTAACCTACTCTATTATTGCACTCCTTTATTCATGTTTACCACTTAATTATTTATCTAAAATTCTCCCTTATTATTCTAGTAGATCATGTTAATCTCTAGAACTTGTTTGGTGGGGATATCTTGCTTGGTTTTCTAGACATCTGAAACCCTAATCTTCATGCACCCATTTTTGTGGTTGATATGTTATGGAGGTTATTATATACCTTTTGACCTTGGTCTTGCTCTCTTCCATGGTTTTCGTATACTTAGGTGTTGAAGGGAGGTTGGGTTCTATTTTGGGATATCTTGATCATGGTTCCGTCTCTCTTAGATGAGATCCTTCCAAGGTGATTTCATGGTGCATGTTTAAGGTTTTTGGTGATCGTTTAGCATGAGCTTTCTCCTTTAAGTTGATCATGGTTTTCCTTGGTGTTGTCCTATATTTTGGGGACCAAGTCATCACTCCTATTGATGATCAAGACATCTATCTCCATGTAGGTAGCAACCCCTAGTTGGTCTTGGTTGAGATGGTTCCCTTTTGTTGAGATGGACCTAGTGTTGTTTGAGGTTGCGACACTTGGTGTTGAAGGTAGAGTTGACCCCTATTTTGGATGGGCTTTTGCCCTAGTTTTTGGGTTATAGTCTTTCCCTTTTCCTAGTCATGGCATACCCTTGAGAGAGTTCATGAAATATTGGCCTTGGGTCGCAACATGCTGCCTTGGTTGAGGTCGAGACAACCATGTTCCTTGGGTTCACGACAATTTTGTGAGGGGTTGGAACCCTAACCCTAGATTGGTCGAGACCCTCTAGATGTTGTGGTCAAGACATTCTAGGTGTCGTGGTTGTGACATTGTCTAGGTAGGTGTGGTCGTGACCTAGTTATATGGAGTGGTCGAGACATGATAATGATAGGTGGTTAAGAGGTATGTTTGGATACATGATGATATCCTTGTATGAGTAATACATAAGCCATGTAACATGATGTTTGGATAACATCTAATCTACCCTAATCATGTTCTTTAACCCTAAGGATTCTCCAAGATGATGGGATATGGTGAACATAGGGTTGGTGGTTGAACCTAGTTTACAAAACTCTAATCGGCTAAGAAAGAGCTCGAACCCTAATAATGTGCAATGTAACATGTTTGTCTCTCTTTCATGGAATGGCTATGATTTTATGAACTTATCTCTCTTTTTTATGAACCTCTAACCTTACAAGTGTTATGATATTAATAATCATATCTAGTGTATGCTACGGTGACTATGATATGAAACAGGTGGAATGAGCCTTCATTAGGCATGATTGAGGCATGTGTGATACAAGAACGATGTAAATGGGTCCCATGACTTGGCAATGGATTATTTCCTATTGTGAAATGACTTTTACCAATGATGAGTTGAGGGATTGATATCTCATAGTATGTGGCTTTGGTATTGATGCATATGATGTGGTGAATGGAAGTGATATCGGCATCAAGTGGTGATAGTGTGATAAGTTCACACCCTATATGTTCATATTTTTTGGAATGTACTATGCCCTTATCTTTGTAAAGATTGTTATGGATTTGTACATTATAACTTGATTGATGCCAAAAGACACCCCATTGACTTAATTTATCAAGTAGAACTTAATCATGTAGTTTCACCCTATGCCATAGATCCATCTCAGTCTCAGCACTTGGTGGATGGTGAAACAGACTTTCCCTAGTGAAAGCTTGGAATCATACACTATTGAGTATATGCATTCACAAGATTGGATGCAGTCCATACCTTAGTAGTAGTGCGGTTGCAAGTTGTAGCTCAGTGACTTTGATGCTTATGAGGTTTTACAGGATTGGTTGTGGGCCATACCCTGGCAGGAGTGTGGCTACATGTCGTATCTTAATTTCACTAGTGTCATGACTTGTATTGAGGTGAGCTAGGACTTTCACTGTTTGACTATATCTTACATGATGCAGTTGACTAGTATGTATCAGTTGTGTACTTGTTTACTGACCACAAGGTTTGGTGAGTTCATGGATTCTAGCTCCTTCATAGACATTGTGTGGTACCTATTTCAACTTAGTAGTGGTCAGTTGGATTTGGGTGGTATGACTCAAATCCTCAGGGCATTATAAAATATGTAATCAGTCATGTAGTATATTTGCTTAGGATCAAACATGAGAACATTGGTTGAATCCTTGTCTTGCTTTTATATTTTCTAGTTGGTAGAAGATAAACAAGTTCTTTGTATTCCTTCTTAGATTATTAATTGTTCTACTGCTCAGTGATAAATTACCTGTATTGCTTAAATTGCATTATCTATTAGATGCATCTCATTTAACTTAATATACTCGTCTTGCTTTGTGTTGTATCTACCTATTTTAGCTTTTCTATGCTAAAATAGTGTTGGTGGAGAATTATATCTCCCCTTGAGATTTGGATCTCACCCCATGGGTTTCTCCACATCTTTTAGGTGAGTGTGCATGATGAGGTTTTGATCGTGCAGCTGAGGCAGAGCAACAGCTAGAGTAGTAGTTGAAAAGGTTGGAAGTGATGCTAGTCTTTTGGTGTAGAGTCCTAGATTCATCCCCGTACACTCAGGTCTTAGGGGTGTTTTTTCGATGTGTTTGTAGTTGTGTTATAGTCACGAGGTTTCTCGCATGAGTACCTTCTGTTGTATAGTTGGCAGATGTACATGTATATATATGGAATAGATATGATGTGTAACAGGTTGATGAGATGGCGTACAAGTGTTCTGTTAAGAACTTACACATGAAACCTTTAAGCTTGTGTGCTTCTATGAAATCATTTTTAATTTTTAGTGTTTTTTAGTAATCCTCTTGTTGTTAGTGATAATTCCTCTTTCAGTTTTGAGTAGTCTCACTTTGTGTGATAGAGAGTGTCACACATAACAACATAAATACAACTGATTTCAAAGTTAGGTTATTATGTAATAGCAAGAAAGGATAAAGTTTCCCTTTTCATCAAGTTACATCCTGCGTGACCAAACAAGATTTAACATTTTAGGTCAAAGGTAAACTTATGTGCATCAAGGTGGTATTGTAACATACCAAGTTTCAAATAAATTGCAATTTCACCCTACCCTTCATGTTATCTCTTTTTACTTTCAAATTGTCCTTGATATGAAATTATGAAAACATTGTGGTTTGGAATAATATTAAATGCCAATTCAAGGGTTAGTGCACAATTACCCCCATTAATGTTTTAGTAAGGGGTCATGATGCAATGTTCACAACTATTATTTCTAAATAAGAAAAGTCCATGGATAATGCTAAAAATTACAAGTTCAATGATTAATGGTTAAGAAATGAATTATGATGAGTAATGATTAAACCTTCCTTCCCTTCTCTCTCTTCTTTTGGGTATTAAAAGTTGAAAACGTGATTAGTAAGGGGATATTAGACTAATGGGTTTCCTTGTTCAAAAATACACACAAAAGACACTGAAAAACAATCATACATTTATTTGCACAAAATTTCCTATTAATATATACATTAGTGAGACACATAATGGTTGAAGTACATAGGTTGGGGAAAATGAGAAACTAAATATATAGCATTAAACTAGACATCATTATTAACCTATGGTTAAATTGTTTTGTCATTTGGACCCAATATGACCCCCCAAATGCATTAAACAAGTTCTTAAAAAAGTGTGACATTACATTGATTGAAATGTCATTTATGCACCTCATTTAAACCAAAGTTCGGTTTTATTAATGTGTCATGCGTGACACAGCTGAGAGGGTCCATTGTGGATGCTGATCCAATGGCTCGCATAGGTCCAGGCCCGCATCCAACGGCCGAAAGACCGTCTTCAACCTCAGTCATTACGCAACAGTGACACCTTGACTCCTTGACTCGATTCTCCATCTACACAGCATTGTTTTGAATGATTTCACTTGCATTGTCCTTGTTTTGCTCCAACGAATCAAATGAGTCATGGCTCATCCTCTCCCATGGACCATAGTCAAAATGTCGTTTCGCGTCGGTCGTGGCTTCTCATCTCCACCACCTCCTCGCTTCCACATCCCACCTCACCTATAAATAACACCATTCCTACCTCTTTCGGACCTCAAACGATCTTTACCTCCAACTAATTTTCTTGAAACTACCACCGTTATTGTTACAACCCCAATTTTGGGTTCATTTCCTGAGAAATGTAATTTCTCATATTAAATATATTTGGACAAATAATGATACAATTTGTTTTGAATAAATGGATTTCGTTAACAATAGCCTTGATGATAGTGTTGTGCGCTTTATTGGCTATTGGGCCCAATAACAAGGAAATTCAGTTAGTAAATAAATAATTGAGAAATTGAGAAAAGAAAGATGTGGAAACCTTTGGAAGATGAAAGAACTTAATCCAAAAGTGGATTTCGTTCCACATGGGTTCCTTGGGTCTCAAGGAGTCCAAAATTGCAAAGATAAAGCAATAAGAAAAGAAAAGATCAATTAGATATTTCCTTATTAAGAAAGAAATTGAAAAAATGTGGAAAATAAGTGAAAAGAGGTACAATTGAGTTATCCTTGGTGGATTTTCGTATCCAAAGGGTTTCTACTATTAAAAGGAAAATAAAAAGAGAGATAAAAAGAGAAATCCTCAAAAAGAGATATTTTAATAAAAAAGATAAGGAAAAATATGCAATAGACATAAATAAAAGGGATAAAGGCAAATATATGTTCCCCAATATGGGAATTTGTGCATTTGGGATTTCTTAAGGTCCAAGGGACCCAAGATAACAATATAATGACAAAGGAAAAAGGAATATCAATTAATTTGGACTAATTAATGAGATAACTTGGGAGAGAAGGAAGGCTTCTCATCCATTGGAATTTGTTTCCAAAATTTCGTACAAAGCTAGATAATGCCAAGACAAACGTTCCCTTAAAATTTGAGACAAAAAGGAGTTATGGTTTGGGAGATATAAATTTCTCAAGTTATCCCCAAATTAAGGCATTAATTTGACAAATAAAAAAGGGGTAATTTCTTTTGTTTGATCGCGTGCAACGAAGGCTGTTGGATCTTGATCCAACGTGGGACAGTCATCGTCCAAGTCCCGCTGGGACTGTGATTCCACATTTTACAGAGGGACTTTCCCTCTTGGATTCCTCGTGATTCAATGGATGTGCAAGATGGTTGATGATTTCGTTGGACTCAAGGAAAGAAATCGAAGGGAAACATCCCTGGTTTCCATGTGTTTTGCTGCCTCTAGGTGATTTGCCCGATTCGTGGCTTCTTGACATCCATAGGAGGACCTCTATATAAGGGGGGGGGGGGGCTACACACCATGTGCATAGCCCCAGAGAACCCCTGTGAGTCTGCACTGATGAGGGGAATCGATGGGAGCAACCTTTTGCAGAATGCATCCCGACCATGCCCTTTATTTCCTGGTCAACCCGTCGGCCTTCTAGCACTGATCGACACCTACTCAGGACCAACCCGAAGCATACGGAAGGCGTCCTGAGATTCACTGAAAGGGTGTGGAGGTGGGGCGGCCATCACCGGAGGCAGAGGAGGAGAGATGCCCGGAGTCAACAAGAGAGTTGACCACATAAGGAACCTGCTCTGCGGAGCTTTTCTTGTGAGGAAGAAGAAGGAGATAGGGTAAAAAGGCTACTTTACCCTGGATGCTCACGAAGTAATAGGAGGGCAAAGTTGTCCTTTGACCCCATCTCTGACCCGCCTTACAAAAGCGACCCACTTTGCTGATGTGGCGGCCTCTCATTGGCCTAAAGGTACTTTTCTTGCGAAAATCATAACTAAATTTAGCATTATCCGATAATTACAAGTTATACAAGAAAGTTGATCAAAAAATGTGAAGAATCCAATAAAAATATAATTGGAACCTGATATAGCTTGCAATTGAAAAAAATTACATCAAGGTATCACCTTTGATTATGGTAAAACCATGATTTGATGTGAAACTCAAATTTAATGACTCTTTTGGGTTAATTTTGGTTTGGAACCCTAATTCTGAGAAATATTAACCTATTAATAATAAAAGGGAGAGTTAATTTTGAAAAAGGTAGTTTCATACTTGTTTTAGGGTTTTATGCACATGAATATGTTTAGAAACCCTAATTTGGGAAAATATGGGTTTTAATGGGTTAAATCCGAAAATATAATTATAGAACTGAGTTTTCATGGTTATAAGCTATTTCGAGTATTAAAGTTCCTATTTGTGGTTAAATACCCTTAATGTGGAGATTAGGGTTTCCTAGGGGATAAAAGGTGGAATTAATGACAAATCGAGTTCATATGTGAATTGGACCCTAATGAACTATGAATTGACAATAAATGAGCATAATGACTTTGTCATGGGTTAAAGAGGATAAAAAGGGTAGATTTAATGAAAAGAGGCTTAATGGACTTATATAATGGTTAATTATGCCTTAAATCCGAAATTGAGGATTAGATGTTGAGATAATTAGGGTTTGTGATCAATTGCGTTAAATTAGGGTTTTAAATAGTAAAAGATAAAGGGAAACCATAATTACAAAGAAAACCCTAAAAAGGGGAAGAAACCCTAAAAAGGAATAGAACCATAGGTAGCATGATGATTTGGATAGATTTTGATAAAAAGGAAATTGAATGTAATTTCAGGATCTTGTTGAAAATGCTTGCTTGCTTGGATTCTTATTTGCATAGACATTTCTGTTCAAATCGTTAGATCAGGTATGTGGTTAATTATGAATAACCGCCTTAGTTTCCCGAGGATTTTCCGGATGGTTAATCACATTGAATGCAAATTATCAGTTTGGATGTTCATACTTGCAAACTATAAAGTCACTATGATTATCACATTAATAATAGAAGTATGGATTCTTGCACTTACATGTCACCCTGATGGATGATGCCAAACATCAGGCCCAGATGGGTAGACCAATGGACACCTTGATTGGTGACCCCAGGCACCAAGCTCGGGAATGAGAAGGTGGCCTATGATATTGCTGACTAGTGGGCACCATGAGTGGTAACCCCCAGGCACCAAGCTCGGGATTGAGAAGGTGGCCTTAAGTCATTGGAAAAGGAAACCCTAAGGTGGGTATGCCACGGTTAGGGCAAAAGCGGTGTAGAATGTCATACTAAAAAGTGTAAATTGGCTTGTTAATTAACTTGATTGTGATAATTAGATTGTTATCCTTATGTGCAAACTTTTAGTTGTCCCCACATACCAGTATATTTCGATATACTGACCGACGTTTTGTTTGTTGGTGTTTTAGGTACAACCCTGAAATGAACAAATAGTAAAGTGACACATTGTAAAAACAAAACATAAAGTGCAAGGAGGATTAGATAGAGTAGATTCAAGCTTGGATAGATGTAGATATTCCAGTTTTGAAAAAGGTATGCAAAGTTTTATTTTATACCAGTTTCCAGTTTAGTTGGTAAAATTTATTAATTGTTGTTGATTATTTGTCGAACCTTTGATCATGTTAATTGAATAACGGCTCTGACCTTCGGGTCTCCCTTAATTGGGGGTTACCGAGAGGTGGGGTCATTACAATTGGTATCAGAGTGAGGTTCCCCATTTAATCTTTAATAATTAGTAAATTTAACAAACTCCATAGAACCCAAGGGAGTTATTAGAGGATTGTCCGAAGGACTGAGGTGCCTAGAAAAGGATCATGTCCGGGGGCTTGCAACATTTTCCTCCGCACCGCTAGTCGGAATACAAGGACTCCCAGATGGTGTGACTGCCTGGCCGATGTCTTAGGATATGACTCGAAATAAGATACCTTTAGGACTCTCATCTTGTTCATCCCTTCTCAACTCAAATTTTGTTAAGGACCTTCAGGATTAGGGTTTCCTCTCTTCTCCTCACCCTCTTGAGGTATGTGTAAGGTTGATAAGGATTAAGGAATCCTCCACCAAATTAATAAAAAAACATGTAAATAAGATGTCATGGACATAAGCTTAATAGAGTAAGCGTAAAGGAATAGATATATGCTTAGGTCATATGACACGAGTTGTCTTTACCCTCAGGAGAGACCTGAGGCTAGACCTGAATGAGTAGAGAGAGTTGGTTATGGAGGCAAGATCTCCATTCTAAATAGAGACCTAGCACATACTTTGAGGATGATGTTAACCCTAACCCTAAGTGAGGGTTAGAGAGAGAGATGGCATGATGAGTTAGATGTCTTGGTAGACCAAATGTTTGGATAGACATGCCTTGGATGTCATATGAGCCATGAGAGGTTAGATGACCTAGTAACTTTGGCGACCCAACCCTGGAAAGGGTCGTGCATGTTAGAGTGAAGGATAGCTCCATCATCGATGAGGTTAGAGAAGAACCTATAGAAACGTTATGGGTTGTTTCAAGTAGGATATAGTTTGCACCCAGAGTACATTAGTAGTATGAGCAGTAAGTTAAAACATTGGCCAAGGGAGCATGTTGGATAGCTTATGAGATAAGCATAAAGAACTAAGGATAACCTTGAGCAAACATAAGTTGAACATAGGCATCACCCACGTAGAGGTATGCCTGTGAGCTTGATCCTTCATGGAGAGAGGACCTCCAGTAGTATGGCTGGATGTGGAGTTAGATCTAGAGAGAGAAAGAAGGACCCCAAGTAAGAAGGTTGGAAGCCTAAAACTCTGAGATATGAGGAATAGTGGGAGTTGAGGATGATGCGACCTAAGTGGATGATAGGGGTTGCCTCATGCTCGATCCCTGGAGGCGGATGATATCTTGGTTGCCTTTAGAGGAACCAAACCCTAAAGAAAGGATGATGCTCCTGGAAGCTATGGTATAGGAGTTTACCTACCGAGATGAAATAAAGAGTGCCTTAGACCCTGAGGAAGGTTTAAGTAACTAGTTGTGAGGCATTTTACCTAGTTGGTTGTCCTTGAGGAGGACTCAACTTTGAGGTAATACTTATATAAAAGGATCATGGTAGTACATGACATACCTTGGATATGCTTGATTCATGGTTAAGAGATTGAGCATGCAGTTGGACACCCAAAGGTGAACCTAGGGTTCCTAGACCTAAGAGGGGAAGTAGTGTACATGATGCTCATGATGAGAATTGAGTCTCTATAGTTTCGAGCATGGTACTCCTTAGGTGTAGAGGAAAAGGAAACTCCTTAAAGTTAAAGGTAGGTTTGATGAATCCCTCGTAGCTAAGTTGGTATAATGTTGAGGATGAGAACAAGTATGACCTATCATGTGTTGGTAGGTGTCTTTTTGTTCCTTATTAGATTTCTAGGGCTAAGCATGCTCATGTGGAGGCAGACCCTAAACATAAGTATACTTGTGACCTTTGTTATCAAGGTGTAGTTTCCTCCCATCCTGGGAGAGGGACCCTTTTGTAGGGTGTATACCAGTTTTGTTGAGGTTTCAGAGGATCTTGAGAAAGCTAAGTGAAAAGTACATGGTATAAGACTAAACCTGTAGATCCATAGTTAACCATCTCTAAGTGCATGTGGATGTGTTACCATGGAGGTAACTGGTATGGGGCCTGACCAAGGCAGGAAGGTCACCATGATCCATAAGAAAAGATGAAAGACAACCCATGAATGCAGAGAGAGATGATGAAGGCTTGGGTAAGGTTCTAAGTCAGACATGTACTATAATAGAATCCTAAGTCTGTTCTAGGGTCAGGTAGGGATAAGACCGATGGAAGAAGGAGTTGCCTAATTCCCTAGTTGCACGTGACCATAGGGTCGGGAGGTAACAACTATCATTGTCTGAGGACCATGGGTTAGGAGATTGATCACCTTCATGAACTCATGGGACCCAAAGGGCAAATGAGTAGGGCACTCTCTGGATGCATAAGGGAAAAGGGATGACCCCAAAAGTATCGGCACCCTATAGACCTAGAGGAGATGACCAAGGAATGTGTGTAAACCTCAGTAGGTTTGAGACTAGTTTTCCATGGAAGTAATTTGGATATCATGATGTTTTGATGTAGAGACATATGTGGCACATTGCAACTTAGATTTGAAGGTGTACTGGCAAGGTGGGATGTACCATCTCTACTCTTGGAATAGGAAGAACTATGTATTTGGACTGCAGCCAAATGCTTATTTCCTCTTGTTATGGGAGTGAGAGATAGGGTAGTATGCATGTCATACACCAAGAATAGAGATGATGGGAGTTGGAACGTTGCTACAAGGTATGGGAACAAAGATGATAGCATACCCTTGTGGAGTGAATGATACATAGATGGTTTACAAACACTAAGAGTATTAAGGAAATCATCTTGTGAGGATGTTTTATCATGAGCTATGTGGAATTTGCAAGTTATGTAAAGTTGAGTTGAATCACTATGAGGATGATCTCAGAGTTTCTTGATGTAGACAAACTTAGAGTTTGAGATGAGATGATAAGTGGAATATGTGGAGGTGTATGTCTTCAACATTACCTGACACCTAAGGATGTGAACTGGTAATGAATGCTCTGGTTCAGATATAGCTGCCTCATTTAGCTAGAGGCTAGAAGAGGTTGAGGTTGTTCGACTAACCCTAAGTTTGGAAAGAAGATGAGTTTTGGCTAACACACAGATATAACAAGATATGTTGAACAAGTTAATGGTTGTTTGGTTAGCCAGTTTAGTCCTTGATGTAGTGAAAGGATGGTGATAGAACCTCAGATACACTTCTTTAGATAGGAAGGTAATAAAACCCTAATGAGAGTGGTTTAGAGTTTCTGAGGTATCGATCTTGAGGAATCATGACATACGGGAGATCATGGTTTTAAGATCACCATACACTGTGATACTACAAAGATAGTAAGTGATAGTATCATTTTGAATGCTTAATATGAAGTTGCATGTAGCATGTGGCCATGCAAGCCGGGGGTGAAGGACGAACACCAGTAACCCAGTGCTTTGACATAGAGGATACAGAGTCCCCGAGAGGGAATGGGAGTTCACCAATATGGGTGTTGTGGTAAGTCTCCCCTTGAACAAGAAAGATCAAGATGCAATATGGGTTATGGTAGATCGCCTTACCTAGATGACATGAGAAAGAGTACTGTCACGGGACAGATATGGTTGAACTACTTATAAGAGAGAGATGGTTCAACTACACCATGATGCGAGTTCAAAGTTTTTGAGTATAACCTAAAGATTCACTTCTGTGAGATGAAAGTAGATACATGAAGAACTCGATGATGGAATAGTTTATCACCCCTAACTAATAGTTAGTATGATCCAGAATAGAGGGTCTGATGAGAGCATGTGTGCTCATTCAGGGTGATACATGGGGACAGTTCTTAAGATGTGATGTTAACCACCATAGCCTTTATCGAGATGCAAGAAATCTTATAGGGAGGTTGTGTCGGTCACCACTTCATTAAGATGATGTTGGTGAAAGAGGCCTCGTGAAGGTCAGAAAAGAACCATAGTGTGTGCAGATGAAGTTTCTTTGATCATGCAATGGCTGAGAGAGAGCCCAGTGGTGACATGTGCACGAGCTGATGCAAAGCAGACTGACATGCAGTTCACTGTGGGAGAATATGTGATGTGAAAATCTGACCCCTCTAAGCTACAACTGAGAAAGTTGGGTCCCTGACATATGGGTCCATTTGAGATGGATTAGTGGAGATGGTTGTGTTTATCCTTGTCCCTCATGATAAAATGATGAATAATGTGTTCCATGAGTCCAATCTAGAGCACTATGTGAGGTACCCAAGCCATGTGTTGAGCCCTGAACCTATTCAGCTTTATGAGAGGATGAAATGTCCTAAGTCACCTATGAGGGTATGATATGCCAAGGTAAGAAAGAACTCAGATGGAAGAATATGAGATGATGAAGGTTCTTGGGAAGCACCATGGAAGGGGAAAAGCCACATGGGAGCCCTGATGGACATAAGAAAGGATTATCCTGTTTGTTTGCTTGCTTGATGGAATTTTGAGGACAAAATTCTTATAAGAGGGGAAGGATGTTACAACCCCAATTTTGGGTTCATTTGCTGAGAAATTACTCATTTGCTGAGAAATGTAATTTCTCATATTAAATATATTTGGATAAATAATGATACAATTTGTTTTGAATAAATGGATTTCTTTAACAATAGCCTTGATGATAGTGTTGTGGGCTTTATTGGCTATTGGGCCCAATAATAAGGAAATTCAATTAGTAAATAAATAATTGAGAAATTGAGAAAAGAAAGATGTGAAAACCTTTGGAAGACAAAAGAACTTAATCCAAAAGTGGATTTCGTGCCACATGGGTTCCTTGGGTCTCAAGGAGTCCAAAATTGCAAAGATAAAGCAATAAGAAAAGAAAAGATCAATTACATATTTCCTTATTAAGAAAGAAATTGAAAAAATGTGGAAAATAAGTGAAAAGAGGTACAATTGAGTTATCCTTGGTGGATTTTCGTATCCAAAGGGTTTCTACTATTAAAAGGAAAATAAAAAGAGAGATAAAAAGAGAAATCCTCAAAAAGAGATATTTTAATAAAAAAGATAAGGAAAAATATGAAATAGACATAAATAAAAGGGATAATGGCAAATACATGTTCTCCAATATGGGAATCCATGCATTTGGGATTTCTTTAGGTCCAAGGGACCCAAGACAACAAGATAATGACAAAGGAAAAAGGAATATCAATTAATTTGGACTAATTAATGAGATAACTTGGGAGAGAAGGAAGGCTTCTCATCCATTGGAATTTGTTTCCCAAATTTCGTACAGAGCTAGATAATTCCAAGAAAAACGTTCCCTTAAAATTTGAGACAAAAAGGAGTTATGGTTTGGGAGATATCAATTTCTCAAGTTATCCCCAAATTAAGGCATTAATTTGACAAATAAAAAAGGGGTAATTTCTTTTGTTTGATCGCGTGCAACGAAGACTGTTGGATCTTGATCCAACGTGGGACGGTAATCATCCAAGTCCCGTTGGGACTGTGATTCCACGTTTTACAGAGGGACTTTCCCTCTTGGATTCCTTGCGATTCAATGGATGTGCAAGATGGCTGATGATTTCGTTGGACTCAAGGAAAGAAACTGAAGGGAAACATCCCTGGTTTCCATGTGTTTCACTGCCTCTAGGTGATTTTCCCAATTCAGGTATTCTTGACAACCATAGGAGGACCTCTATATAATGGGCGGGGCTACACACCATGTGCATAGCCCCAGAGAACCCCTGTGAGTCCGTGCTGATGAGGGGAATCGATGGGAGCAACCGATTGCAGAATGCATCCCGACCATGCCCTTCATTTCCCGATCGACCCGCCGACCTTGTAGCACTAATCGACACCTGATTGGGACCAACCTGGAGCATATGGAAGGCACCGTGAGATTCATTGGGAGCGTGCGGAGGTGGGGCGTCCATAACCGGAGGCAGAGGAGGAGAGATGCCCGGAGTCAACAAGAGAGTTGACCACGACAGGAACCTACTCTACGGAGCTTTGCTCGTGAGGAAGAAGAAGGAGATAGGGTAAAAAGGCTATTTTACCCTAGATGCTCACAAAGGAATATGGAGGCAAAGTTGTCCTTTGACCCCATCTCTGACCCGCCTTGCAAAAGCAACCCACTTTGCTTATGTGGCGGCCTATCATTGGCCTAAAGGTACTTTTCTTGCGAAAATCATAACTAAATGTAGAATTATCCAATAATTACAAGTTATACATGAAAGTTGATCAAAAAAACGTGAAGAATCCAATAAAAATATAATTGGAACCTGATATTTCTTGTAATTGAAAAAAAATTACATCAAGTTATCACCTTTGATTATGGTAGAACCCTGATTTGATGTGAAACTCAAATTTAATGACTCTTTTGGGTTAATTTTGGTTTAGAACCCTAATTCTGAGAAATATTAACCTATTAAGAATAAAAGGGAGAGTTAATTTTGAAAAAGGTAGTTTCATGCTTGTTTTAGGATTTTATGCACATGAATATGTTTAGAAACCCTAATTTGGGAAAATATGGATTTTAATGGGTTAAATACGAAAATAGAATTATAGAACTGAGTTTTCATGGTTATAAGCTATTTCGAGCATTAAAGTTCCTATTTGTGGTTAAATACCCTTAATGTGGAGATTAGGGTTTCCTAGGGGATAAAAGGTGGAATTAATGACAAATCGAGTTCATATGTGAATTGGATCCTAATGAACTATGAATTGACGATAAATGAGCATAATGACTTTGTCATGGGTTAAAGAGGATAAAAAGGGTAGCTTTAATGAAAAGAGGCTTAATGGACTTATATAATGATTAATTATGCCTTAAATCCGAAATTGAGGATTATATGTTGAGATAATTAGGGTTTGTGATCAATTGCATTAAATTAGCGTTTTAAATAGTAAAAGATAAAGGGAAACCATAATTACAAAGAAAACCCTAAAAAGGGGAAGAAACCCTAAAAAGGAATAGAACCATAAGTAGCATGATGATTTGGATAGATTTTGATAAAAAGGAAATTGAATGTAATTTCAAGATATTGTTGAAAATGCTTGCTTGCTTGGATTTTTATTTGCATGGATATTTCTGTTCAAATCGTCAGATCATGTATGTGGTTAATTATGAATAGCCGCCTTAGTTTCCCAAGGATTTTTCAGATGGTTAATCGCATTGAATGCAAATTATCAGTTTGGATGTTCATACTTGCAAACTATGAAGTCACTATGATTATCACATTAATAATAGAAATATGGATTCTCGCACTTACATGCCACCCTGATGGATGATGCCAAAGGTGAGGCCCAGATGGGTAGACCAATGGACACCTTGAGTGGTGACCCCAGGCACCAAGCTCGAGAATGAGAAGGTGGCCTATGATATTGCATGACTAGTGGGCACCATGAGTGGTGACCCCCAGGCACCAAGCTCGGGATTGAGAAGGTGGCCTTAAGTCATTGGCAAAGGAAACCCTAAGGTGGGTATGCCAGAGTTAGGGAAAAAGTGGTGGAGAATGTCATACTGAAAAGTGTAAATTGGCTTGTTAATTAACTTGATTGTGATAATTAGATTGTTATCCTTATGTGCAAACTTTTGCTTGTCCCCACATACCAGTATATTTCAATATACTGACCGACATTTTATTTGTCGGCGTTTTAGGTACAACCCTGAAATGAACAAATAGTAAAGTGACACATCATGAAAACAAAACATAAAGTGCAAGGAGGATTAGATAGAGTAGATTCAAGCTTGGATAAATGTAGATATCCCAGTTTTGAAAAAGGTATGCAAAGTTTTATTTTATACCAGTTTCCAGTTTAGTTGGTAAAATTTATTAATTGTTGTTGATTATTTGTTGAACCTTTGATCTTGTTAATTGAATAACGGCTCTGACCTTCGGGTCTCCCTTAATTGGGGGTTACCGGGAGGTGGGGTCGTTACATTTATCCACCGCAACCATCGGTTGTCCCTGACCTTGCGGCACCTCTCCTCGGTTCTAGGAGGAACCAACATCCAAATTTCTTATTCGGGTGAGTTCGTCTTTTGATTCCCTACATTTTGAGTACTTGTGTGTCCTACTTGGTTGTGAAATGCAAAAACGCCCAATATACCAAGCTTCCACCTCGGCACCATGGTGCGACAGATCTTGAAGAAGCTCGGGTGTCTTTTTTACCATTTTTCCCCTCTGCGAGCTTTGCTTCGTTCTTTTTAACCAGGGGCCTTTTAGTTATTTAGTTATTTGCTTTGGCACTGCTAACCGAGCCACATGTGTGCCCGGACTATTGACCTGGACAAATGTGATTGGCCCAGGTCGGTGCGGGTCCGACCCACGTGGTCGGTTCCTCATTGGCCAATAAGCCAATGTGGCAATTATCTAGTTTCCTATTAGCTGACCTTAATAAATTCGTAGAAAATTGCTCGTTTGTCAAAATAATATAAATAAATACTCATTGGAAAGCTTGAATCACGTAAAATATGATTTTAGGGTTTTTGAACCATGATTTTGATTTTTTTCGATCTTTACCTTGAATACCACTTAAGTCATATAAATTGTTCTAAAATTGATAATAAATACATCTGAACCTCAAATTGATAATGTAAATATGTTTTCTTAATTAGAAAAATATTAGGAATTGATTGGTCAAGTTTCCAAACACAAAAGAGATGGTTTGTTCAATGGGTTCAAATTTGGATAATTTACACTTAGTTCTCTCCAAATATCTAATACATGTAATGAACTTTGTATCTAGGGATTTAAGAGACTTGGGATTAATTCTTTTGGTGGAAGTATCTTATCTAAGGCTTATAATCAGGTATGTGCATTATAACACCTACATTGGGAACCTTTTATTCCAAACCTAAATTTCCCAATGAGGCATGAAAATATATATTTGTACCCCAACTCTTGTTGTAAACCTAGCCAAAATACTTGTTTCCCCTGCCTTGCTATGAATACTTTCATTTCTTATTATAGGGTCATGGACCCCACCTGCTATGTTGCAAATCTCTACTACTTGCCATTTGATTATTTAAGCATGATGATGTTGTAATTGACTAGTTAACTAATGTAGTGTCCTCTATACAAACCACCCATAAAGGGCATGTGTAAATTTGCCCTGGGGAATGTGATAATTCTCCCCAAAAATATAAAAATGTTAGGGTGATTGGGAATGTGTAAATTCTCCCACACTTGTAGGTTGAGGTTAGGTAGGTGCCTCAGCCCTATATTAGTTTAATTTAGTCAATGAATCATGCTTGCTCTTTATTTAATGTTTTTCTTGGCAAAAATCTAAATTGTTGACATGCCTCATACTTTTGAGATCTCATAGTATAGTGAATCTTTGCTTTGCCATCTTCTAAAATATATGTTACTTGTCCATTATCCTTTAATTGACGCATACTTTTTATCTTCTCTTGATGGGTGACCCCAACCACCCAGAACCAGGGCAAGGGATAGACCAAGGGAACGGAGTACTAGGACAGGAGTAGTGTTGCCATCATGACTAGGTTATTATTGCTAGATCATGTTAAATCTTATGTAATAAATCCATGTAATATCATAGGCTTCTCATCCTTATTTCTTCTGATGCTACTATTGACTTTATTGTATTTAGTTCATGCTTATTTAAATGGAATTATTATGCATACATCCTTCCTCCTCAAATGTTTTAATTAAAAGAGGGATGTATTGTATTTTCCGTTAAATTTTAGTGAGGGGGTGATCTCACCTCATTTTAGCATGGTATTAGAGAATGTAGGGTAGCTACTAGGGTGTGACTTTGAAAGTGATGGTATCTAGAAAGGGTCGGAGTTTGGGGGCTGACAAGATTTTGTTCCGCACCACTAGCTTGGTTTATGGGGACTCCTGAGCTCATATGACCCGGCCTGGCCTAATCTGATACATAATTCCTGAAATAGCATGCCTATACTCAATAGTAGCCTCATATTTTTCTATCTTATACTCCTAGAAATCTTATCATGTAAGCCTTGCCTTTCAGGAAGGGTAGCCTGTTCGGAGAGAGTTCTGACAACAACAACCACATGGAGACCCCTGAGACTCCTACCACTCCTATGACTCCTGAACAAGAGTTGACTATGATGCGACAATTCCTCTCTACCACCCTGGTGGGGCAGCTTTCTACAGCTAGAGCTAATGCCAACAAGCCCAAGGAGTTCATCTTGACTGATTTCATTAAGATGTAGCCTCCCTACTTCAAGGGGGAAAATGAGTCCAATATGGTGGACAAGGCTGATGACTGGGTGTTAGCCCTAGAACGCACTTTTGAAGGCATGGTGTGTCCCCCACACCAAAAGGTCTACTTCGCAGCCTACGTCCTGGATGGCCCAGCCTGGATCTGGTGGAATGGAATTTCCCTCACATGTGACACTATTGCTATGACCTGGGAATAGTTTCTCCAACTGTTCAGAGCAAAGTACATCTGTTCGGCCTATTTGAAGAAGAAGGAGGCTGAGTTCTACAGTCTACGGCAAGGAAACATGACTGTGTTTGAATATGTTCAATGTTTCCTTTTGCTGGAGCGTTATGATGTGGGCCTAGCTGAAGAACGGAGGGAAACCATATTCCTGGAAGGATTCAACTATAATGTGGGGCATCACCTTGTTCCCCAGCTACCGCTCACCTACCAAAAAATGCTGGACAAAGCTATGGTTGTTGAGTCCTACCCTGGCTTCCAGTTTTTCGGTCCTAGCAAAAACAACAAACGGAAGAACTCTGGTGGTTACCAAGGGTGTGACCGTTGCAACCAGTGTTCTCGATCTCATCCTCTCGGGAAATTCCCTGTCAGTAATGCACCGCCTTGAAGGGATGATCGACCTAAACCCATCTTCCATGAATATGGCCAAGTCCGTCATCTTCGACCAAATTGTCCTAGGATATAGCGAGGACAAGACCCAGCCCAACAACCACCTCAATGTCAGAATCTACCTCCACAGAACAACAACAACAACAACAACAACAATAACCAGCGAGGACATCGCCCACCTGTGGAGAGGCAGAATGGAAGGGTTTTTGATATAGATGTTGAGAAAGTTGGTGAAGGCAATGAGATCATTGAAGGTACTTTACACCTTAACATGCATCCAGTTAGAGAACTTTTTAATTCTAGATCATCGCATACCTTCATATCTACACAATTTGCCTCTATGCTAGAATTGGAATCTGAATTTATGAACCATGTGTTAGATGTCAAAACCCCTAGTGGTAGAATATGCTTATCTTATCTTAAACTACCGACCATGGACCTTTGCATCTTTGGAAAGATGTTTCCTTCAGATTTTATCATTGCTTGACATGACAGCCTTTGATATTATCCTGGGTATGAATTGGCTGAAGAGATATAAGGAAATCTTATTCTGTGAAGAGTCAAAGGCTAGCTTGTTCATCCTGAAGAGGGGAGGATGTATATTAAGGGTAGAAAATGAGAAGAGCGGCAATTTTCATCTCCGCCATCAAAGTTGAAAAACTCGTCTCACAAAGGTGTAGGGCATTTCTTGCATCAATAGTTTTTGATGTCACACCTCCTTCCCTCAACCATATAGAAGTGGTGAAGGATTTCCCTAACATATTCCCTGAAGAGTTACATGGGTTTCCTCCAAGTCACAACATGGAATTCTCCATCGATCTTGCACCCGGAACTTCACCAATTTCAAAGCCACCTTATCGCTTAGCACCAACTGAGCTTGCTGAGTTGAAGAAGCAACTTTAAGAACTTCTCGACATGGGTTTTATTTTCCCAAGCATCTCACCTTGGGGAGCCCTTATCCTATTCATAAAGAAGAAAGATGGCTCAATACGGATGTGTATGTACTATCGCATGCTCAACCAAGTCACTGCGAAGAATCATTATCCACTACCACGCATCGACAATCTCTTCGACCAGGTCAAGTCTGCCACTATCTTTTTAAAGATGGACTTGCGTAGCGGTTATTATCAGATGCGAGTGAAGGATGAAGACATATCAAAGACAGCCTTCAGAACCATATATGGGCATTATGAATTTTTAGTCATGCCTTTTGGGTTGACCAATGCCCCAATAGCTTTCATGGACCTGATGAATCAAGTGTTCCGTCCTTACCTTGATCGATTTGTCATGGTTTTCATTAATGATGTCTTGATATATTTTGAGTATGAAGAACAACATCATGAACATTTGAGACTGGCACTAACTACACTGTGAGAAAATCAACTCTATGAAAAATTCTCAAAGTGTGAGTTCTAGATCAAAGAAGTCATGTTCTTGGGTCATGTTATTTCTGGTGGACACATTGCAGTTGACCCCATAAAAGTTGAAGCTATAACCAGATGGCAGGTTCCAAAGGATTCATTTGAAATCCATAGTTTCCTCAGTCTGGTAGGTTACTATCAGAAGGTTATCAAGAACTTCTCAGAGCTAGCCCTCCCTATGACAAAGTTGACACGAAAGGAAGTCAAGTTTGTTTGGTCTCCTGAATGTGAGGATAGTTTCCAAAAGCTGAAGAAGTGTTTGACATCTGCTCCTGTTCTTACATTACCTGTTGAAGGAAAACCTTATGTTATTTACATTGATGCCTCCAAGCAAGGATTGGGATGTGTTCTGATGCAAGAAGGAAAAGTGATTGCCTATGCCTCCCGCCAGTTGAAGTTGAATGAAGAAAACTGGCCTACACACGATTTAGAGCTAGCAGCCATTGTACAGGCTCTAAAAATCTGGCAACACTACATCTATGGAGTTCAGTTTGAGGTCTTCTCTGATCATAAAAGTTTAAAATACCTCTTGACACAAAAGGACCTAAACCTGAGACAGCGTAGATGGATGGAGTATCTCAAGGACTATGACTTTACCATCACTTATCATCCTGGTAAAGCTAATGTAGTTGTTGGTGCCTTGAGTCGAAAGAAAGACGGAACTTGTGCTGTAATAATTTCTCTATATGGAGGAATCTGGAGTATGTTTCTGGATGGAAACCCCAACTTGAAGAAGTTCTGAATGATGAAGATGTCAATAAGCTATGTGTTCACATGGCTAGCTTATCCATCACCCCAAGATGGATATCAGATATTGTTGCTACTCAATTAGAAAGTCCTGAGTTAGAAGAAATGAAGATGTTAACCTTGAAATCACAGTCTGATTTCTCTATCAGAGTGGATGGTTCTCTCTGCTTTCGACAAAGATTGTGGATCCCTG
Source organism: Alisma plantago-aquatica (assembly GCA_963693085.1). Taxonomy (NCBI): domain Eukaryota; kingdom Viridiplantae; phylum Streptophyta; class Magnoliopsida; order Alismatales; family Alismataceae; genus Alisma; species Alisma plantago-aquatica. Next base: position 140,913,480 of record OY856414.1, read on the forward strand.
GTATCAATGTCTTACAACAAAACATTTTGAGAAAAGCTCATGGGTCTAAGTACACAATTCATCTTGGCACGACCAAAATGTACAAGGACCTACAACGAAGCTTCTGGTGGAAGAATATGAAGAAAGATATAGCCCTATATGTGTCTAGATGCTTGACTTGTCAACAAGAGAAGATAGAACATCAACGACCTAGTGGTCTTATCCATCCACTTGAAATTCCAGAATGGAAGTGGGAGAAGATAATTATGGACTTTGTTACTGGTTTTCCCAAGACCAGGAAAGGCTATGATGTTGTTTGGGTTGTAATTGATCGACTCACTAAGTCTACGCACTTTTTGCCTTTCAAGTCTAATTAGAAGGTTGAAGACATGGCACAATTATATCAGGAGTGGATTGTTCATCTGCATGGTGTACCTATAGTGATAGTTTCTGACTGTGATCCCAAGTTCACCTCTCGGTTGTGGAGACAAATTCAAGAAGAAATGGGAAACGATCTACGGTTCAGTACTGCCTACCACCTACAAAGCGATGGTCAGTCAGAAAGAACTGTGTAGATTCTTGAGGATCTACTTCGTGCTTGTGTGATGGACTGGGGAGGTGCATGGCATAGATATCTACCCTTAGATGAGTTTGCATACAATAATAGCTACCAAGCCTGCATAGGGATGCCTCCGTACAAAGCTTTGTACGGAAGACCTTGTTGTTCCCCATTGCATTGGGATGATGTGGGATAACACACTCTAGTGAAGATTGATAACATGCAAATGATGATAGAGAAGTTCCAATTGATTAAGAAGTGTATGAAATCCGCTCAAGACTGACAGAAGATGTATGCCGACAAGCGTAGGTCTGATGTGAGCTTCCTAGTAGGTGACCATGTGTTCTTGAAGGTCAAGCCTATACGTTTGATTGCTCGATCTAAAATCAAAGGAAAGCTTAGTCCTCGTTATGTGGGACCTTTTAAGATCTTGGCTAAGATAGGGGAGTGTGCATACCGTCTAGCCCTTCCTCCTACTTATGACAAGATCCACAATGTCTTTCATGTCTCTGTGCTGAGAAAGTATGTGAAATATCCTTCTCATGTGCTCACAATAGAACCCTTGGAGATTCATGAAAACCTAACCTATGAAGAGTTACCTGTAAAAATCTTAGACACTCGGGTGAAAAAATTGAAGAATAAGGAGATTGAGCTAGTAAAGGTGTAGTGGAAGTACCATGGGTTAGAAGAGTCTACTTGGGAGCTGAGAGATGAAATGCTCTGATCTTACCCTTCTCTTTTTGTCTAAGATTTTGGGATGAAATCTTTTCTAACGGGTGGAGTGTTGTAACATACCAAGTTTCAAATAAATTGCAATTTCACCCCTACCCTTCATGTTATCTATTTTTACTTTCAAATTGTCCTTGATATGAAATTATGAAAACATTATGGTTTGGAATAAAATTAAATTCCAACTCAAGGGTTAGTGCACAATTACCCCATTAATGTTTTAGTAAGGGTTCATGATGTAATGTTCACAATTATTGTTGACAAATAAGAAAAGTCCATGGATAATGCTAAAAATTACAAGTTCAATGATTAATGGGTAAGAAATGAATTATGATGAGTAATGATTAAATCTTCCTTCCATTCTCTCTCTTCTTTTGGGTATTAAAAGTTGAAAATGTGATTAGTAAGGGGATATTAGACTAATGGGTTTCCTTGTTTGAAAATACACACAAAAGACACTGTAAAACAATCATACATTTATTTGTACAAAATTTCACATTAATATATACATTAGTGAGCCACATAATGGTTGAAGGCCAAAGGTTGGGAAAAACAAGAAACTAAATATATAACATTAAACTAGACATCATTATTAACTTATGGTTAAAAAAATTTGTCATTTGGACCCAATATGGCCCTACAAATGTATTAAACAAGTTCTTAATAAAGTGTGACACTACATTGATTAAAATGTCATTTATGCACCTCATTTAAACCAAAGTTTGGGGTTTTATTAATTTGTCACACATGATACAGCCGAGAGGGTCCATCGTGGATGCCAATCCAACAGCCCATCTAGGTCCAGGCCTGCATCCAACAGCCAAAAGACCATCTTCAACCTCCATCTGTTACGCAACAGTGACGCCTTGACTCCTCGACTCGGTTCTCCCTCTACACATCATCATTTTGAATGATTTCACTTGCATTGGCTTCTTTTTCCTGTGACGAATCGAGTGAGTCATGGCTCATCCTCTCCCATGGACCATAGCCAAAATGCTACTTCGTGCCAATCATGGCTTCTCATCTCCACCCCCTCCTCGCTTCCACACCCCACCTCACCTATAAATAACACCATTCCTACCTCCTTCGGACCTCAAGCGATCTTTACCTCCAGCCAATTTGCCTGAAAATACCATTGTTAGCCACTGCCACCTCCGACTATCCCTGACCTTATGACACCTCTCCTCAGTGCTAGGAGGAACCAGCGTCCAAATTTCTTGTTCAGGTGAGTTCGTCTTTCGATTCCCTACATTTCGAGTACTTGTGCATCATGTTTGGTTGTGAAATGTGAAAATGCCCAATATACCAAGTTTCCACCTCACACCATGGTGTGACAGAGCTTGAAGAAGCTCAGGTGTCTTTTTTACCGTTTTACCCTTCTGCGAGCTTAGCTTCGTTCTTTTTAACCGGGGGCCTTTTGGTCATTTAGTTCTTTGCTTTGGCGTTGCTGACCGAGCCACGCGGGTGCCCAGACCACTGACCTGGCCAAATGTGATTGGCCCAGGTCGACGCGGGTCCGGCCCACGTGGCCAGTTCCTCGTTGGCCAATAATCTAATGTGGCAATTATCTAGTTTCCTATTGGGTGACCTTAATAAATTCGTAGAAAATCACTCGTTTGTCGAAAAAATATAAATAAATAATCATTGGAAAGCTTGAATTGCGTAGAATCTAATTTTAGGGTTTTTGAACCATGATTTTTAGTTTTTTTATATTTGCCTTGAATAATACTTAAGTCATATAAATTGTTCTAAAATTGATAATAAATACATTTGAACCTCAAATTGATAATGTAAATATGTTTTCATAATTAGAAAAATATTAGGAATCAATTGGTCAAGTTTCCAAACACAAAATAGATGGTTTGTTCAAAGGGTTCAAATTTGGATAATTTACACTTAGTTCTCTCCAAATATCTAATACATGTAATGAACTTTGTATCTAGGGATTTAAGAGACTTGGGATTAATTCTTTTGGTGGAAGTATCTTATCTAGGGCTTATAATTAGGTATGTTCATTCTAACACCTAAGTTGGGCACCTTTTATTCCAAACCTAAATTTCCCAATGAGGCATGAAAATATATATTTATACCCTAAATCTTGCTTGTTGTAAACCTGGCCTAAATACTTGTTTCCCCTGCCTTGCTATGAATACTTTGAGTGCTTAGTATAGGGTCATGGACCCCACCTGCTATGTTGCAAATCTCTACTACTTGCCATTTGATTATTTAAGCATGATGATGTTGTAATTGACTAGTTAACTAATGTAATGTACCTCTCTACAAACCACCCATAGAGGACATGTGTAAATTCACCCTGGGGAATGTGATAATTCTCCCCACAAATATAAAAATGTTAGGGTGCTTGGGAATGTGTAAATTATCCCACACCTATAGGTTGGGGTTAGGTAGGTGCCTCAACCCTATATTAGTTTAATTTAGTCAATGAATCATGCTTGGTCTTTATTTAATGTTTTTCTTGGCAAAAATCTAAATTTTTGACATGCCTCATACTTTTGAGATCTCATAGTATCGTGAATCCTTGGTTTGCCATCTTCTAAAATATATGTTACTTGTCCATTATCCTTTAATTGATGCATACTTTTTTATCTTCTCTTGCTGGGTGACGCCAACCACCTAGAACCAGGGCAAGGGATAGACCAAGGGCAAGGAGTACCAGGACAGGAGTAGTGTTTCCATCATGACTAGGTTATTATTGCTAGATCCTATTAAATCTTATTTTATAAACCTTTGTAATAAATCCATGTAATAGCATAGGCTTCTCATCTTTATTTCTTCTGTTGTGACTATTGACTTTATTGTATTTGGTTCATGCTTATTTAAATGGAATTATTATGCATACATCCTTCCTCCTCAAATGTTTCAATTAAAAGAGGAATGTATTGTATTTTCCGTTAAATTTTAGTGAGGGGGGTGATCTCGCCTCTTTACATGTACATTTTGTGATTCAGATCAAGAGTTTGATGAAAGTTATTGATCTACAGTTTAAGAATGATATATGAAGCAACAATAACATTTTTAAGCAAGATACACCACATACAAGTCATGATATTTCGAATATCAGAAGAAATGAAAGATAAATCAGGTTCTGGAACCATTTTCACTACAAGAAAAATATGATTTGGCTACAATTAGTATAGTTACAGAAAATTTATTTGTAGTTAAAACATACATCTCCTAACAAATCTTACATGTGTAACCATTGCCAATGTAGTTATTTTCCCACTACTCTATTAACTACACATCCATTACAATTTTACAAGTAGTATGACATATTAATCTAGAGTAATCAAACAAATCCTTCCGCGTGAAAGTTTTCATTTATCCCTTTTAACTTCCAGCTCCCCGCCGCATTCCTCTCTTTGAATTTTTTGTCAAAACCAAAGAAATAGTCATAACCCCGCCCAACCTCGTTCTTTTCTCCTAATTGGGATCTCCACGTCGAATAGTTTCGGTAGTCCATTTTAGGCATGACATCCTATCATGGTGATCCAAGAAACCACATCCCTGGAGTCCATTGGGGTGAAGGGTGTGCATAGAAGAAACTAGAGATTTGAGATTGCCTAGGAACTCATTAGCATCAAGGAGATCACCAAGCCCCACGCCAGTGAGGCACCAGGAAATGGCATGGTGGAGTTATCCAATAAGGAGGACGAGGTACACTAGGAAAGGAGGGAGAGCAAGGTCTACGTACCCCACCTCATGATCCTTAGATTACCTTATTCCTAATTCGCTCATCGCGGCTGATCTTGAAAGCAATGAAAGGGATCCTAGAGCTAAGGGGGCATGTATCTTCAGAGATTTTGGGGATTGGTGCTACTTCCTACTTCTCCATTACCTTTCTTGTCAGGGATTCTCCAGCAAGGATCCACCTAGCTATCGGATCCGGGTGGTTAGGTAAGCATTTTTAATGTTTTTGTTTGTTGCCTCTCGTTTCATTCTGACTACGCTCCTCTACTGACAATGTTTGGTAGCTCTGATCGTGCATAGTCTAGATCCAACATATTTTTGTGAAAGAACATGGTAGAAGGGCGGCCCATGGTGATAGTAACATGCCCTCCTGCTATTCCTTCCCATCTCCAATATTTGTTGGAACTATAATTGGGTGTTTTAAAGTATGGCCACACTCTATGCAGGTTGTGGATGACGGTAAGCATCATTAAGCCATACAAATCAGACTTGTGCTTGTTGATCAACCCATGGAACTACACTCTCTCTAGGAATGCCAGGTGAAGAACTCATGTAGAGGGCATATGAATGGCAATAACTTTGCTTAATTTTCCAATTGTGTCGGTCAGTGATTGAATATCAATTTAGGAGTAAATATTTTGGCAGCCGATCAGCCCCCTGGTGACTGTCACTCATAACGTACCAGGTGCTTCTTCACATATACTTACATTTCTCAACAATTAATTTTGTTTTTACTATCATTAAAAAAGGCACCAAAAGTGTGATTTCTATCATGGCCACACCAGCAATTGGCAGTTGCTTCATTTCATTATCGTAAGTGTTTTTTTGTTAAAGCAACTAAACAATAAGAAAATTTTTGGAGATGTAGAGTTCTGGTGCATATGAGTAAAAAGATATAAATAAAAATGACCACTTTCCTAAATTGGGTGGAGATGAGGAGCTCTTGGTCCTGGCCTTGATGAGGCTACGTCAACTTTTCATTTCATGACACTTTTGTTAAGTTTTATATGAAGTTCATCGCTCAACAACTACAATTGCCTCAAATGTGCATCATAGACCCATTTATCAAACTATGTACATAAAGTGCCACGACTACCATCCACTTATTGATCCAAACAGAACCATATAATTTGATTTTTAAACATGTAATACAACAATATTAGCACAATCTGAAGTACTTGTAAAGAACAAAGGCTATTAGTCATGGAAAAATCTGACATTGCCTTATCATTGCATATCAACTACGAAAATTTATCCATAGGTGACCAACCATCAACTAGCTGCATGGGATGTAATATATGTATGTACTATTAGTTTGTTTGTATATGTAGGCACGTTATGTATCTTAACCTTTTAGCGTGTGTGTGTGTATACCCTCATGTTTTGGCATCAAACTGGCCATTATACCTATCTAATATGATGTAACTAACTAGTATCTATGTTTACTTTGATTTGTGAGAGTCACCTAAAATCCAACAATTATATTCAATGATAACAGATTTCTAATTCTTCCTAAGCTTCCTCAGTGGTCCAGCAAACCAACCGTACATGCTAGTTAGAGGAGTAACAACCAAAATTCTTCTTATTCAGTTTCTTTGTACAACTTTGTTGTTTATGTTTTGACTACCAAGGTGATCTAGCTGCTGGAAATGTTCCTTGTATATAGTTTTCCTTGGGGTTTTTTGATGGTATTATCTTTTACTTTTATCGCTAATATTTTATATATCTTTATCTGTAAATTCATGGTCATTTTTCATGGCTTTCTATCCCCTGTTTATTTTTGTAGCAGTCTCTTCTTTAATTAATAGGATGTCGTTCACTACCCCTATTAATACAATATCAAATACCTACCTTGGTGATATGCTAAAATCTCTTTACTCAAAGCACATGAAATTGCTTCATTTGAGTCAGAGGATATCTATAACCAAGTAGTGTTGCATGATGCATTCATCTCTATGGACTAATAACTAGGGTCTGGGAAATGCTTAAGAAGGGTATATGAGAAATAGGGGTGTGTTTGTGTGACGTTGGGAAGGATATTTGCTGCTGCAGTTTTTTGTCGAATTACAACTAGCAACAATGATAAGACTGATATGATGATTAATTTTGACCCAAAAAAAGATTACTTTCTGAAGCTTTCCAATTTTTCCTTGGCTGGTATAGTTTCCTTCTAAGTACATATTGATGGTATTGAAGAACAATTCGGTAAGGCCATTGGATTGGCATTTCTGAATTGGCAATGAATCTTTACTACCATTGCTTAGATAGGCAAAGTAGGCCTCATTGCTTACATGCTCTTTCTTTTAAACCTGGTGACTTTTCTAGATCATTCCTACAATTGAGCATTGATGGAGCTTCCACTCTCGTGGAATTGCATGCACCACTAAAAATCCTAAAGATAGTAAGTCTTTAGGTTTAGCCTTGCTTATACTAGATTGAAACTCCACCCACGTATGCTAAGATACGTGGAAGTCTTATCATAGTATAGTTAAGGGTCGAATCCATGGGACAACGATCTTGTTGGGAGCAACAAGATGGAAAGCATTAGAATTTCACTTAACCTCTTAACAGTTGGTATCTAGATCGAAAAGTTGGTTTGGTTGTTTTTAAACTAAGTGTAAGAAAAATAAAGAAAGTAAATTTAAGGTTGTAAACAAGATAAGAAACCACTAGGATGTGATCGGCTTTCACCACCACTACACACGGATCAAAACATGCAACATAGAAACATAACCTGCAATAAGAGTCTAAACGGTTAGTATCTTTGTAGGTTTAGTTTCCTTTTGGAGAACTAACTATGAGAAGTGAGGGAATGTTGCAATGTCAGCCATTCCCGAATGAATGGTCACTTACTTTACATCATTCCCTTCGCAAAGTGTGTTCCTTGACTTATCAAGGTTGTACTTTCATACGTTAACTGATTCCATTTCATAGTATGAAAGTACAACGATGGAAGTGAGTTTACTCCACTTTTTGAAAAACGCTCCTAGATGCCGAAACACATGCATGGTGGATACATGCATCAAGAACCAACATTCAATCAGGATTTGAATCTAATAGTACAAACGTAGATAATTCATACTAAAAGATAAAAGGTAACATAAGTTGGTGATCAAGCAACAAGCATTCATTAAATGATTGATGTTGAACCGAAAAGAAAGTATATCTCTATTTCAAACTATGGATTACATCACATGAAATGAAAACATGGGTAGCGGGGCTACTCCCTGCACCCTAGTGTATAAGACTACTCACTCATAGCAAGGACAAAGAAGGAGGCGAGAAGAGAGAGAGAGAACATCATCTCCACGAAGGAGGGAGGAAGGTCAACCCCTTAGAGAGAGAGAGCGTCGATCTTCCACTTCATAGGTTGCTCGATGATGAATCTTCCTCTTCCCACCTTCTTTGGCGATGAGAGAGAAAGCAGCTTCTGGGTGGAGTGTGGATTTCAGACCGGCAACCTTGAGGCGGTAGATGAAGTATGGGATAGCTCTGGAACAGTAGAGGCAACCTTTGGACGTCTGAAACTTGATGCCTTGTGAGGACCGTTTGGGTCTTATTTATAGGCTTTGAGTGAAGTCCAAACGGTTTGGGAAGTTTTGGGCCCAAACGGTCTTGAAGACCATTTGGGTTCGTGCGGTCTCGGGATCGTTTGGCCATGTATGGTCTCGGGATCGTTTGTCCTTGCGCGGTCTCGGGATCGTTTGGCCATGTATGGTCTCGGGATCGTTTGGCCTTGCGCGGTCTCGGGATCGTTTGGCCTTGCGCAGACTCGGGACCGTTTGGTCTTGCGCGATCTCGGGACCGTATAGCTCCATGTGGTCTCAGGACCGTGTGACTCCATGCGGTCTTGGGACCGTATGAATCCATGTAGTCTTGGGACCGTATGACTCCATGCGGTCTCGAGACCGTATGACTCCATGCGGTCTCGGGACCGTATGACTCCATGCGGTCTCGGGACCGTATGACTCCGTGCGGTCTCGGGACCGTTTGGAACTTTTATGATTTTTTTTGTATTTTTCTCTGTAAGAAAAAAGTAGAAAAGTTAGTCTAATGGTATATTTACAATAAAGGAGGAAAGTTAAGGATTCTATCTATTTTATCAGAGAAAGAGTATGGTAAACTGAGGAAAACTATTAAGATAATATCACAAAATGGGAGGTTATCACCCCCCCTAACTTAGAGTCTAGCTTGTCCTCAAGCTAGATAGAGTTGAGGCATGTAATGGCGAGCCGATTTTATTAGTGACGATTTCCATACTCTTGCTTCAATTCTAGACCAGAGAAATCCTGAAGTCTAATTAAGGCTTCCGCTTGCTCAAACTCTTTCAATTGTTGGGAGTTGCATGGATCTCAGGTTTCTTCCATATCGTGTAGCTTGCCTTGGGACCACCTTTTCCTAAGTTTTATTTTATGCATGTCATTGGCTCTAATCAGTTTTATACTTCTTTTGATAATCCTGTCAGGAGCTAGAATGGGTATGAGGGTTGGCTAAAGGTTGTTGTGTAGCCCCCCCTTCAAGTGGGGAAGGGTTTATCTATGCTTTTAGGATCTCACTACCGGGCACGACACATCTGCCTTTATGAGGGCAGCTGAATGTACCGGTCGGGAAAGTCCTTTATCAGCCTTTTCATATATTTGGGGACCTTAGGGTCTCTCTACCAGGAACGACACATCTGCCTTTGTGAGGGTAGCTGAAAGTACCGGCCGGGCGAGATCTTTATTGGCTCTTCATATAAGTCCTTATGCGTGGCACAACTCTCATGTTTTTATTCAACACTCTAGCTTTTATTCATAAACTCACAGGCTTAGGATTTGGGTTGGGTGTTTGAGTGGGCGGCCAAGACTCTTTTTATTTTTAAAAGAAGAAAACTATTCTTAGAGTTTCCTGACATGCACTTATTTGGTTCTACTTGATGGTCCACTTGTGAGATTTCTTGATTTGGATTTCACCTAATTTCCCTCTCGTCTTTGAGAGATTTTGGCTTGTTTTGGCCCTAATGTTGACCTAAGGAGAGTAAGATGTAGAATTGAAGCAAAAGCATGAAAGTCTAATGTGAAGATAATTTATTAATTTGTCATTACATGTCTATATGATACTCTTGTTATTGATCTTGAGGACTAACTGGATTCTAAAGTTATATGGGGATGACTTTTTCCAAGAGGGATGTTACTCTTATGTGCAGGGTTTATTTTAACAGGAGAATTACTTTAAAATGAAAATTAAATATGCAAAGAAAGCTATAAAATTTGTACAGAATTGAAAGAAAAGGTAGAGAGGAAAGGATTTGAAAATGATACCTCACCCTTGTCCAGTGTACTCCCCCCCTAACTTATCACTCACTCTGTCCTCAGAGTGTCAAAGTGATAGGTTGAGAAGTACAAGGACAAGGGCATCAGGCTTCGGTTAGTCCTTTATTAGCTCCAGATGTGTGGAGGAGATTAGTAGCAAACTTTCCACGTAACGCGTGGTAATCCACGTCTGTCATGTCCTCTACTGGTCTTCCAAGGACCATGATAGTGTACATCCAGTAGAGAATGTGGAAGCCACATTCATTTGACTCTCAGAGCTGTTGGGGACATTTGTGGCTGAAGGTTGGGAAATGAAAGTGTTCTTTATCGTACGCCCTTGTGTGCTTACTGAGGAGTTGATGCAGTTGGTCCGCACACTCCTTCACCACCTCCTCTGTGGGTGTTCTTAGTGTTGTAGTATACTGTTGCTGATCTGGATTGTACTGGCTGTCAGAACAGTTATATATTATTGTTGTTCCGTTGTGAACATTTGTTGCCAGTAACATCCAATGCTCTGAATGTAAGAAAGGAATCATGATGAACTTCGGAGTCGTATGTTGGAGGAAAGAAATGAGTGCCTCAGTTGTTCCAAAGTTCTTTAGCTTGAGGAGATCATCCTTCATATATGCAGAAGCCATATAGGTCGTAGGGTGATTCCGCCCGAGAAGATATTGATAGGTGGCCATCAAACTCATGAATAGAGACCCTTTGAACTAGATAGTTTCACGTAGTGCATCTGCCATAACCAGAATATCTCCAGATAGAAAAATGGGATCATCTTTCTCGGCGTAAAGCCTAGACATGATGAACCCAAGTTCGTTGTCAGAAAGACTTTTGCAAGCGCTGAGGTCAAAATTAGGGAATGTCAGTGTAATGGCAGACAGGGGGACCTTTTGTGAAGATGGTCTATTGATTGTGGCCCCAGTTAGCAACTCAGTGTCCCCTTCATCATCCGCCAAGTCAAAAGAATAAGGGTCCCATTGTTTCTTCTCGGGGGCCTTGACGGGCTGTTGTTTTTCCAACTCCTTTATTATTTGTCGGAATGGCTATTTTTTAGGACGTTAGATGGCCGAGTAAAGGTAATGAGGAACGTTGTTAGGTGACATAGTTGGGTCCTTGAAGAACCTTCTGTCACATATTAGCTCCATGGCGTAACACCCTCATAGAGAATGAAAATCCTCTGCAGCCATCTCAGTGAAAGGGATTTGTTGGTTGAGCACATGGATGTGGCGTATAGTGTAAAAGGCGCAATCCCGAGATCCTTCTTGTGTTTGGACATGTGGGTTGATGATTTGGAACCAGGGTTTGTTCCAACCATCTCGGAGGGATGGGCATGCAGCCCAAATCAATTTCAGAAGCTGGAAAGGGATGCATCTGGCCTCCCCAGCTTCAATACCAACAAAATTAATTATTCCTGCCTTTAGTTCACTGGCGCAGAAATTGTACACCTTGGCGTCTCGAGGCACGATGTCTATGATCATAAGTAGCCAGTGGCCAGAAATTTGAAAGGGCACGGTCATATAGCGTGCCTTTCTGGCAATACCCCTCTGCAACTATTCGATAGATTTTCTTTGTAATTTTTTATATAAAAGACTCATGGCCAGAGCAGGTGAAGCATTAAGAACTGGTTGTTTCCTCTTATATCTTCTGTAGGTTTCGATAGAATTGTCAAGGAGGACACGGAAGATTGCCATCTTCACCGCTGATTGTGGTTGAAGGATGGTGCGGAAGTCTTCATGTGTCAACTTGCGCTGAGTCTTTGTATTTTGGTAAATAGTATCTCCCCCTTTTTTGGCATCATCTACGATAGTGTTTAGGATGAAGATGTCTTGAGCATCTAGGGTAGAGATGGCTGCCATGTCTAAATTGTGCATCTTGTGAGGTAGAGGTGGCGGTGGGGGAAGCTCTTGCGGAGGGTGGGGAGAAGTCTGCTCCAAATCACCGATGTATTGCTACAGATCTTCGTCCTTATCTGAATCAGAAGCAGATTCAAGGTCTTCATCTATATCTAAACTGACTCTTTCTGATTCTTCCTGTTCTGGGGGAAAAGGCATCGAATGTTCTGGTGCAGAGAAAAGTTGAGCTGGTGTTGCTTGATGTTGACTTGTGCTGGTTCCAAATAAACATTGTTAGAACTCATCAAAAGCTGCTTGTTTGGAAATTTCCCCCAGAGATCCCATTGTAGAATAGTCAAGAAATTGATCCCCATATGACATATTAACGTTGTCATTGTGAGTAGGGGATTTGGGATCTTTACCACCTTCGTGGTGATCTTTTTGTTGTTTTGGTGTAGCTCCTTGGCTGGGTCCCTCCCCAGCATTGTCTGGGTCGTCAGATTTATCGTCTGAGGAGGTACTGTTGTTGGAGTCAGATGAGGAGTCAGAATCCTCATATTCATTTTCTTCTTCATCATCTTCTTCGTCTGCTGCCTTATCTGTTGTCGTCTTTGGTGGAGGCTTCTTGCACTGCCGGTGGAGTTCTTGTAGCTCGCCGAAAGCCACTTGCACATGCTTGTGTGTTTCAAGCAGTGCTTCATGGGTTTCTTTGAGATCTGAATAGCGAGCCTCGGCGGAGAGGAGTCATGCAGAGAGGTCTGTCACTTGAGTTCTTAGTTGGTTGATTTCATCATTGGATGACTCCTCTTGGTAGTTATTGAGTTGTGTGAGTGTGGTGCTGATGTCATCCAAGCGCGTGCTTAAAGTAGTTTGTTGCTGCTTAAGCTCGTACAGAGTTTCTGGCAATGGTTGATTTTGTGCAGAAATCATGTCGACTTGCTTGACCGGATCGCCTTGCTGGCTTTTCAATTCAAGCACCAATTTTGGCAGTTGTTGCAAGTGGTCGTCAATGTGTTCGACTTTCATGGCCGCTACTTTCTACTGTTGGTTGATGCTTGAGAGGATGCCTGGCAGGGCACAGTTTTTCTCATCAATCTTGGCGATCTGTGTAGTTAGACCCTGCACACAAGAAAAAATAGATTGTAAAATATTAGAAGGGTCGGTGAGGAGGTTTCGGATAGCGTCGAATTGACGTCTGAATTCCTCAATGACGTTTGTAAAAGGGACCCCAGATGCGGAAGGGTGGGGTGGCTGGGGTCGAGGTGGAAGGGTGGAAGTGTCTTGTGAAAGAGACAGTGTTGATGGTCCCGCAACCTGCGTGGTGACTGTAGATGGAGTCACCAACGGTGTCGGGGTGGTGTCGGAAAAAAAAGGTGACATTCCCGGTGAGAAAGGTGGGACCGAAAATGTTGGGGGGATAGGGTGGAGATGGGAGCAGAGGAGGTGAAGTTGGGTGTTTGAGTAGAGAATGGGATACCTAAAGGGAAAAAGGTTGAGGTGGAAGATGTGGGTGGAGGTATGGATGTTGGGAAAGGAATTGTTGTTGGGATAGTAGTGGATGGTAGTGTTATAGGAGTAGTGGTGGTGGCAAGCTCATCAGTAAGGCTTATGATAAATGAGTCGAATGATGAGGTATTGACAAGGTCCTCGGGGTGGGGGTGTTCTGCCTCAGGTTTTAGCTTTGATGTCAGCATCCCCGACAGCTGTTGTGGTAGTAAACGTGCCTTAGATGGTCATTTTACTGGTATTTTTGTTACCCTAGCGGTCGGGGCGGTGATAATAAGCTCTGTTTGGCCCACTTTGCTCTTCTTCTCTTGTACTTTGACCGAAGCTAGTATTTTGGTAAGCTCTTCGTCAGTAAAGAGTAATTTTTCCTTGTCGTAATCCGCTAGCTCTGGAAGCGGAAGTAGAGTTGTGGAGGATCTTACTGAAGGGCAGAAAATGTAGTGTCATTTCGCATCCTTTTCTTTGATAATGTAAGAGTTCTTCAAAGTTTGCTCGTTAGTGAGGATGTCACCCTTGATCTGCGTGCACCGAGGGAGTAATCTTTCCATCTTGAGGTATTTAAGAATGGAAGTTATGTGTCCGCCCATGCAGATTTCATTCCCTAGGGCGTACGCTGAAAACTTTTGTATCATGTGTCATCCAATGTTGACCGGCTTCCCATGTAGGACGGACCATAGAATAAAAAGATCAGCAGTGATAACATTCCCACCCTCTGTTCTGGGAAAGAGCGCACTGGTGAGAATTTTGTGAAGCGTGCACACTAACCCAGAATGAATATTAGAGGCCTTTCAGGTCCTCGCCTCATAATTTGGGATCCCTGTAAGGGATTTCCAAAAGTTGTGTCTATTGAACTGGGAGCTCCCCGTACCAACAACATTGGCCTTTTTGAGTTGCTCCTGGTTGTCTATGAAGAATTCGTTCAATAGATTTTCTGTTATGACAACTTTGTGACCAAAACATTTGGTGACCAGCCTGCGGTCACCTCTGTCCCTTGCTCTGTCCATAATGTCCATCGCTTCTTTGGTGAGATGTGTAAAGAATTCTGTTGTGGGCTTGACATATGAGATCCCGGGGACAAAGCACAGTCTTGAGATATTTGCGTTATCGAGCAGGGTGAGGATGCGGTCATATATCCCCATCTTTATTAGTACGTTTGAGAAAACATACTTTGTTGGTTTTAAAATTTTGTCGATGGATGGGATGGTGTGGATGAAAAGGTTTTCGGGTGGTGGTGCGGTGGTGGTGATGATTGAGAAGACAGGGGTAGTGGTGGTTGCAGGAGTGGTAGTGGGGGTGGTGGTAGCGATTGATGGAATATATCCTACTAGGGTTTGTTCCCTAGCAGTGGCAGGGCGTACCTATTTTCTTGCCCATTTTTTTGTGGGTTGTTCGGTTGCGGTTTCCTGGACCTTTCATTTCCCCTTGGATCTTTCAGTTGGGGACTCATCCTTAGAGTTTGGCTTGTAAAAGGAGCCGTCATCACTGGAAGAAATTTCTTCCACTTCTTCTTCGGGTTCCTCGGCTAGACACCTGTTAAGGCGCTAAATTTCATGCATGACCTCGAGCATGTTGACCTTCGGTGGGAGTTGTCCAGTAATGTCGTAGATGTTGACTATCTTCTGGAGCCTGGCACGATCCTCCATTAGTTGCTTCATTGTCCAATGTGGAGCATCTTCAGTTCTGGTGGCTTGTTTTACTGGTGAAGCCATTTCTTTAAAGTAATCAGAAGAAATCATGTGTTCGAAAAGATTTGAATGTACAAAGATAACGACTTTGTAAAAAAATTAGATCATGTATGTGTTTATATTTTTATGTGTTTGATAGCTCAAACGGTTTTAGGACCGTTTGGCTCCAAACAGTTTCAAGACCATTTGGCTCCAAATGGTTTCAAGACCCAAATAGTTTCAAGACCGTCTGGCTCCAAACGATTTCAATACCGTTTGGCTCCAAATGGTTTCAAAACCATTTGGCTCCAAATGCTTTCAAGATCGTTTGGATCCAAACGGTTTCAAGACCATTTGGCTCCAAGCGGTCGAAATTGCGAGGAAGGTGGAGCATTGGGAGCGCAGCGGATGGTGATGGGAACGGTGAAACTTGTAGACTACAGCGATGACGCACGTGTCGTTAGAAAAGAGAAAACGCGTCGGTGACGTCGGCGTCGGCGAAGGCGGTGGCGTAGGTCTACCTTGCAGTGTAGGTGATGATGATGATGGTGAGGCAACGGATGTCGGAAAGCAGATGTCGGAGACGATGGTGTAGAGGCCGGAGTGCGGAGGGAATCAGAGTCGCGAGTAGCATGGGAGCAAGAATCGGAGGACATGAAATAGTGCTCGCGAGGGTTTAGAGGGTTCTAGAATCGAAAGAAAGAAGAAGGAGAGGGGGGTTATATTTATAGGATTTGGAGGTTGACTTTACAAATTCCCGGGGTCAAACAATTTGAGACCGTTTGGATCCAAACGGTTTCAAAACCATTTAAGATGGGTTAGGTTTTTTATTTGTATATTTTTATGTTTGTTTTGGTTGTTTATGTGAATTTTTTTATATTTTCAGATTAAAGATGATAGATCTAAATTAAATAAGGGAAATAAAAATAAAAGATAAACAGTGATACTTGGCTCTTAGGTTGCCTCCCAAGTAGCGTCTGGGTTTTATGTCGCTGGCTCGATGAAGATTTGATTTTGTTATGGTGATGTTGTGGGGTCTCTGATCTCAATAGTCAGTCTCAGAATTTTGTCTGTTGGAGTATAGTATTTTTTCAATCTATGGCCATTGACTGTCCTTTCTCCTCCATTGTCATCAACAATTATGATGGCTCCAGTCGGGTATATGTGTTTGATGGTAAAAGGCCCGGACCACTTTGTGCGAAGTTTCCCGGGGAACATTTTGAGCCTGGAGTTGAAAAGAAGGACTTTGTCTCCAATGGCGATGTCTTTTCATTTTAGATGACCATCGTGCCACATCTTGGTTTGTTCTTTGTAAATCCTGACACTTTGGTAAGCAGTCATTCTGAGCTCCTCTAGTTCTTGTAGCTAGAGTTGTCTGTTTTCTCCAGCGCTTCTAAAATCAAAATTCAGTTGTTTTATGGCCCACCAAGCCTTGTGTTCCAGTTCAACTGGAAGATGACATGATTTCCCATATACCAGACAGAACGGGATTGTTCCAATTGGTATTTTATAAGATGTGCGGTAAGCCCAAAGGGCATCGGGAAGCTTGGTGGACCAGTCGGTACGGTATCTATTGACGGTTTTCTCTAAGATCGCCTTCAGTTGTCTATTCAAAACTTCAACCTGACCACTAGTTTGTGGATGGTAAGGCGTGAAAACTTTATGGTTAACTCCGTATTTCTTTAAGAGATCTTCGAAGCTTCGTTCCAAAAAGTGGGTCCCTCTGTCGGATATGACAGTTCGGGGAACCCCAAATCTGGGGAAAATGATATCTTTAAACATCTTAATGACTGGTTTGAAATCGCTGGAAACTGTGGGTATAGCTTCTACCCATTTCGAAACATAATCCACAGCAACTAGTATGTAATAAAATCCATATGAAGAGGGGAAATGACCCATGTAGTCTATCCCCCACACATCAAACAGTTCGATCTCTTGCCACATTGTGAGGGGCATTTCATTCCTTTTAGTTATACCGCCAGAGAGTTGACATTTATTGCATGATTTTACAAAATCATGGGAATATTTTGCTATTGTGGGCCAAAAGAAACTCGATTGTAGAAGTTTCATAGCAGTTTTTTTTTTAACTCATGTGTCCCCCAGTGGGACCGGAATGACAATGTTCTAAGATAAGAGTAATCTCTTCTTTAGGTAGGCAGCGACAGAAAAGTCTGTCAGCACATAGGCGAAAGAGGTAAGGTTCGTCCCAGTAGTATTGCTTAACATCATGGAGGAATTTCTTTTTGTCGTGATGAGAGGCGGAAGGGTGGATGATTCATGTAGTCAGATAATTCACTATGTCGGCATACCAGGGGAATCTGGTGGTTATTTTCATTAGTTGGTCATCAGGGAGGGAGTCTCGGATAGGTACTTTATCATCATCCTCAACTTCAATGCGGCTAAGATGATCAGTGACGACGTTTTCCACTCCGCTTTTTTGTCTTTGATTTCTAAATCAAATTCCTGAAGCATTAACACCCAGCGGATAAGTCTGGGTTTTGTGTCTTGCTTCTAAATTAGATATTGTATGGTGGAGTGGTCAGTGTAGACTATGACCTTTGATCCAATCAGGTAGGAGCGGAATTTCTCAAATGCGTAGATGACAGCTAAGAACTCCTTTTCTGTAGTGGTGTAGTTCTTTTGCGCTTCATCAAGAGTCTTGGACGCATAGTATATTACATAAGCCTTTTTAGCAATTCTCTATCCTAACACTGCACCTATAGCATAGTCGTTGTCATCACACATTATTTCGAATGGTTGTGACCAGTCATGTGCTTTCAGAATAGGCGCAGAGACTAGAGCATTTTTTAAAGTTGTGAAGCTTTGTAGACATTCTTGGTCAAAATTGAACTCGGTGTCTTTTGTCAATAGTTGGGTCATGGGTTTTGCTATTTTTGAGAAATCTTTAATGAATCTTCGATAAAACCCAGCATGACCCAAGAATGCTCATACTCCTTTTACGTATTTTGGTGGCGACAGTTTTGAGATGACATCAATTTTTGCTTTGTCTACCTCGATCCCTCTGTCACTCACTCTATGTCCGAGGATGACACCTTTAGTTACCATAAAATGGCATTTTTCCCAATAAAGATAAGGTTCGTTTCCTCGCATCTTTGTAAGACTTGACCAAGGTTGAGTAGACAATTGTCAAAGGAGTCTCTGTAAACTAAAAAGTCATCCATGAATACTTCCATTATGGACTCGGTTAACCCTACAAAAATAGCAGACATGCACCTTTGGAAGGTAGCAGGTGTGTTGCACATCCCGAATGGCATTCTTCTAAAAGCATAGGTCCCGAAGGGACAAGTAAAACTTGTTTTTTCTTGGTCTTCCAGGTGTATAGGAATTCGATAGAACCCGAAATAACCATCGAGATAACAGAAGAACTTTTGATGGGCTAGGCGTTTGAGGACTTCGTCAAGAAAAGGTAGAGGGTAGTGATCTTTTCGTGTTGCTTTGTTTAGTTTCTTGAAGTCGATACACATCCTCCACCCTGTGACAGTCCTCGTGGGTACTAGCTCATTTTTATCATTTAGTACGATAGTAGTCCCTCCTTTTTGGGGACCACTTGGATAGGGTTGACCCATTGGGAATCTGAAATTGGGTAGATAATATTGGCTTTCAGCAGTTTGAGGACCTCAAGGTGAACAACTTCTTTAAGATTGGGGTTCAGCTTTCTCTGGTGCTCTCTTGAAGGTTTAAATTCTTCCAACATGGGCAGTCTATGCATGCATAAGGTTGGGTTTACACCTGTCAGGTCAGTTATTTTGTACCCAATGGCTTTCTTATGTTTCTTCAACTCAACGAGAAGTCGTTCTTCCTGGTCTTTCATTAGAGTGGAACTGATGATCACTGGACATGGTTTTTCTTTATCCAGAAAGACATGCTTAAGTCCCGTTGGTAGGGTTTTCATCTCAGGAGCCTTAGGTACTTCTGTTGTTTCTAGAATAGTGACTGATTTGAGCTCCTCAAAAGTGGATGTTGGTGCTTCTTCAGCTTTCTCTAAGCGTTGCAAGCATTGTTGAACTAATTCGTTGGCTGAGAATTCGACCTCTGGATTTATTAAGACATTTTCTAACTCATCAGATGGTTCAAAAATTTCCAATTGGAACATTTGATGTATTGCGTCTAGGAGAAAAACTTCCTCTTAAATGTTGGGACCTTTCATGTTGTTGAGGACCCGGAACTAAATTGCTTCTTTTCCCAGTCTCAGAATGATCGTGCCAGCTTCGACATCAATGAGCACCCTAGATGTGGCAAGGAAGGGTCTGCCAAATATTATTGGGTATCTGAGATCTTCCTTGATATCCATAATGACAAAATCACATGGGACATAAGCATCCTTGCCTATCCTGATTGGAATGTCTTCGATAATTCCTAATGGTGTAGTGATAGTTGAATCAGCTAACTGAATTGTCATTGTTGTGGGTAGCAAGTCAATAAAACCCAATCTTTTACACATGGAGTAGGGCATAATAGATATGTTGGCTCCTAAGTCAGCTAATCCCTTTTTGCTCAAAGCATTTCCAATACAGCATTGAATACCAAAAGAACCAGGATCCTTCTTTTTCTTTGGCATCTTATTAAGAATGATATCAGAGGTGGTCTGAGCCAGTTTGACTGTTTCTTGCTCTTCAGTAATATATTTCCTTGATAGAAAGGTTTTTAGGTATTTAGCCCAAGTTCATACTTCAGAGAGAGCATCGAGGAGCGGGATATTGATATAAAGTTTCTTCATCACCTCCTTGAATTTTTGGAACCTAGTGTCCATTTTAGTCTCTTGCAATCTTCCTGGATATGGTATCCTAGGTTTATATTGCGGAACTTCTATCTCTTTGGGAGCTTGCTCCTTTTCTTTGCCTTTTGCGGTCTCTGCAGATTTCTTAATTCCTAGATTCGGTCTTGCATTCAGAGTGAAGACAAGTGTATCATCATCATCATGAGCAATTCTCATGGTTTCATGAAAGACACGACCATATCTTGTAGTGACAGTATTCAATTGCTCTGGTCTATTTTGATCGTGTCTAGGGTTTGACTCTGGTTTATCAGTAAAAGTACTTGTTGGTGGCTTCAGTTGGGCAGCAATTTGTGCTAATTGAGCCTCCACTGCCTTCTGTTGAGCTTGCTGATTGGCCAACATGGTTTGTTGTGACTGTAACATATGCCTGATCATAGTCATCTCATTTGTTGGCTGGGAGGGGGCCTTTTTCTGAGTGAGTTGTTGTTCTTGATGTGGTTGTTGCGGAGGTGGTGCTAACTGAGGTTGTTGCGGTTGCTGCAACTGAGGGTGCAATTGTGGGTGCAGATGAGGATGGGTATATTGATAGTAGGCGGAGGGATTTCT
This sequence comes from Alisma plantago-aquatica, assembly GCA_963693085.1. Lineage (NCBI taxonomy): Eukaryota > Viridiplantae > Streptophyta > Magnoliopsida > Alismatales > Alismataceae > Alisma > Alisma plantago-aquatica. Next base: position 140,934,095 of record OY856414.1, read on the forward strand.
AGGGTAGTTTGATCTTGGGAAGTTATTTCTGAGGTTCCCTTGATTTTGGTTAAAGTTACTTTGAAATCTAGGTGGCAACCTATTGGAGGATCTGCCTTGTGTTTGATGTTGCGGGTTAGCAGTCCCCGCAGGATTCTGATATTGAAAACCTTGGTGGTTTCTTGGTTGATTTGGATTACAGTAAGCTTGTCCCGGTATGGAATGAATAGAATTAACTTATTTGGGCATCTGATCTTTAGGGTGTTCAATGATTGGTTCGTATTGCAGTTGTGGTGGTTACATATCCATCATCACATTATAAAGTAAGTAACATGACAGTGTAGGGTGATCGGATGCGTGACAGGGTTCACAAGTCCCTGTAGCAGCTTTAACTTGTTGGGCTTGGGGTTTTTTCTTTTTGTCATATTATCCAAATGAAGTTTCAAGTGCCTGCTGTTTGTGAGCTATAGTCTTTAAAGCTTCAGCAATAGCCTTCATTTCCATTGATTCCTCAGCCTTATAAACTTTGAGGACTCCCTTAGTGGATGATCGTTCCCAATTGGATTGGTTCTCAGCTCTAAGTGTAACGATTTTCCAAGCATCCTCGTAGTTCTTCCTCATAAAATTTCCTCCAGATGAGGAATCCAGAAATTGCTTGATGTCATCACTCACTCCCCTATAGAATGTTTCTATTGATTGATTTTGGGAGTTACCGTGATGAGGGCATTTCCTTAGAAGCTCCTAGAATCTTTCCCATGCTTCTACGAGTGATTCTCTAGGAAGTTGGGCGAAGTGGTTGATCTGCCCCCTAATTTCGTAGGTTAATGAAGGAGGGAAAAACTTTTCCAGGAACTTTTCTTCCAAGGGAGCCCAGGTGGTGATGATTGGATCCCTATCAAGTGAGTTATACCAACTTAAAGCCCTTCCGGATAGAGTGAAGTGGAAAAGATGTAGCATTATTGTGTCAAAGGAAACTCCGGCTTGTGGGACAAGTCGGCAAAGTGCCTTGAATCTCTTCAAGTGATCCATGCAGTCGTCTACAGAACCACCAGAGAAAGAAATGCCCTACATGATTTGAATCCATTGTGTCCAGATTTTAAAGTTGGGTATGTCGATGATCGGTGGCCGAACTGGATGATTGTCTTCATAGTTCTTAGGGACGACATCATCCCTCAATTTCTTGTTTCTTAGCTCTAACTAGACAGCTTGGTTAGCTTCTTCGTTTTCAACTCGGATGTGGGCCTGTTCTTCAGCTTGGATTTCAGCTTGGATCTGAGCACGAGTATCACTTGTTGGTATGTATGCCCTGAGAGCCAATCATGGGATGATTGGTGGGATACATTAAGATTGATTTGATAAACATCAAAGGAAAGCTTCCAATTCTTTCTAGTTCAGTCATATGAGATAGTGATAGAACAGATTGAATGTTTAAAGAATGACAATACTCAATGACGTATGCTTTCAGGTTGAGGACCTGAACGTTGAGATCATACGGATGCTAAGAGTTTGTACATTCTTGTTATGTCCCTAGTCGGATTTCATTGTGGAAGGTAAATAGATAGCAATGACACACAAGACTAGATTGTGGTGTTGGTTGATGACAAAATCTCATTAGTCATGATATAGAGATATCAAACCAAACACATAGGTACTTGTTAGAGAATAAGTGTACCAGACAGACCCACCGTGAGTTTGACACATGGAACCATGACATGGCAGTCACAGTCAGTACTCACAGAGATGGTGGTGAGTGTGATTCTTTGACCTGAAATCACTACACTCAACACATGTCCTAGGGCACACTTTGACATCATCAAACGCAATCCTGAAACATGGGTTGTTATAAAGGTGATGATTGGGTGGCTTTGACACATGGGGCTTTTGAGGGGTGAGTGATAGATATGGGATTTGTCCCTCCTGAGGGAGTTTGATATCCAAGGACACTTGATGAGTAGGATTGAAATAGGCATGCGCACGCATGTGTGAATCAGTATGTGATATTGATGTCATACATATCTCTTCCAATCTACTTTGAGATCAAGAAAGTAAATGAATGTTGACATGATGACTGTTCCATGCCTCGAGTTCATTCGAGATATCAGTGACAAAGGAATTATACATTCAATATAACACCATTCACGGATTGTAGGATTGAAAGTTGTTCTCCAACTTTCTATTTCACTTGGGTAGCACTGATGTGTGACTAGGCACTGCTCTTTTCTTGTGAAGTCATAAGTGTTATGGACTTTCACTGCCAACGTGAAATGGACCTGCAGGGTCACACACATAGGATTTAACCTGGAAGAGGAGTTTTGTCCACAAACAATGTTTAGATTGATTACTAAAGGAGTTTAGTAGTTCAATTAAACACTCAATCAATTGATAGCTCAGTATCATAATGTTCCAGGTGTTGGACGCATTGATTGGAGTATCGAATTGATTGAAACTGCAATTGACTGTTTCTGCACAATCTGCACTCCTAACCGATGGGCTCATGTGATGAACCGATCGTCTCAACTTGGTGAACCGATCGGCTCAGGTTGTGAGTCGATCAGCTCAAGGACAGGGTGAAACAATCACTTCAAGTGTTGAAACGATCGGTTCAACTGATGCAACCGAGCAAGTTGGGAAAGTAGGATTGGTGAGAAATTTCCTTTCGTTTCACTTGCCCAATTTGATTGGAACAAGGATTGGTATTTGATACCAATTAGAAACAAAAGATGGAAAGTCAATTGGGAACTGACCAGGACCACGAACTGACCGATTGAGGTGTCCCAACCGATCGGTTTAGGTGTCAACCGACCGGCTCAGGTCCCCAACCGACCATTTCAAAAATGAAATGATCGGTTCAGGTTGTGAGTTGGTTGTTTTGTGGAAAATCTTGAACCCTTCTACTCCTGCTTTTAGTCCCGCATTGCCCGGGATGGAGAACCCTATCCCATGACCCTCCTATATATATAGGGGGTATTGGGGGCTTCTCAAAGAACAACTTAGTGCAACCAGTTACTCTGTGAAGTTGTCGTTATCTCTGATTTTGGTAACTAAGAGAGAGCCCGAGAAAGTGCTACCCGATAACGGAGGCACAACAAGGGAAAGACAACTGCAGTTGCGACTGGTAGCAGGAGAGTGTGTTGGCGACTAGTACACTAACAGGAGGGTGCGACTGCTTCCAATTCCTTATGGGACAAGGAGATTGGAGTTCCAAGTGGTCCGTGTGGACTACTTCAGAGGCGGGAGGTTTCTGCCGCTCAGAGGACAACTGTCAATCCCGACAATCCCGGTGAGACCAAGAGTCATCAGTCCCAGTGCGATCAGGAGCTGCACAGATACCGTCCAAGACCGAAGGTGAAGACTGTGCAAGGCGTGAGGTATTGTCGCCGAGCAAGCCTCGAGACAAGGTATGATTCCACAAACCATCCTTTTCTATTGTATAGACGTTGACGCATTTCCTTGTTCTGGGTTTGTGGAAGAAAGTTTTTGTTTTCGCTGCCTTCTTTGCCTCCCCTAAAACCCAACAGTGGTATCAGAGCCACGTCAACTACTCTATACTTTGGGAATATCGATATGATCGATTTTGGTTTGTTGCCTTTATTTATTGCATACGATGCGAATAAAATTGGCTTTATGCATGTCCAATCCTAAATCCACAAATACCAATTTACATATATGATATGTATTATTAATGCACTCGATATGCGTCGCCCTTAAACGAGTTTTGTGGTGGATGTATAGCGTGGTTATGTCCAATAAACCCTATCTGTGTATGGTTGTATGTGGTTGCTTGCATCTCAGTCTGCGCACCGATCTTCCTTCTCCTATTCCTGATGTAACTCAAAATAATTCGAGACTTCTTTCCTACCTTTTCTCCCCTCGAATGTAACTCGAGGTTTCTCTTTTTACAATGTAAAATAGGATAGAATTTTATTTCCTATTATGTCAAAGAACGGAGTACATCCTGACGACAGCTGAGACGATCGGTTCAAGACGTGAACCGATCGGTTCACATTCCAGACGATCGGTTCAAGGAGTGAGCCGATAGGTTGATGACCGGTTCAAGGAACAAGATGAGCGGGTGGAGGCCATGATGAGATGCACGACAACCAGGCGAACCAATCGGTTGGAGGAGACAACCGATCGGCTGGTGGCACCCAGACGACCAGGCCAGAACGAGCATGTCATTCATGTGATGAGTTGATCTACTCGGAAGACAAAGCACAGATTTCATCTTGTATAGGTTGCATGTGATGTAGACCTAGATGACTGTGATTCCTCTTGGCTTGAGGAATCACATTAGGATGGCCATAATCATCGCTTTTATTGTTTTGCATGTTTTCTGTGGGATATAGCATGTATATGATACGTACTATGTATTGTGGTGATTGGATATGTATATGTATATAAAAACCAAATCCCTCATTAAATATTAAGTTTTAGATGCCTTCCAAATGCAACACATGTGAAAAGCTTGATCGACCAAGTGTGGGCACACCCTAGCATGGTGCACCGTCTATCTCATGGAAGCGTGAAGGATGAATGTGTGGGTCTGCCCTAGCAGGGTGCATATTCATCGTGTTTGCTTTGGGTCAGACTTAACAAGGTGACCTAGATGGGATCTAGTACCTTGAGGCATGGAGATGATCATGTCAAGGAGTTGCAAATGACATCTTATCAAGAGTTGCATATGATGTAATTGGCAAGAGTTGCCTACCTGAGAGATCTAAGTTGTGGGTGACAGCCCTAGCTGGTCCATGACTTAGAGGATTTTAGGATCTTGCCGACTAGAAGGTTGTACGCTGCAATCTTCTGAATTGATGGTGAGGGCTATCAATTTGAAGTAAAATAGTGGGAGCAATAATTAATTAAAGGCCTAATTATATCGTCAACTTTTCAAATCAATCAAATAAGTCAAAAATGAGTTTTTGGACTAAAATTGCATATTTCCTTTTATAGTACAAATGGCAACAAACAACAATCACTTTTCATTGTGATCGGTCCTTGAAAAGGACAAGATAAATGGGACAAACTTCCACGACTGGTATAGAACATTGAGAATTGTTCTCACTCAAGAGCGAAAGCTCTATGTCCTGGATACTCCAATTCCAGAGGAACTGGCTCCTAATGCACCAAAGACAGAAAGGGATGCTTACAAGAAGCATTCGGATGATGCCATTGATGCAAAGTGCTTGATGTTGTGCTCTATGAACCACGAGTTGCAGAGACAACATGAGAACATGGGTGTCATTCAGATGATTCAGCATCTCAGGAACATGTATGAAGATCAGGAACGGTAAGAGAGATACAATGTCTCAAGGGCACTGTTCAAGTGCATCATGACAGAAGGAGATCCAGTTGGTCCTCACACACTCAAGATGATTGGGTATGTGGAGAACCTGCAAAGATTGGGATTTCCACTGAGCCAAGAGTTGGCTACTAACGTGATACTGCAATCGTTGCCAGAATCCTACAGTTAGTTTGTGATGAACTACAACATGAACAACTTTGATAGGCCACTATCAGAGTTGTTGGGCATGTTGAGGACAGCCGAGATACAGATGAAGAAGGACAAGCCTAAGTCTGTGATGGTGATCACGAGCAAGAAAGGCAAATCCAAGCGCAAGGGCAAGGGCAAAGCTAAGAAAGGTTCTGATACTAGCCAGGAGCCCAAGTCGTCTTCAGCTCTCAAGGCCAAGGGAGGCGTGACCAAGAAAGGCAATTGCCACCATTGTCAAAAGCCAGGACATCGGAAAAGGAATTGTCCTCTCTATCTGGAAGAACAAAAGAAGAAGGAGGCGACTGATGTCTCCACTTAAAGGTGTCATGAAAGTAAACTTGTAACACTTTTGAGGTATATGATACCAAGATGTAAAGTGTAAAGCACTCATAATTCGGGCAAGTGTTGCCGCCATAGATAGGAGTACTTTAGTTTAATTTCAGCCTAAAAGGCATGTAATACAGTTATGAACTACTATTTCATATTTGCCAATAGATAGAAACACTTTATTTTTGCATATTGTATGACAATGATGGCAATCAATAAAGAGATGTTTCAATTTATAAAGATATGATCTTTGTGGCAATGCCTTATTTATCTTGTGGTATTTGATATGCATAAGATAAAATGATACCTAAAGTTATTGATAACTCAAACAGTCAAATTAGCATCAATCATAAGAAAATCATTTCTAGTTTCCATGTGATGGATAAATCTAGACTCTTTTGGTTAGAGAACCAGTAAGAGACATGAATATCTTGGACATGATTAATCAATCTTCACTAAAAGTAGTGGGAGAATTATTATCCTATTTGGTATGATACATGTGATGTATTTACATACCTATTAGAACAAATGATAATACTTCAAATGGTGTTTAGAGAAATACCAATATGAATATCTTGAAGTGTTCAAGATTATCATAGATGAAGTGGAAATTTGGTAAAGTGTTAATTCTTGATGAGATCAATGAATGAAATACTTGGACCAAATGTTTGAGATCCTTATGAGTGATTATGATAGTGTATCATAGAGAACTCATGATTAAGGCATGGTGATGTCTAAATCAAGAAGGAATCATACTCTAAGGAGTTAGAGAATGATTATCAAATAACTGAATTCTTCTTAATAAAAGAATACCCCACACTAATAAAGGACATTAAGAATCACAAGTAGTTGTAAGTTCTTATATCCTTGATAGATACACCTCAATTATCTATGTGATGAGTTGTTCATGTCATGATTCAACTATCTAGATGAATATGAGGAACCGAATTTTGAGTTATGGTTAATGACCATTACATCCTAAATGACATTCATATGAACCATAAGTTATGACCTTGATGGTAGCGTCCATTGGAATGAAATCCATAAGTGCAAATGAGTCTTAAGTGTTAAGACACATGGATAACATTTTGAGAAGGATGATGCTTGTTGATTGCAACTTAATGACTAAAGACATTTGACATATGGGTGCTAAAACCGCATTCCTATGAGGAATAAAACAAGGGTGTGTATGTGATACAACCTATAAGGTTTATGAATCCACTAATGCAAATGAAGTCTATAAGTTACAATGGACTAATCAATGTGATTGATTGAGTACAAGCAACTCAGAATTGGATCTTTATTTTGATGATATAGTCAAAGGGTTTGACTGATATGTCAATGACAAAGAAGAGATCTGTGATTTAGTGGGAGCGTGTTCACATTCCACATGTTGATGTGAAATGGAAATGTTCTAGAATGGAAATCCAAAAGTGGAAATTATCTTTAAGGAAGAAAGAGATGTTTCCTATGTGATAGGAATAGAGATGTATAGAGATAGTTCTCAAAAACCTCTTGACCTGAAAAGGGAAAGCATACATTGGCAATCTGTACTGAAGGGTTCAATATGCACAAATTCAGTGGGAGAAAACTTGTCCATGTTACATGGAGTTAGTATCCCAAGGCCAAGTGTCCAATTCTTATGAAGAATGGGAACACTAGGAATAGATATGGATCTATCATGTATGTAATCATCCCATTATCTTGCATGTATCGACATGGCAAGAACAAAATGCATTCATCATCTTGTATGTAGGACATTACAATATGATGTGCTCATCTTGATAACTCGTATGTGGTACATGACGAGTGGATGTCTGTCTGCTTCCAGTAAGGGTTACTAGAATACCATGAGAACTTGATAAGTACTTGTGAAGTACTAGTTCTATGGAGATAAGGAAGAGTTCCATGTAAAGAGTTACATTGATGTGAACTTCCGAAAGGATAGAAAATTAGTCGCAAAATATATATAGGATATGTAAAAGTGAAAGTTTGTTAATTGGAAGTGTTCCAATAAAACCATTTAAAAGGAAATGTCGAGTATCCATGTGTTAGAGAATAGCAGTGGATACAATATGGATCTGGAATTTCATGAGATGAACTTATAGATATTCAGGTCATTGATGACAAGTATGGAATCCTTGATCATGAAATGTGGCTAAAGGTTAGCAAATGGAATACTAGATCGCATATTACGGTAACTCCATCTCATATGTATGACGTACAGTGAAGAGATGTGAGACATGCAATTTATACGGACTTTGGCAAGGTGTTTCCATTACTCACTATGTTCACACTAGAGCACAGTAACATGTGGGACATGTTTAAAGATCACTATGAATATGATTCAAGGGTGATTGGCTCGCAGTGCAAGTGGGAGTATGTTGGTATGTATGCCTTGAGAACCAATCATGGGATGATTGGTGGGATACATTAAGATTGATTTGATAAACATCAAAGGCAAGCTTCCAATTCTTTCTGGTTCAGTCATATGAGATAGTGATAGAACAGATTGAATGTCTAAAGAATGACAATACTCAATGACGTATGCTTTCAGGTTGAGGACCTGAACGATGAGATCATACAGATGCTAAGAGTTTGTACATTCTTATTATGTCCCTAGTCGGATGTCATTGTGGAAGGTAGATAGACATCAATGACACACAAGACTAGATTGTGGTGTTGGTTGATGACAGAATCTCATTAGTCATGATATAGAGATATCAAACCAAACACATAGGTACTTGTTAGAGAACAAGTGTACCGGACAGAGCCACCCTGAGTTTGACACATGGAACCATGACATGGTAGTCATAGTCAGTACTCACAGTGATGGTGGTGAGTGTGATTCTTTGACCTGAAATCACTACACTCAACACATGTCCTTGGGCACACTTTGACATCATCAAACGCAGTCCTGAAACATGGGTTGTTATAAAGGTGATGATTGGGTGGCTTTGACACATGGGGGTTTTGAGGGGTGAGTGATATATATGGGATTTGTCCCTCCTGAGGGAGTTTTATATCCAAGGCCACTTGATGAGTAGGATTGAAATAGGCGTGCGCACACATGTGTGAATTAGTATGTGATATTGATGTCATACATATCTCTTCCAATCTACTCTGAGATCAAGAAAGTGAATGAATGTTGACAGGATGACTGTTCCATGCCTCGAGTTCATTCGGGATATCAGTGACAAAGGAATTATACATTCACTGTAACACCATTTACAGATTGTAGGATTGAAAGTTGTTCTCCAACTTTCTATTTCACTTGTGTAGCACTGATGTGTGACTAGGCACCGCTCTTTGCTTGTGAAGTCATGAGTTTTATGGACTTTCACTGCCAATGTGAAATGGACCTGCAGGGTCACACACATAGGATTTAATCTGGAAGAGGAGTTTTGTCCACAAACAATGTTTAGATTGATTACTAAAGGAGTTTAGTAGTTCAATTAAACACTCAATCAATTGATAGCTCAGTATCATAATGTTCAAGGTGTTGGACGCATTGATTAGAGTATCGAATTGATTGAAATTGCAATTGACTATTTCTGCACAATCTGCACTCCCAACCAATCGACTCATGTGATGAACCGATCGGCTCAGCTTGGTGAACCGATTGTCTCAGGTTGTGAGTCGATCAGCTCAAGGACAGGGTGAAACAATCGCTTCAAGTGTTGAAACGATCAGTTCAACAGATGCAACTGAGCAAGTTGGGAAGGTAGGATTGGTGAGAAATTTCCTTTTGTTTCACTTGCCCAATTTGATTGGAACAAGGATTGGTATTTGATACCAATTAGAAACAAAAGATGGAAAGTCAATCGGGAACTGACCAGGACCACGAACCGACCAGTTCAGAAATGAACCGACCGGTTGAGGTGTCCCAACCAATCGGTTTAGGTGTCAACCGACCGGCTCAGGTCCCCAACCGACCATTTCAGAAATGAAATGATCGGTTCAGGTTGCGAGTTGGTTGTTTTGTGGAAAATCTCAAACCCTTCTACTCCTGCTTTTAGTCCCGTATTGCCCGGGATGGAGAATCATGTCCCATGACCCTCCTATATATATAGGGTATTGGGGGCTTCTCAAAGAACAACTCAATGCAACCAGTTACTCTGTGAAGTTGTCATTCTCTCTAGTTTTGGTAACCCAGAGAGAGCCTAAGCAAGTGCTACCTGATAAGGGAGGCACAAAAAGGGAAAGACAACTGTAGTTGTGACTGGTAGTAGGAGAGTGTGTTGGCGACTAGTACGCTAACAGGAGGGTGCGACTCCTTCCAATTCCTTGTGGGACAAGGAGATTGGAGTTCCAGGTGGTCTGTGTGGACTACTTCATAGGTGGGAGGTTTCTGCCGCTCGGAGGACAACTATTAATCCCGACAGTCCCGGTGAGACCAGGAGTCGTCAGTCCCAGTGCGACCAGGAGCTGCACAGACACCGTCCAAGACCGGAGGTGAAGACCACGCAAGGCGTGAGTTATTGTCGCCGAGCAAGCCTTGGGACAAGGTATGATTCCACAAACCATCCTTTCCTATTGTATAGACGTTGATGCGTTTCCTTGTTTTGGGTTTGGGGAAGAAAATTTTTGTTTCTGCTGCCTTCTCTTCCTCCCCTAAAACCCAACATCAACAATGAGTTGTTCTCTCTGAGCGGCTATGGCGGCCTTGACCCTTTCCATTACTAACGCAGCTTGGCGTTGATCTTCAGCCATTTTCCTGGCTCTTTGGTGGTTAAGTCTGATGCGGTGGTGGAAGCTTCTCTCTACCTCAGAGTCGTACTCTGGATCAGGGGACCGTATGACTCCATGCGGTCTCGGGACCGTGTAGCTCCATGCGGTCTCAGGACCGTGTGACTCCATGTGGTCTTGGGACCGTATGACTCCATGCGGTCTTGGGATCGTATGATTCCATGCGGTCTTGGGACCGTATGACTCCATGCAGTCTCGGGACCGTTTGGAACTTTTGTGATTTTGTTTGTATTTTTTTCTGTAAGAAAAAAGTAGAAAAGTTAGTCTAATGGTATATTTGCAATAAAGGAGGAAAGTTAAGGATTCTATCTAATTTATCAGAGAAAGAGTATGGAAAACTGCAGAAAACTATTAAGATAATATCACAAATTGGGAGGTTATCAAGCATCAGTAGTGAGTGCATGTACAGTGCATAGTATTACTTTGCTTATTGTTTTACATTTAACATCTAGGAAATTGTTTGCTAATGATGACTCCATCATATTCACCTAATGATCAAGGCATGTCTTCTACACCATGTTTTGAGTAAGTATATAGTCCACCTCCGATGTATCCAGGTATTATTAATCATGAAAATCCGTCATCTGATTATGTAGGGAGGGAAGTCTGTTTATATGGTTCTGACCTCATAACATATGAGAAAGGAGTTAGTTACTACTCTACATTTGTGTCTGTTTCTATAGAATGTGTAACTTCCCATGTCACTTTTTAATATTAGAAAGCAAGCGCTTTATAAAAGTGTTTACTGTTATATCCCTTTGGTTGCTACTATTCAAAATGCAATACTTTCCAATAGAGGAACACTTTTTGGGAATGAAGTTATATGGAACATGGTAGATCCTATCTGAGTCCAGTCACTTCAAAATACTAAGATTGAATATTCTATTAGAATGGTTTATCATCTTAATTTCAGTAGCTAACTTACAACAAAATTGAGCACACCAATCTGATCAACTTCTTGATGATTATATTACTGATTTCTCATTATGGATAGGAGCTATCTTTTTTTAATGCATTATAAACCAGAGTCATTACATCTTTGGTCACAACAAACCAGTAAATAGTTTCAGAAAAGGTAAATCCCATTTTCATCCCCCAACCCCATTCCAGCCAGAAAATGGCCTCTCTTTTTCCTCTCTCAAAGTCTGCATGTCAAACTCATCCTTAAACCTATCCACCTATGAACTTTCATAATAGGGAAGGCTCACCACATGTGACACATGTAATCGCCACCCACAAGAATAATATACTACTCCATTAGGCATTTAGGAAGGGGTATATGATATCATGGTGCTACTGTATCTATTTCTATTTTTTCTTCTTCATCCATCAATGCATCATCTTCTTTGTTGTGGATTCTAAGCTGCTGCAAATAACTTGCATGTCATTGGTATGGTGGTGTTGGATATGTCACTTGGTGGATATTTCTTAGCGACCCAGAAAACATGAAGCAACAACTCCACTAGCATTCCCCTTCCAAGCACTGCAACAATGGCTAAGGATGAATAATTTAGTGAGAGACTAACATTTAGTCCATCATTGAATGTCTCATTTAGTATCAACACTATGTGTCTAATATTCATTCTCATCCTGAACCACTCAGTTCAATATTCATTCTCAACAGGTTTGGTTCTTATATTTCTACCTTGAGTTCTTCTATTCATTTCTAAGAGACATGGACCTCTCTTCCATGTAATGCTCAAATACTTCAAGATCACGACTGGGACTAAGAGGTAGATGTTTGGTCTCCCAATTGTTAAAATTATGATCAGTGATGTTGGGGCTTGGTGATTTTTTGGAGAAAACCACATCATTGCTGAGTTGAAGATACTAATATTCTCATTGCTTTCAGAATTATTCAACCATCTTAACATATTGGGAATTATGTCCTATATATTGAGCATAATTATGTCTTTGGTGTCATTCTTCTTCCATTTAGTTCTAGAATGGGTGGATTGAAAGAGCATATGATTCTGGCTTTCATCATTATCACTGCAAACTGGATAGCCACCATCTTCTCTGATGTCTTCTTTTTAAGTTGGCATATGTGGCATGTGTTCTATAATATATATCTGACTCCATGTAGTTCTCATGGTATGTATTAGTATCTTCTACATATGACAATGCTTTAGGATCTGTATACTGAGCTGATTATTCATTCTCATAGAGTACTAATTAACATTTACTCCTCCTTTTGGTTCAAAGCTAATGACATGTGTTGTATTTTTGCAGTTGTTGTTCAATTATAGACATACCAGATGCAGTTGATGTCTTGTTTGTTTGTCTCATGTGATGCTATGGATGATATTCTAACTCCTTTTATGACTAAGGTGAAGAAAAGTCTGCTCCACATCATGCTGTAAGAACTTAAGTTACTGAAACAATTGAAAAGAGTTACCCATTTGCTCCACATCATGCAGAGATAGTCAAGTAGCATTGGGTGGCAGTACCCATATAACTATTGTGGAGGTTAAGTATAGGATTAATAATTGTCTCAAGGAATATGTTGAGAATACTTCTTATTCCTATATGCTTTTTTTCATGAATATTACACTGCTAGGAAATGTTGATGCATAGAGTTTTTTACTCATTGTATGACAACAAATCATTGCTGAAAATCTACCCTTAAAAAATCATTGCTGAAAATCTAAAATTCCTTTATAGAGTTGCAATTTTTGAAATACAAAAAGTCAAACAAAACAAATATGATAATGTATTATCTAAATTAGGTACGGAATCAAACTATTATTGGGATGATTTGATTCTTGTGTAGTTAGTTTTAGACTATAAGTCAAATTTTCTCTCTCTCTACTAATAAATATATCTAATAAGCATAAGTGAAGGTCTGGGAAACAAACTTGCAAATATGAATCTGAAAACTTTGTAGGAATAGCTGAATTAATATTTAAATTGATATTCTGGGAAAATCAATGAACACTAGTTGATCCTTCATATTTATTCAGTTTGATTGGATTTCTATAGAAGTTGAAATTATTACTTCTGTTTTAGCTTCCTTGAAGGATATTCTTTGTCTATTCATGCATAATATCGCAATAACCTAGATAATTTATATCTTCTACGAATGTTTTCTTGACGGACAAGGCTGAGTCAAATATTGAAACTTCTTTGGTTCAATTCTACTTCTGAAATCATTGTTGAACAGCTTGACTCAAGGTTGGCTTGGTTCCTCTTTAGAGATGTCAGTGTTAGTGGCAGCCCAAAAATCACCTTCAGCTTATTGGATATTCTTCTAATGAGTGGTCCTTCAACTTATTGGATATTCTTCTATTGAAATGGATGTATACTGCATTCTTGTGTTCAATTAGCCTCTTGATCCATAAGCATGGAGCTTCATATCTAGGAGGCACATAGGCTCGAACTTTCACAAAACTGTAAGATGTCATACTACCTGTTTCAAATATGTCCAAACTTGTTTACAATGGGAATGCCCAAACTTGCTTTAGTCAGTCTCCCCCACTAGGCATGACCACATAAGCAACAGGATGCAAATCCATAGGGTAAACTAAAAAGTGGGGATGCTTCCCTCAACAGGAAACTAGTACTGATGTATGATGGTAAAATCAATAACAAATGGCACTTTTACTTCTATTAAATAACTACTGGAGGATAGAGATTCCTATCAAAATTAAAGCATCAAGACAAATACACTATATGTACCATAACTATAGTGGAACTTCTAATCTTAATGTGGTGATAAGGAAAAGATCTAGTGAAATGATATGAAAAAGAACTATGCATTTACCTGACCACTAGGAGCTCTCACTACATATATTATATGTTTAGCAATTAAAGTTGAGAGAATCCTTGGTAGCCATTGAGTTGGAGTTCTATAAGAAACTCAGATTATCTATAGAAGAAAGTTTGCAACACGTCATATAGACAATTTTATTTATTGGAACTGTTACTAAGGTATACATTGCTTGGCCACTCTGTTCTAGTCATTTGAAACTTCATTGAACCAAGTTTATTTCTGTCATGCTCATCTCCAAGCGCAAACTCTCAGTTAGTGCTACATATACATGTTAGCTTAGACATGCAACTTTTTGATTCCAAGTAAACTAATTAGTAATCATGTAGGAAATTCAAGTTCTTAGATTTGTGGTTATCTTAACTTGCTAAGAAGAACCTAATTCCCGAGAAACATCTCTGTCTTGCTATATAAATCAGTGTTAGATATAAATGTTCCTAAAACTATAAGAAGAGTATATATGTAGAAGATATATAAGAGCTTACCTGGTGCCATGTCATTTGTAAACATAAGACATTAATGTCTGTATTCTACTGGATACTGCTTATTTAGATCAAAGTTATTCCTCTGTAGTAGGTATTCTGTTGCACTGTAGTTCTTAGTGTGTCAATAATGATAACATGTTCTGTAGGGACAATTGCTTATAGTGAAATGGACAGTCCTTCAAGTAAAGTTAAAGTATTATCTAATTATGGATGATTGATGTTGTTAACTCATTTAGACTTTATTTGTCCCAATGAAGAATCAATCTTCTTATTTTTGTGTTAGTGGCTTAAGTTTGTAGTGATAATCACAACTAGTTGCAGTGGCAATCCAAAAGAAGACCTTCCAAATGGTGACTTTTTTTTGTGATGAAGCTCAAATACTTCAAGACCACGATTGAGGGTAAGAGGTAGACGTTTGTTGGTTCTAAAACTCTAGTTCATGATGTTCACGCTCCTTCTACAATGAGTATGTCTTTGGTGTCATTCTATTGTCATTTTGTTCTAGCATGATTATGTCTTTGATGTCATTCTACGGCCATTTCCTTCTAGCATGGGTGCATTGAAAGAGAATATGCTTTTGGCTTTTGTCATTATCACTACAAACTGGATGGCTACCATCTTATCTTGTGTCTTCTTTAGCAAAAGTGGCATGGGTTCTAATAATATATGTCCGACTCTGTGTAGTTTTGTTGGTATGACATTTCTTCTGCATATGACAATGCTTTAGGTTCTTTATACCGAGTTGATGGTTCATTCATGTAGAGCTAGTTTAGAATTTTCTCCTCCCTTTAGTTCAAAGTTGATGGCATGTGTTGTATTTTTTCTTGAATTGAGGAACTTTCCATCATCTAGTAGTTGGACTATTTTTTGGAAGCACATACGCAATGGTCCATCTGAGCTTTCATTAATGCTGGAGCATCTACATATTGGTCTGGCTAATTCAGGTTTGATTTTAGGTTGTGTTAAAGAAGAACTCCTAATGCATTGCTTGCTATGAAGATCTGTTAAGAGAATTTTTTAAGTTGTAAACTTGAGTTTGTCTTTGGGATTCCACACCGCACAATAATATTCATACTTCTTAATGCAAGTTTGCAAATATATTTATCCCTTACTTTGATTCAATGTCAAGGTATTCAAGTGGAAAGAGAACATCAAATATATAACAAACACAACCATATATGTTGTATGGTCAAACTTGAAATGTTGTATGTTTGGATTTTGAAGGGGGGCTTAAGAGAATATGTGAAAAAACTCGTATGACGTGTTTGATAGAGTTGGTTGCTTCAAAAAGAGAGCATAGTACTGAAAGAGAAATGTGTAAGCAACGATAGTAATGCCACTACTTGATGCTTCTATTTGTCAAAAAGTTTTGCTTAATTTCCTCATTGGCTTTTAACTTTCATCTAATGAAGCACACCAATGACTCATTTTTATTTGTGCTTGCAGAGATGTGACTTCTCGGGATACATCAAATACTTTGTGTAAATGCAAGTTGAAGGATACCCTTGATTTTCTTGTCCTTTGTTTACTATTGTTGGAACATGTTAGCATTTGCCAGTATTGTTCATCCAAATGCTAGATGATGTAGGCCAATAGTTGAAATTAACCTTTTCAACAATTGAGGCATTATATGTTGTGGTTGTCCCTCTATAACAAGCTCACCACTTAACTATGCTATTATAGAAAGAACACCTCCTTTTAGATCTGGGATGTAAAAGTAACACATCTTGGATCATCTTGTAACAAGCTCACCACTTAACTATGCTATTGCCACAACAGTTGTTGGTAAACAATGATGCCATTATAATTCATATATAGCTATGTTTTGTATAAATTCTGATATGTGTAACTTTTAGCAAGACAACATGGTCATTCGTTGTGACCTTTTATGCAGGTCATGTTATTTGATGCCAAGAATTATTGTATTCGTATCATATCTTCATCCCAATCAAAATAACTTGTTGAATAACCTTGATTGGAGTATCATAAACTAGTTTTCATGTACATGTGAAAGGTAAACTATGCAATAATTTCATTGGTTTGTTCCAGTACACGTCTTTTTCTCAAAATTAGAGTCATATTCTCTCACTTTCACCCGCATAACAAAAATTATGTTACTGCAGGTTAAGTTATAGATTGTTGCCATATCTCTTGTACAGGAACAACTGCCACAACAAAAGGAAGCAGGACGAAGGAATTATCCAATATAGTCTCATATTCACAAAATATGTGTTGAGATATATGGAAACCTCAAACTTGGGGACCAGGTGGAACTGCCAGTTGTTGATGAGAATGATTTGTCTTTCAAGAATCTCCATGAATATCAATATCAACTAGGAGCTTCCTATGGCCAATCAGAAGTAGAGCACAGAGAAGTTCTCTATTTTCAATCAAGAAGAGCAATACCTTAGCAGTATTTCTCTTCTCATGAGTTTATCAATGTTATCATATTTGTTGACGATACAAGTGGCAGAATTGATACAAAAGAAAAATCAAGATAGAAGAAGATGCTCATGATCATGTGGCATATAGAGTCTGCAGCGGATAGAGGCAGTCAGAAGAAGATATTGTATACATATATCTTTTTTTTGTGCAAATTGTAAAATAGGGGCCAGGTTAATGTCCTCCACATGTGTACTCATTTTTCAAATATAAATGAAAGTATCATTGTTGATATTGTAAGCACAACTCGATCTTTTTCTTTTTGAAAACCCCTCTATATTGGCAAGTGACTGACTGGATACATAATGTCTCTAACTACATATGTATGTGTAGTACATAGTGTCTTTCACTACACACTAGCTATAATTACATGTGTAGTAAGTGCTATTTTTTTCTATACATGAACTACATATAAAAATTGTAACCAATGGCATCTCTCCCTACATATCATAGCTACAAATTGAATTGTAGTCCTATATTTAGCTACAATGGAAACTACATTTTTATGTGTAAGGACATTTTTTACCTACAATTAGGGTTACATATGAATTTGTAGCCAGAGGAATAACTAACTACAACTTTGAAAAATGTAGCCTAAATAATTAGCTACACGGGTATTAGCTTCATATTCTAAATGTAAGGATAAATGTAGCCAAAGCTTTTAGCTACAAATTTTGGGGTTTTCGCTACAATTTTTTGTAGTTAAAGACCATGTTTTTTGTAGTGTTTATTTGGAAAGCTCTCATTTTTCTCTTCAAAATGGCATATTATATGTATATATTTGGTTAAAGTGTCACAAAGATGTGATTTTTCAAAATGGTATATTATACGACTGAAGACGAAGGGAGAGCTCCCCAGAGTTGCTCTGAGACTGGAGGTCTAAAACTCGAAGGAGGAGGCTAGGGTCTACAGAAGAGAGGGGGGAGAGGGGAATGAGAGGGAAAAGCAAGAGAAAGAGAACGAGGGCGTCAATTTGGTAGAATGGGATGAGGATGAGGTGGATTGGTGAAGCAAAGTTGGGATTAGGTGGTGGCAACGCTACTTTTGTTGGCGAGGTATACAGAGGTAAAAGAAAAAATTATAGTTGTTGGATCAAGGTTGTGATCCACGACATGGGAAGCCAAGGGCCGAGATTCGACACCCATATAAATGATAACCACCATTGGTGGAGAGCAAGTGACCCAAATTGGCAAGAAAAAGAAAAGGGGAGGGATGAAAATGGGCCGTGCATGCCCATAATGACCCAAATAGGGCTACAAATTGATAAAAACCAATTAAAACACATGTAAAAGACTCAAACTTCAAAGGTCCATAACTTGGGCTAGGATAAACAAATTGGGGTGATTTTTACGTCTTTGGAAATATAATTGAATTCTTTACCACGTGAAATGCACGTCAAAGCAATAATAGTTCATTAAGAAGATTCAATTTTGATTGCAAGTGGATGATACATAATAAACATGACGCTTAGTTCAAACTCAAATTAGAGTCATACATAATTGCAAAGTGATATCTAATCAAAGTCAAGTCTTCAAGTGGTTATTAAAAGGACCAAATTCATCAAAGTGGATGTGAGGGAGGTTTTTGAGTACAGTAGGGAATTTAATAAGTCAAGATGCACATGATTTGAATGAGAGAGAAATATAGGTTATCACAGTCACTTTCTGCTTTCCTTCTTTAATTTCCCTTTTGTGTTGCCTACATAATTTTTGTACATGACCTGGCTTGTTGCAATAATGTCAAAGTATCTTACTTCTAAACTTTGACATGTGCTTTGAATTTCCTCTGTCACCACCCTAGCCACGACTTTGACTCCTCCCTCTGTCCTTGGCAACAAGAGCATGTGAAATTGATATCTTTGTTGAGGTATGCAGTCTCGTCTCTTCATCCAACAAGACATTGGACACCAAGTTCAATGTCAACTTCCCATATGGAGGAGAGTTGCAAACAGAAATCACCAAGGTATCACAGTCGTTAGGTAAAGAAGCAAGAAGTAGAAGTGTTTGTAACTCGTCATCAAGTGACAAACCTATCGTGGCTAGTTGATTCACCATTCTCTTAAAATCATTATGGTGCACTGATATATTGTCGTCTTCCTTGAATTTCAGATTGGAAAGTTTCTTAATTAGAAACACTTAGTTCCTTGTAGTCTTCCTCTCGTACAATGACTCGAGCTTCTTCTACATAGAGTGGGCACTGGTCTCGTTGACAATGTGATGGAAGACAGACTCGTAAGCCCAACGTCAGATGATGCCCATACATTTCATGTTCATCTTTGTTCAGTCCTATTTTGTGTCTGATGGCTTGCTCGCATCTCTCTAGACCGGTTCATAAAGATCATTGCAGTACAGAATATCATCCATCTTTGTCTTCCACGTCGACCAGTTTGGTGCAGTCAACTTCACTATATTATTTACCCCATCCATCTAGTCAACATAACCAAGTAGGCTCTTATACCACTTGAAAGGTGTTAGCAAGTCAAGATGTGTGTATCTGGTACACACAAAAATAACAGAAGCACGCACACGTATAGACTAGGCATGTAAAAATAATATAGCAAACAACCAACCACAAAACACTAGGATTTACGTGGAAACCCCCACAATGTGTGAAGGAAAAACCACGAGGTCAAGCCCGACAGAGAAATCCACTAATCAAAAGATTACAAAATTCATCTCAAGTTTTGACTCAAAAGTTGGGGAATATAGAGTAAAAAGAAGAGATACAACTTCTACGTACGTCTCCAACACCAAAAAGCCTCCCGAAAAACACCCATTTGCATAGAGTACCCGGGTGGAATAAAAACAGAACTAATGGTGGAGAAGAGTACAAAATGCAGTAAAAGAACTAGTGTGGTGTAAGACCCTCCTTCTTTTCCTTCTTTCTTCTTCCTTGACTCTTCTTTCCGTCATGAACCTAAGGCCCTGTTTGGTAGGATGTCAGTCATTTTCTTGAAGTTCAAAAGCAACGAAATTGGAGATAATTTGTATTGGGTACGACGCAGTGTGGTGATGTTCACTAAGGCCCTGTTTGGTTCGGTGATGTCGGATGACTTTTGATGAAATGAAAAACGAATCAAACAAAAGTATGTGTTTAGAACAGCGGTTACTCCATTTGGTTGGGTAGAGTTGATTTTCCTTGCTTTTGTACGCAACTCTTTGGTTGCTAATATTCCCAACCGGTAAAACAAACCTGTAGTACATGTATCTGGAGAGAAAAACTGGTCACGGAAGACAGGAAGCCACATTAGAGAGAGAGAAGAGAGGGACAGATGGCGAGAAGGGGCTCACGTGGGTAAAAAGTTGTTACACAGGTGTGTGGACTGGTTACGAAAGAAGCGGACTGGTAAAGTTGTGCGAACTGCACCCGACCACACAGAAATCGGGCGCAGTACATATTCCATGATTTTGGACCTGACAAAGCAGTTATGTGCAGTTGCAATTCACTCAATTACACTCTACTACACCCAACCAAATAACAACTAAATTCATTTTCATAGAATTTAAACTCCACTCTTATCAACAACACCCTACCAAACATGCCCTAAATTACAACTGCGCTCCGTCACACGTTTCGGCCGTGAACTCCGGGGAAAGGTATTGCGCCCGATCTGGGCGCGGTCGGGTGTAGAACGGTTTTGTTACCCTGCCGGAATGTCCGCTGCTGCGATAACCTCATTGTTCCCGTGATATTTTTAAATCTACCAAAGAACTGCGAACAAAAACGAGCAACCCCCTGTACACCGTACCAAATGAATCAGAAACTGTTTAAAAAGTATGATTACTTTTGTTTGATTTTGTTTTTCATCAAACTGCATCCAACACCACCCTAGCAAACAGGCCCTAGATAGAAGGTTGGTGGCTGATGTCTTTTGCTTATAATTGCAAGAGGCGGCCTCGGTGCGTTTGTGGTTGTCTGATGGCCCATCACGGCAGCAGCACCGTTGCCCTAATGAGCCTCGCCCATAGTGGGTTGGAACCAAAAGGCTGTAGGCTCAACAGGGGGTTTAGCTTGCTCTTGGGCTCGAGCATATACAGTATATCACAACGCAGATCTCTTTTTTTGTTGGCACAATGGGAGTAGGACGCGATGAATGAAATCCCCCTCCTTTCCTTGAAAAAAAAAAGTGTGGGGCGGGGTTTTTCTTACTTCATCACAGGCTCTACAGCCGTTCAGCTAAATGGTACCAAGGTGCTCTGTCCCGTCATTCGTCCAGCAAAAGTGCGCACCGCCGCAGTGACTGCTGACTATAGCGAAAGAGTACTTCGGACAGCTCCATTGCCGAGACGCACCTGGACGCGAAACCCTGCCATGTACTTGATGAAACAGGAAGAGACCAAAGTGGAGACCGTATGTTTCCTATAGCGGCTACTGAGCTAGTGCCGAGCTCAGCTAAAGTGTCCGACTGCACCGCCACTGCCGCCGCTATGCCAGACTGCGGGTAAATATCCACAATATCACGGTAAAGAACGCATCTCTAACAAAAATTGTTGGCTCTACTTACCGCAGAAGAGATTAATTGAGACACCATGAAGGCACTGAATAGACACATAGAACGGTTCCAATTCTCTCCATTCAGTGTCTCCATCGTGTCCTGATTAATTTCTGTTGTAAATAGAGACAATGAACCGTTCGAGAAGAAGTGTTGCCCCCCAAAAGGTCCATGGAATATCAAATCGCCTAGTAATTTCATGATGATCTTAGAGTGTTACCTGTCATGGCATCCTTCCACCAAGTGGGTGGTATCTCATGGTCAGAGAGAAACGGTTAGATATATGACCTAAAGTCATATATATATATATATATATATATATATATATATATATATATATATATATATATATATATATATATATATATATATATATATATATATATATATATAGTACGTGTTAAGCTCAATGTAGTATATAGATAGAATATGTGAGAGAGGTAGTTTTGTCGCTAGTATAAATAGGAAACAAGTTTTATCTTACATTGGTCACTCTTAGAACTTTTGTGGTCCTTATATATAAGATCAAATTAGACACTAGTGTCCAAGAGTCCTAAGAGGAGAGTATGTTCACCTTCTTGGTGGGTATGATGACCACAACACAAATGCACACGTGCGTCACGCCACGCCTGGCCGGGCCGGGTCACGCCTGACGGACACGGGCTTGTGGCTTGTGGATTGTGAAGAATGTCTTTCGCAACCCTAAAGTCAGAGTCTTTCTTCCGCCGTCATTTTGCGGTGTTACGTGGAAACATTTCTCGTGGACGTAACAAGTTCGTTCACCATTTTCCTTCCAAAATGCAACCTGTCAGGCGGTGGTTCCTACGGTTGTTGAACTGCACTGGTAGTACAACTGGGTACAACTAGTTTGTCTGCATCGCTCGTCGTCAACACGAACGAGACGTCTCTTCTTCAGGTTCGTGACTAGGTCAACTAGGAGAACGTCGTCTATCCAGAAGGGTTGTAAGCCGCTGATTTCTTTAGGTATATCACGTTCGTTTTTTATTTGATCCTGACCTTATTTATTTGTGTTCTCCTGCATTGGTTTATTCTACGTTTTCTTATCTGGATCGGTCTAAATTGTTAACTTAATTGCATATGTCATTGTTGCATGTAACAACGTAATTTAAAATTAACAACAGTCTTAAAGAAATCACTATCTGTCGTTAGTTAATTATGGCTAGTTCTGACATGAGAATCGATACGTCTAGTATGCCTGAAAATTTTATTGGAACTTATTTTGCTCGTTGGCAAAGTAGGATGCAAATCTGGCTTAACATGATAGGGTGTGGTCAAGATTTAGAAGAAGATGAATCCAAAGTTGATGAAACTGTTCCTGATAATGCTAATATAATTGTAACCTGGACGAAGGGAGATAAGACGTGTCGAGGGTTGATTTTGTTTGCGTTAAATAACAAACTGTATGACTCGTACTCAAAGTTGCATGTTACTATATCTAAGGTTTTGTAGAAGGCATTAGAAAAGAACTACAATATTGAGAATCAAAGAACTAAAAAATATTGTGTTTTGAAATTTCTTAAGTTTCATACGTCTGAGGGTAAATCTATTTCTGATCAAACACACGATTTTCAACTCTTTGTGTAAGAGCTCGCTGATGTGGGCATGTAACTTCCTGAAAAGTCTGTTGCTATGTCAATCATTGAGAAATTTCTAAAACCTTGGGAGTCGTTAGGCATGACTCTTAAACACCGCAAAGGAGACATGTCAATGAATGATCTCGTGATGGACATCAATATTCAGGAAGAGCATCTGAAAAAGAAGACTATCAAAGTATATACCATCTTATGTTAATGTGACTGTTAATTTTACTACTACTAAGAAAAAGGATAAGAAATCTAAGAATTCACTTAAACCTAAGGCCAAGATCTAAAAGAAACTAAAGAACATGCCTTGTTGGACTTGTGGACAGGTTGGCCACTGGAACAAGGATTGTCCTTCAAAGAACGCCAAGAAAGATGTCGCATCTGTAACTGAGGAGGTTGTGGTCAACATAATGACTGCATCCTTGAACCTCAATGATGGGTACATATCTATAAAACCTGAAGTTCTTTCTATTTTTAAACCACGATATTGGATTATAGACATTGGGGCTAATGTGTATGTGTATACTCACAAGTCCATGTTTGTGTCTTATCAGGCCTCTAAAGGTCGATCTGTGACTTTGGCCAATTCCAGCGTTGTAGAAGTCAAAGGCGAAGGATGGGTGGACTTGAAGTTTCCTTCGAGAAAGGTTTTGACGCTTCATAGAGTCAAACATGTTCCATCAATACGACACTATATTATTAGTGGGGCAATTTAAGTTAGAGATGGTTTTAGAATAGATTGTAAATGTAACATCCCTGACTTGGGTTATGCCTTAACCCTGGGAGTTTTTCTTAAGCAAGTTAATTAGATCTTTAATTTTATTTGGTGAAAAGTAATTAAGGCCCAAGAGGAACTTATGTTTCAATTCTGGTCATGTTTGAATAATGTTGAAGCAATGTTTGCTTATTCTTGACCAAAGTGCAATTTACCCAATATGAGGGGTTAACTTGCAAATGTTACTTGATAAATGTTCCTAATGTGTTAAATCATCATGAGAATGAAAATGATGCAGAGGTATGGCTTGTGAAAGCTTGAACACCAAGAAAGAGCTGCTAAAACAATGTTTGTCTATGAAAACCTAGTTTTGGTGTAAAGCGCAATTTACCCAAAACCTGGGGTTCAATATGCAAATTACTACTTCAATAAGGTCCCTTATATTTCGTGGAATCATGAAGAGCAAAGAAAATGAGAGGGCATCTCATTTGAATCACTTTGTAGGAGAGAGAATCTTGATATTAAAATAATCAAGATTTAAGTTTAATTGAAACCCTAATTCAATTTAATGTAAAAATAAATTTATTAATTAAAATGCCCTTCAACCAAAATTGAAATGGTTGAATTCATATATGTGTGGACTTCCTTGTGCTTTGCAAGGGCCACGAAATATCTCAAGGAGGTGAAAAACCCACTCACATTATTATAAGAAAAAGAAATATCCACTCACTTATGGATATTGCTATTAAATGGATTAAGGTGCTTAATTTGCTTTTCTTGAAATTGTGGATAATTGATAGGAATAAGAGGCAAAGAGGATAGCCTCGTCCCTAAGGAAGAGAAGAGGGCAAGTGGCAAGGATAAGGGGGAGATAATTCCTACTTTCTCTCTCCTAATTGAATTTTTAATAAAAATTGTATATAAGCTCATTTATCCATAGAGTAAAAGGGGAATTTCGAATTCACTTCCACCCTTTGCTTGCAAAACTACCTTGGGATCTTGGAACAAGAGGAGAACGAGCCCCAACCTGTTGGTAAGCTTCTTGACCCTCTTTCATCTTGAATTCATGGTGGAAATCACAAATCAATGTTGGATTTCTTCTTTTCTTCACTCCATCTTCAATTCTAACCATTCCTTTTCACTCAAAGCTTGAGGACGAGCCTTGGAATAGTGAAAGGAGTTGTATCCACCATTTTTTATGTGAGCTTGAATCTTTGTATCACAATTGGAGGCAGGTTTTATAACTTGAATCCTTATTATTGTTATTGCATTCAATTCCTTATCAATTGATGATCCTTTCTTCATTTCCGAAATTTTATTTGGTTGATTGATGCAATCACCATGAAAATCACAGAACGTTTCGTGGGTTTATAGCTTGATGATGATGACATCATCATAAGCACACGCCTCCCCAAATATCCCTTGCAAACGGTTTCAACAATAGGGTCCAATCGGTTTCACCAAACCGTTTGGTGACCAAACGGTTTGCAAACCGTTTGGAGGTTTGGTCTCCAAACTGTTTAGGGGAGTTGACCGTTTGGATGGGTTGACCGTTTGAGGTCAAAACCCTAATACATGTTGGATGATGATCTAATGGATCCAATTGATTAACTCAATACATATATAATCATCAAGTAGCAAACCCTAATCGGGTTAAGTGTTGATTTTGCAATTGATTGTTTTAGAACTTTGGGTAGATTAACCCAAACGGTCTCAAGACTATTTGGAGATCACCCAAATGGTCTCAAGACCGTTTGGAGGTCGACCAAGACCGTTTCGAGGTCTGGGGTTGAGTATGGTTGAGTAATTGAAGACCCAAAGATACCAAATTGAAATGCAATCAATATCTAATTTGATGATCAATCCAATGATGCAAACCCTAATTGATTTGCACATATTTCAATGACAAGTTGGGAAAACAGTCTCAAGACCGTTTGGAGGTCATCCAAACGACCTCAAGACCTTTTGAGGTTAGGTCATATCATAAGTTGATGATAATTCACTGATTTCAATTGAATTAGTTTCACAATGATAACCATTGAAGGTTCCTCAATTTCAAAACCCTAGTTGATGGTTTCTTGATTATAACTTTAGTTTAATTGGGTTCAAAAACCCTAATTGATGTTCTAATTGAGGGGTGATTCAATGGTCCAATTGATGAACGGATTGAGGATCCAATGGATAGTGATTCATTGATTGAAATCTTGAAATTCGTTAAGTGTTGGACACCTTTTTGGTCCATTTGGTTTTGAGAAAGTTTGGACCAAACGGTCTCAAGACCATTTGGGTCCAAATAGTCACAAGACCGTTTGGGTCCAAACGTTCTCAAGACCGTTTGGGACCAAACGGTCTCAAACCGTTTGGAGACCCATACCCATTCGGTTTCAAAGGCAATTTGCCCAAACGGTTTCAAGCCGTTTAGAGATCAAAGGGTCAAGATCATTTGGTAATTTAAAGTGATCAAATCAATTGATAACTTAATGTGATGAAGGGTCAATTGACCCTATAATTGTTACTGATTTATCTTAAAGAAAATCACTAGGATTGTACCTTTAGGATACCAAGTGATTGGTAATATTAGATGAGTTAATCCTTGAAGCTTAAATATGCAATACTTCAATATACTATGTCAACCCTAATTGAATATACTTAATTGAAGGGTTGATTGACCTAATCTAACCAAGTTTGACATAGTCAATATCCTAAAGAGGATGAGAGAGAAATAAATCCATCCATGTAGAATAATCATGTAATGGATAAGCCTCAATACCTTCAATATGAATAAACTATGAATTTTAGGGAATGATCCATGATAAAGAGATCATGAAACCCTAATCAAGAAGATTGATGAACCTTAACCCTAATTAGGGCAATGCAAGGTATAATCCTAATCTATGGTAAGGAAGTAACCCCAATTAAGGGTGATGACCTGTGAAACCCTAATTCAGGGTAATGAAATTCAAAACCCTAATTGTGGGATATCGAATGTGAAACCCTAATCTAGGGTAATGATACGTGAAACCCTAGTGATGGTATAATAGCCAATACACAAAAGTAGGGTGTGGCTAATATAATCAAATAAAATGAGGATGATATAACCATGAAGGGTAAAGTTGATAAACCATATGAATGGTAATGTTGATATTCTAATGTGTAAGGGTATAAGGGGTAAGATGATGCCTAGATTATTATACATCCAACTCTATACATGTGATTAACTTGACATACATGTATCAACCCTATACACCTTACAAAGATGAGGACAGGACACTCTTAGGAGTGATGTATGCAACACTAAATAATGGTGTGGATAGTATTTTGAGAGTTGAGATACCTAAAGTGGTTGATAATGATATCAACGATGCCCAACCATTAGATAAGTCCATATCATTAAAGATAGTTGGACAATTCTAAGGTGTGACCTATACACTACATGATAAAGGTGGTAGGTTAGTTGATAAAGTATTAAGAGGGAAATACCTTAATACAAGGATAGTTGATTAACTTAAGTAAGAAGGAGATGAGGAGAAAATTGATACATCAAGACATGATAGATATCACATTTAACATTTCAGGGTTGATATACCTTGATGCATCCCAATCCAACATACTTGGATAAGAAACACATGAAGTGTGTGTTATGTAGCTGTTACAATAAGATTGTAATGAGTTGATATACTTTGATAAGTATAGGCTAATATACATTGTGAAAGGGGATAAGCTTAACTAATAAGTATAATGTAATCATACTATGATAAGAATGAGAAATGAACTTGTACCTTGTATTGATAATCCTTATATGATATATGATGAGAGTAACAAGCATGAGTGAATACTTGTGATAGAAATAGATGCTCCTAGAGGTGTGGAGTAATATATTGGGGTTGGACTAATGATGTAAACATGAAACCCTAACTAATGAGAAATGGGAAACCCTAACCCTAATTTTGGGTAAAGGGATGAAAAGCCTATTTGATAGTAAACCCTAATCCCGATAAAGAAATGGTGGTGTTACTATTATATCACATGATGTGATAAGTAATTTTTATGATTGTTATCATGTCTATTAACCATGCAGATATCATGAGATGATGAACATAACTAGATTTGAGCTATGACATTTATATAACAAAAATGTTGATTGGCCTTGTGTGCCTTAATGTTGTTGTTGCTTAGTAAAAGTAACAGAATGTGCATGGACTTCATGAGTCATATGAGTAAGTTGTTGCCTAGTAAAAGGTGACAAGACCCTTAATGGGCCTTGTGAGCCATGTGATATGCTTGTGTAACAAGTATCATATATTCCTCGGTCTGAGGACCTAGAGGTAATAGTTACCTAGCAAGTGATAACAGTGATAGTGATGAACTGAGGGTATGAATACCCAGTTTTGATAAGATAATGATGTTAATGTGAGATGTGAACTTTCAAGTAATGAGATAAGGGATTAAGATCCCAATGTATTATAAGTTCTGGTAAAGCTGTAGATAAGAGCTTACATGTTTCTTTATAGCATTTGTCATAATAATTCCTGTTTGAGAACTTGACTGATGCTAAAAGAATGTGCCAATGTACTTAATTAATCAAGTGAAATCATATCATGTAGAGCCCTGACCATAGATCCATCATCGTCAGTATTTTGGTGATGGTGAAATGGGTGCTCCGCGACAAAACCCGGAACACATATTTTGAATATGTGGGGGTAATGGGCAAATATATCCTTACGTCCAAATGAGGGAATTGATGGAAGGAAAACATTAAACCTCTCAATCCTTCATTATTGTATCAGGATGGATGTATCACGAATCTCCCAATGATTGGGATAGATGCAGTACACATCTCCAAATAATATTGATGCTGGATCGATGGAGGTAAACATGAAATCTCTTGATCGTGAAGAGAATGCAGCACGCCACCGTAACTCTATTGTGAAGTTGCCAGTATATCCTAGAAATCTATATTGAGCAGTTGACCTAGTCCTTCTTGTGGTCTCGCACTGACCGAGATGTGAGAGGTCTTAGAAGTCGGCTCTTCCATTGACCTTGTATGGTACCGATTTTGACTTCACAGTGGTCGGTTGGAGTATGAGCGGTATACCTCATCTCCTTAGGGCATAAGTGTGATTGTAAAATGTAATCAGTCGTATAGCATGTTTGCTTAAGGATTAAATACGGAAATTTATTGGCTGATGTTACATTTCTTTTATGCATCTCTAGTTCATTGATGTTATTCATATATCTTTATATTCATTGCAAGTAGATGGATGTACTATGATTCTATCATGATATAAATGCAATGTTCTCCTTAGGAAAGGAGATTACTTTACTCTATTCATACAATGATTAATACTGCTGTTAATATGTAAGAACTCTTGTTCAGTTTTATTCTAATAAACTACAATAATAATGTTTGGCGGAGAGTTATATCTCCCGCTGGGGCAATTTACAATTGTCTCATCCCCATGGGATCCAATGTTTTTGGGTGGACGCAGACAAGGAAATAGATTTCCCACAGTAAAGAAAGGACAGTACCAGCAGGGACAGCAGTGAGATCTCAGGTGGAGAGTTTGGCTGTCATGTCTTGTATATGTGTACTTAGAGTCCTATGTGTCATCTATGTACTCTCAGGTCCTCAGAGTTTATAGTTAGTGTTTTTAATGAATTGATCTGAGATTTTGGCTTGATGCCTCGGGGTTCTTATGTTGTCTGTATATAATGTTAATAGGGCAGTTGATGTTGTAATCCTCGAGAAGAGATGGTACAAGTTGTGTACTTATAAACCAGGATGTAAATGTTATACTTTGGTTCTTGATGAGAGAGATTTCCTATGTTTGGATCTCTTAGCAAAAAGTTTTAATTTTTAGTGATTTTCATTAATTCGCTGCAAATGATTCACTTCCGCTTAAGTAAATCTTGTTTTTGTGAGTTGGATGCCACAGTTTAGTGGTATCGGAGCTCTAGGTTTGATGAGTCTACAGAGACACATGACTAAGGTAGTAGAGTATGTTTTAGTGTCTTCTAGTGTATCTGATAGTGTCTTCTGCTCATATAGGAGGAGAAGAACTTGAAGATGGCTGGGTCACATGAGGAGTTTGTTGCAGAAAGCAGCAATGTTGCACCAAGAAGGGGTGCAGGGGATCAAAGCAGAGAAGAACATATACCTGCACATCCCCAGTTTGACCTAGCCATGATAGAGAGTCCAGCTTTCCCTACTCTGTTTGAGCAATTCAGGACAACAATGATGCATATAGTAGATCGTGCATTAGCAATACAACCTAGACTACCATCCCCCAATGACGATGTTTTGGATATCAACAGGATTTGTAATCAACATCAACATGTTGAAGTAATAGGAAATGATGAAGTTTTGAACTCTAATAGGTTTCCTGCTCAACATCAACATGTTGGTGCAATAAATAATGATGAAAGGAATAGGATACAACCTGAAATAAGGGTTTGTTACAAGTGTAGGAAGCCTGGACATATCAAAAGTAATTGTCTAGAAAAGGAATATAAAGGAAGAATTGAGAAAAGGCCTATCCAAATCCAGGAACAGAGGCCTAGTAGTTTCAAGAAGAAGAAGTTTTTGGTATCACCAGTACAACCAGGGCCTAGTGCACCAAGGCAATGGTTATCCAGAAAGGGTAAAGAACCTTCTAGTCTACATCTAGCACCCAGAATTTGCTACCAATGTAGACAGGTAGGATATCTGGCAAGAAATTGCTCAGCCAGAAATGTTATGGTGAATCAACCTTTGAGGCAGAATCATCCTGAGGCAGTGATCCATCCCCGAATCATGACATGTTAGACAAAATAATGTCATTCTAATATGTCATTTTATGATTTCCTGAGTTAATTTGAGAAAGTAATTGATTGAGCTTTCTTTGATTAGTCCTATGAGGACTTACATTTTGCATAGTAGACAGTATAAATGTTTTATATTGTTCTTACCTCTATGAGAAAAGATGAGGTATAGAAGAGATGCCTGGATGAAATCCAAGAATGTTAAATCTAATACTTGTGATAATATGAAAAGGAATGAATATGATAGTATACAAAGTGCATACTACTTAATCTCAGTATTTATATACCCTGGCAAGGTATACAACTATTGAGGATAAAGTGAGTATGGAAACTCTTAGATTGTTATCATTTTGATTGCTCTGATCAAGTAGTCACTCTGAGACAATCTAATGAGTATCATGAAATCAGAAATATGGAATGAATAAATATGTCATGTCTTAACTATAAGAAAGAAAAATCTGAGATAATCTCATATGAGCATGTGTGCATGAGGAATTAAAGGTATACTCCTCATAAGATATGAATGAGAACAAGGGAGATGATCCTTGTCCAATAAAGTTTGTAAGTATAATAAAGATCTTTTCCCATAATGTGGAAATGGGAAATATGATGAGATTACAAGATGCTCATGAACATGTTAGATAATAACAAAGAAAGGAATAATGTTATGTAAACATCCTTATAAATTCCTATGTTGAGGGCAAGGAACCTAGGATGAGATAAAGAGTAAATGTTTCATGAATAGTTGAAAATACATGAAATAATAAGAGGATTATGACTCCTTGTTTTCTCCCTTTTCAGGGACATGGCAATCAAGTGAATCTTAGGACACTTGATGCGCATAAGATAAAAATGTTAATGTGATGGATACTTAGAAAAGTATCAGTTTATCTTGGACTTTGGTTCCAAGGTGAAGATATATGTAACAAGTGATGTTCCAAGATGAAAGGAAGATAAATATGTAATGTGTTTTCAATACATGTGACAGATACCAAGATAAGAGATCCTGGTATCTAAAGAAATAATAGATGATTTATGTTGGCTACCTGGAATGGTCAACCAAGAAATCAGTTTGACTATAAAATAGTATGAACATCATTTGTTAGGGGTTTATGCTTTTCATAAACATGATATTAATAAATAATGTATGATGTTTCTTTGAATAAGAAAGATGTTACCCGACACAGAATTAACTCCACAATCAATAATGAGAAAGACAGTGGAGTATGTGTCCTGTGTAAAAGATTCTATGAGAATCTTGTGTGGAAGAACTTTGTGTTGATCAAAGCTTTATGATGTCTCCATAATAATGAGATGTTATGTGAAGACATGATGATATGATACATGAATAATATCTGTCTCCCTTCTATCTAGGATTTTGGGGACGAAATCCTTGTTAGGGGTTTATAATTTGTAACATCCCTGACCTAGGTTATGCCTTGACCCTGGGAGTTTTGCTTAAGCAAGTTAATTAGATCTTTAATTTTATTTGTTGAAAAGTAATTAAGGCCCAAGAGGAACTTATGTTTCAATTCTGGTCCTGTTTGAATAATGTTGAAGCAATGTTTGCTTATTCTGGACCAAAGTGCAATTTACCCAATATGAGGGGTTAACTTACAAATTTTACTTGATAAATGTTCCACATGTGTTAAATCATCATGAGAATGAAAATGATGCAGAGGTATGGCTTGTGAAAGCTTGAACACCAAGAAAGAGCTGATAAAACAATGTTTGTGCATGAAAACCTAGTTTTGGTGTAAAGCACAATTTACCCAAAACCTGGGGTTCAATATGCAAATTACTACTTTAATAAGGTCCCTTCTATTTCGTGTCATCATGTAGAGCAAAGAAAATGAGAGGGGCGTCTCATTTGAATCACTTTGGAGGAGAGGGAATCTTGATATTAAAATAATCAAGATTTAAGTATAATTGAAACCCTAATTCAATTTAATGCAAAAATAAATTTTTTAATTAAAATGCCCTTCAACCAAAATTGAAATGGTTGAATTCAAATATGTGTGGACGTCCTTGTTCTTTGCAAGGGCCACGAAATATCTCAAGGAGGTGAAAAACCCACTCACATTATTATAAGAAAAAGAAATATCCACTCACTCATGGATATTGCTATTAAATGGATTAAGGTGCTTAATTTTCTTTTCTTTAAATTGTGGATAATTGAGAGGAATAAGAGGAAAAGAGTATAGCCTCGTCCCTAAGGAAGAGAAGGGGGCAAGTCGCAAGGATAAGGGGGAGATAATTCCTACTTTCTCTCTCCTAATTGAATTTTTAATAAAAATTGCATATAAGCTCATTTATCCATAGAGTAAAAGGGGAATTTCGAATTCACTTCCACCCTTTGCTTTAAAAATGACCTTGGGAGCTTGGAGCAAGAGGAGAATGAGCCCCAACCTTTTGGTAAGCTTCTTGACCCTCTTTCACCTTGAATTCATGGTGGAAATCACAAATCAATGATGGATTTCTTCTTTTCTTCACTCCATCTTCAATTCTAACCATTCCTTTTCACTCAAATATTGAGCATGAGCCTTGGGATAGTGAAAGGAGTTGTATCCACCATTTTGGACGTGAGCATGAAGCTTTGGAGATCAATTGGAGGCGGGTTTTATAACTTGAACCCTTATTATTGTTGTTGCATTCAATTCCTTATCAATTGATGATCCTTTCTTCATTTCCAAAATTTGATTTGGTTTATTGATGCAATCACCATGAAAATCACAGAAAGTTTCGTGGGTTTGGAGCTTGATTATGATGACATCATCATAAGCACACACCTCCCCAAATATCCCTTGCAAACGATTTCAACAATAGGGTCCAATCAGTTTCACCAAACAGTTTGCAGGGAGGTTTGGTCTCCAAACCATTTAGGGGATTTTACCATTTGGATGGGTTGACTGTTTGAGGTCAGAACCCTAATACATGTTGGATGATGATCTAATGGGTCCAATTTATTAACTCAATATAGAGATAATCAACAAGTAGCAAACCCAAATCGGGTTAAGTATTGATTTTGCAATTGATTGTTTTAGAACATTGGGTTGATTAACCCAAACGGTCTCAAGACCATTTGGAGATCACCCAAACGGTCTCAAGACCATTTGTAGGTCAACCAAGACCGTTTGGAGGTTTGGGGTTGAGTATGGTTGAGTAATTGACGACCCAAAGATACCAAATTGAAATGCAATCAATATCTAATTTGATGATCAATCCAATGATGCAAACCCTAATTGATTTGCACATATTTCAATGACAAGTTGGGAAAACGGTCTCAAGACCGTTTGGAGGTCATCCAAACGACCTCAAGACCGTTTGAGGTCAGTTCATATCATAAGTTGATGATAATTCACTGATTTCAATTGAATTAGTTTCACAATGATAACCATTGAAGGTTCCTCAATTTCAAAACCCTAGTTGATGGTTTCTTGATTATAAACCTTAGTTTAATTGGGTTCAAAAACCCTAATTGATGTTCTAATTGAGGGGTGATTCAATGGTCCAATTGATGAATGGATTGAGGACCCAATGGATATTTGATTCATTGATTGAAATCTTGAAATTAGTTAAGTGTTGGAGACCTTTTTGGTCCATTCGGTTTTGAGAAAGTTTGGACCAAACGGTCTTAAGACCGTTTGAGTCCAAACGGTCTCAAACCGTTTGAGTCCAAACGGTCTCAAACCGTTTGGATACCCATACCCATTTGGTTTCAAAGGAAATTTTCCCAAACGGTTTCAAACCGTTTAGAGATCAAAGGGTCAAGATCGTTTGGTAATTTAAAGTGATTAAATCAATTGATAACTTAATGTGATGAAGGTCCAATTGACCCTATAATTGTTACTGATTTATCTTAAAGAAAATCACTAGGATTGTACCTTTATGGTACCAAGTGATTGGTAATATTAGATGAGTTAATCCTTGAAGCTTAAATATGCAATACTTCAATATACTATGTCAACCCTAATTGAATATACTTAATTTAAGGGTTGATTGACCTAATCTAACTAAGTTTGACATAGTCAATATCCTATAGAGGATGAGAGAGAGATAAATCCATACATGTAGAATATCATGTAATGGATAAGCCTCAATACCTTCAATATGAATAAACTTTGAAATTTAGGGAATGATCCATGATAAAGAGATCATGAAACCCTAATCAAGAAGATTGATGAACCTTAACCCTAATTAGGGAAATGCAAGGTATAATCCTAATCTATGGTAAGGAAGTAACCCCAATTAAGGGTGATGACCTGTGAAACCCTAATTCAGGGTAATGAAATTCAAAACCCTAATTGTGGGATATGAAATGTGAAACCCTAATCTAGGGTAATGATACGTGAAACCCTAGTGATGGTATAATAGCCAATACACAAAAGTAGGGTGTGGCTAATATAATCAAATAACATGAGGATGATATAACTATGAAGGGTAAATTTGATAAACCATATGAATGGTAATGTTGATATTCTATGTGTAAGGGTATAAGGGGCAAGATGATGCCTAGATTATTATTCATCCAACTCTATACATGTGATTAACTTGACATACATGTATCAACCCTATACACCTTACAAAGATGAGGATAGGACACTCATAGGAGTGATGTATGCAACACTAAATAATGGTGTGGATAGTATTTTGAGAGTTGAGATACCTAAAGTGGTTGATAATGATATCAACGATGCCCAACCATTAGATAAGTCCATATCATTAAAGATAGCTAGACAATTCTAAGGTGTGACCTATACACTACATGATAAAGGTGGTAGGTTAGTTGATAAAGTATTAAGAGGGAAATACCTTAATACAAGGATAGTTGATTAACTTAAGTAAGAAGGAGATGAGGAGAAAAGTGATACATCAAGACATGATAGATATCACATTTAACATTTCAGGGTTGATATACCTTGATGCATCCCAATCCAACATACTTGGATAAGAAACACATGAAGTGTGTGTTATGTAGGTGTTACAATAAGATTGTAATGAGTTGATATACTTCGATAAGTATAGGCTAATATACATTGTGAAAGGAGATAAGCTTAACTAATAAGTATGATGTAATCATATTATGATAAGAATGAGAAATGAACTTGTACCTTGCATTGATAATCCTTATATGATATATGATGAGAGTAATAAGCATGAGTGAATACTTGTGATAGCAATAGATTCTCCTAGAGTTATGGAGTAATATATTGGGGTTGGACTAATGATGTAAACATGAAACCCTAACTAATGAGAAATGGGAAACCCTAACCCTAATTTTGGGTAAAGGGATGAAAAGCCTATTTGATAGTAAACCATAATCCTGATAAAGGAATGGTGGTATTACTATTGTATCACAAGATGTGATAAGTAATTTTTATGATTGTTATCATGTCTATTAACCATGCAGATGTCATGAGATGATGAACATAGCTAGATTTGATCTATGACATTTATATAACAAAAATGTTGATTGGCCTTGTGTGCCTTAATGTTGTTGTTGCTTAGTAAAAGTAACAGAATGTGCATGGACTTCATGAGTCATATGAGTAAGTTGTTGCCTAGTGAAAGGTGACAAGACCCTTAATGGGCCTTCTGAGCCATGTGAAATGCTTGTGTAACAAGTATCATGTATTCCTCGGTCTGAGGACCTAGAGGTAATAGTTACCTAGCAAGTGGTAACAGTGATAGTGATGAACTGAGGGTATGAATACCGAGTTTTGATAAGTAAGATAATGATGTTACTATGAGATGTGAACTTTCAAGTAATGAGATAAGGGATTAAGATCCCAATGTATTATAAGTTCTGGTAAAGCTATAGATAAGAGCTTACAGGTTTCTTTGTAGCATTTATCATAATAATTCATGTTTGAGAACTTGACTGATGCTAAAAGAATGTGCCAATGTACTTAATTAATCAAGTGAAATCATATCATGTAGAGCCCTGGCCATAGATCCATCATCGTCAGTATTTTGGTGATGGTGAAACGGGTGCTCCGCGGCAAAACCCAGAATGCATATTTTGAATATGTGTGGGTAATGGGAGAATATATCCTTACGTCCTAATAAGGGAATTGATGGAAGGTAAACATTAAACCTCTCAATCCTTCATTATTGTATCGGGATGGATGTATCATGAATCTCTCGATGATTGGGATAGATGCAGTACACATCTCCCAATAATATTAATGTCAGATCGATGGAGGTAAACATGAAATCTCTCGATCACGAAGAGAGTGCAGCACACCACTGTAACTCTATAGCAAAGTTGCTAGTATACCCTGTAAAGCTATATTGAGAAGTTGACCTAGTCCTGCTTGTAGTCTCACACTGACCGAGATGTGAGAGGTCTTGGAAGTCGGTTCTTCCATTGACCTTGTATGGTACCGATTTTGACTTCACAGTGGTCGGTTGGAGTATGAGCGGTATACCTCATCTCCTCAGGGAATAAGTGTGATTGTAAAATGTAATCAGCCGTATAGCATGTTTGTTTAAGGATTGAATACGGAAATTTATTGGCTGATGTTACATTTCTTTTATGCATCTCTAGTTCATTGATGTTATTCATATCTCTTTATATTAATTACAAGTAGATGGATGAACTATGATTCTATCATGAGGTAAATGCAATGTTCTCCTTAGGAAAGGAGATTACTTTACTCTATTCATACAATGATTAATACTGCTGTTAATATGTAAGAACTCATGTTCAGTTTTATTCTAATAAAATGCAATAATAATGTTTGGTGGAGAGTTATATCTCCCGCTGGGGCAATTTACAATTGTCTCACCCCTGTGGGATACAATGTTTTTAGGTGGACGCGGATAAGGAAATAGATTTCCCACAGTAAAGAAAGGACAGCACCAGCAGGGACATCAGTGAGATCTTAGGTGGAGAGTTTGGCTGTCATGTCTTGTATATGTGTACATAGAGTCCTATGTGTCGTCTCTATACTCTCAGGTCTTCGGAGTTTATAGTTAGTGTTTTTAATAAATCGATCTGAGATTTTGGCTTGATGCCTCGGGGTTCTTATGTTGTCTGTATATAATGTTAATAGGGCAGCTGATGTTGTAATCCTCGAGAAGAGATGGTACAAGTTGTGTACTTATAAACCAGGATGTAAATGTTATACTTTGGTTCTTAATGAGAGAGATTTCCTATGTTTGGATCTCTTTGCAAAAAGTTTTAATTTTTAGTGATTTTCAGTAATCCGCTGCAAATGATTCACTTCCGCTTAAGTAAATCTTGTTTTTGTGAGTTGGATGCCACAGTAAATGTAATAAGGCTATTACCAACTCTCCTTCGAGATTCTTTATTTTTTGACAAAGGGTATCTATGTGATATGGAGAACTTGTTTATGATTCTTGTAGAATATGTTTCAAAATTCATTTTAAATTTGAATGATAATAATTCTTTATGCATTCATCTTGTATCATCTGATGTTTGGCATGCACATTTGGGACATGTGAATGTTGGCTCAATGAAACGTATGATGAATCTGAATTTGATCTCTAAATTTGAAATTAGCAATAATAAATGTGAAATTTGTGTGCAAGCTAAATTACCTAGGAAGCCTTTCCATTCTGTGAATAGGAATTTAGAAATATTGGATTTAGTGCATACGGTGTTATTGCTATAAGGGATCAAAAGTGTTATTTTATAACTTTTATTGATGATGCTAGTAGATATTGTTATGTCTTTTTGCTTAGAAGTAAAGATGAGGCATTGGATAAATTTAAAATTTATAAGAAAGAATTTGAAACTCAAACTAGTAAAGTACTTAAGCGATTAAGGTCTAATAGGGGAGGAGAATATACCTCTAATTTGTTTTTGGAATTTTTCCAATTACATGGTATAGTTCATGAGGCTACCGCTCCGTATTCACCACAATCTAATGGGATATCTGAACGTAAAAGCCGAACCATTATAGATATGGTAAATTCTTAACTCCAAATCTCATGTCTACCCAACTTCATGTGGGGGGGAGCTTTGAATACAACCTACCATATTCTGAAGAGAGTTTCCCACAAACATATAGAGAGTAGTCTATTTGAGTTATGGAGAGGAAGAAAATTGAGTCTCAAATATCTTCGAGAGTGGGGGTGTCTTGCTAAGGTACTTGTCCCTGAACACAAAAAGAAGAAATTGAGACCGAAAATGGTTGATGTCGTATTCTTGGGGTATGTCGAGACAAGTTATACCTACAGATTCTTAATTGTAAAATATTATATCCCATGCATTGAGGCCAATACAATTGTGGAATTATGTGATGCTACATTCTTTGAGGATGTGTTTCCCATGAAATCTGGTGTGCCTAATGAAGTATCTCAAGAGGATTCATTCACCATAGGTTCCATTCCTGAACACGTGGAAAGGATGACAAATGTGGGGGGCGACTCAGAACAAGCTATTTCTGAATCTGATAATTATGAAGAAATAGTTGAACCAAGGAGAAGTAAATGGTCTAGGACATCCAAGGACTTTGGAAGTGAGTTTCTCACTTACAATGTTGAGGATGATCTTGTAACTTTCAAATAAGCTATGGAATCTCCAGAAACTAAGTTTTGAAAAGAAGTTGTTAATGATGAAATCCAATCAATTCTCTCGAATGGAGCTTGGGAATTGGTGGATTTGCCTCCTGGTTGTTCTATAATTGGATGTAAATGGATCTTTAAGAAGAAACTTAATGCAGACGGGACAATCAATAAGTATAAGGCTAGGTTAGTTGCTAAGGGTTACATACAGAGCGAAGGAATAGGTTATTTTGATACATATTCCCTTGTTTCTTGTATGACCACAATCTGAGTGCTTATAGCTTTGGCTTCCATTTATAATCTTTGTATCCATCAGATGGATGTGAAGACCGCGTTCTTACATGGTGACCTCTAGGAAGAGATATATATAGAACAACCTGAGGGATTTGTGGGTTGTGAGAATGAGTCCAAAGTGTATAAACTTGTTAAGTCATTATATGGCTTGAAATAAGCCCCTAAGCAATGGCATGAGAAGTTTGATTTTATGATATCATCGTTTGGCTTTGTTTCTAATAAATTTGATAAGTGTCTCTACTGTAGAATCATCAATGATGGATTCGTTTTATTATGCATATATATCGATGATATCCTGCTTTGGTTCTGATATGAAAGTAGAAAATGAGACAAATGCATTCTTGTGTAGAAAGTTTGAGATCAAAGATATGGGTGTTGCTGATGTGATTTTAGGGCTTAAAATCATAAGGTCTACTGATGGTATAACTCTCACTTAGTCTTACTATGTTGAGAAGATACTAGAGAGGTTTGAGTACACATCACGTAAACATGTTAAGACTCCATACGATTCATCCAAGGTTTTGTTCAAGAATGAGTTTGGGGTTCCAGTTTCTTAATTATAATACTCTCATATTATTGGAAGTTTGATGTATCTTATGAACTGCATACGTCCAA
Organism: Alisma plantago-aquatica; assembly: GCA_963693085.1. Classification (NCBI taxonomy): domain Eukaryota; kingdom Viridiplantae; phylum Streptophyta; class Magnoliopsida; order Alismatales; family Alismataceae; genus Alisma; species Alisma plantago-aquatica. The sequence goes on from OY856414.1 coordinate 140,974,393, forward strand.
ACATTGCGTTTGTTGTGAGAAAGTTAAGTAGATGCACTAGTTGTCCCGACAAGACCCATTGGGAAGCTCTTGACAGAGTTTTGAGATATATCAAGGGAACTTGTTCTCTTGGTCTGTATTATGGAAAATTTCCTTCTGTAGTCGAAGGATATAGTGATGCAAATTGGATTGTCATCAACTCTAAGAGTAATGGTGTCTCAAGATATGTATTCTTGTTGGGAGGAGGAGATGTTTCCTGGAGATCTAAGAAACAAACCATATTGTCTCAGTCTACTTTTGAGGCAGAGTTGCGTGCTTTAGATGAAACTGGATTGGAAGATGAATGACTATGTGGACTTATGTTCGATTTACCTATGGTAAAGAAGCTGCTTCCTACAATTTCAATTCACTGTGACGACACTACAACTATTTCCAAGAAAAAGAATCACAAGTACAATAAAAAACAGTGTAGACACATCCAAGTTAGACTCAAGTATGTAAGGGAGTTAGTGTCTAATAGGGTCATGTTGTGGACTACGTCAGTACCAAAGAAAATATAGCTAATCCTTTCACTAAAGGTCTTCTTTTAGTGGAAAAGTCCAGGTTGGGGATGAAACTAAAACCCATCATGATTCGCAGACAGTAGCACCCAACCCAACATAGTGGAGATCCCACAAATTGGGTTCAATGTGGTAATAACAAGCTGTCATGTGAATTGGAAGATACTATGTAATTACTTTGATGCTTCACACATCTGTGTGTCTATCACTGGGAAACATGTTAGTGTCATGACTGCAAGTAAGTAAGAGATAAGTCTATGAATGGTGTCAAGTCTTAGGATAGGATGTTAGCAGTGTTGGGTTTTAGGGGAGACAGAGAAGGCAGCGGAAACAAAAAACAATTCTCTCCCGAACCCAGTATTAAGGAATTGTGTCAACGTCTATACAATAGAAAGGATGGTTTGCAGAGGCATACCTTGTCCCAAGGCTTGCTCAGCGACATTACCGCGCAACTAGTGCAGTCTTCACCTCTGGTCTTGGACGGTGTTTGTGCAGCTCCTGGTCTCACCGGGACTGTCAGGATTGACAGCTGCCATCCGAGCGGCAGAAGTCTCCCGCCTCTGAAGTAGTCCACACGGACCATCTGGAACTCCGATTGCCTTGTCACACAAGGAACCGGAAGGAGTCGTACCCTCCTATCGGCATACTAGTCACCGACACACTCTCCTGCCACCAGTCGCCTTTCTGCAATTTTCTTTCCCTTGATGTGCCTCCCTTATCGGGTAACACTTGCTCAGGCTCTCCTGGTTACCACAACCAGAGAGAATGACAACTTTGCAGAGCAACTGGTGTTCTGAGTTGTTCTTGAGAAGCCCCCAATACCCCTCTATATATAGGAGGGGTCATGGTCAGGGTTCTCTGCCCCGGGCAATGCGGGACTAAAGAAGGAGTAGAAGGGTCTGAAATTTCTACAAAACAACCAACTGCGCCAGCTGAACCGATCATTGCATACATGAGTCAGTCGGTTGGGGACTTGAGCCCATCGGTTCACACCTGAATTGGTCGGTTGGGACACTTAAGCCAATCGGTTCACTTATGAACCGGTCGGTTCACTGCCCTAGTCAGTTCCCGGTTGACTTTTCCTCTTTTGTTTCGAATTGATCCAAATACCAATCCTTGTTCCAATCAAATTGGACAAGTGAAACGAAGAGAAATTTCTCACCAACCTGACTTTCCCAACTCACTCGTTTGAACCAGTTGAGCCGACTGGTTCAACCCTTGAACCGGTCGATTCAGCCTGTCCTGAGCCGATCGTCTCACCAAGCTGAGTTGATCGGTTCATCATATGAGCCGATCGATTGGGAGTGCAGACTGTGCAAAATCAGTCAATTGTAGTTTCAATCAATCTGATACTCTAATCAATCGGTCCAACACCATCGAACACTATGATACTGAGCTATCAATTGATTGAGTGTTTAATTGAACTACTAAACTCCTTTAGTAATCAATCTAAACATCATTTGTGGATAAACTCCTCTTCCAGGTTAAATCCTATGTGTGTGACCTTGCAGGCCCATTTCACGTTGGCAGTGAAAGTCCATAACACTTTTGACTTCACAAGCAAAGAGCAGTGCCTAGTCGCACATCAATGCTACCCAAGTGAAAAGGAAAGTTGGAGAACAACTTTCAATCCTACAATCCGTGAATGGTGTTACAGTGAATGTATAATTCCTTTGTCACTGATATCTCGAATGAACTCAAGGCATGGAACATTCATCCTGTCAATGTTCATTCACTTTCTTGATCTCAGATGAGACTGGAGGATATATGTATGACATAAATATCACATACTGATTCACACATGCGTGTGCACGCCTATCTCAATCCTACTCATCAAGTGGCCATGGATATCAAACTCCCTCAGGAGGGACAAATCCCATATCTATCACTCACCCCTCAAAAGCCCCATATGTCAAAGACACCCAATCATCACCTTTATAACAACCCATGTTTTAGGACTGCGTTTGATGATGTTATAGTATACCCAACGACATGTGTTGAGTGTAGTGATTTCAGGTCAAAGAATCACACTCACCACCATCACTGTGAGAACTAACTGTGACTACCATGTCATGGTTCCATGTGTCAAACTCACGGTGGGTCTATCCGGTACACTTGTTCTCTAACAAGTACCTATGTGTTTGGTTTGATATCTCCATATCATGACTAACGAGATTCTGTCATCAACCAACACCACAATCTAGTCGTGTATGTCATTGCTATCTATCTACCTTCCACAATGACATCCGACTAGGGACATAATAAGAATGTACAAACTCTTAGCATCCCTATGATCTCATCGTTCAGGTCCTGAACCTGAAAGCATACGTCATTGAGTACTGTCATTCTCTAGACATTCAATATGTTCTATCATTATCTCATATGATTGAACCAGAAAGAATTGGAAGTTTGCCTTTGATGCTTATCAAATCAATCTTAATGTATCCCACCAATCATCCCATGATTGGCTCTCAGGGCATACATACCAACAAGAAGTACATCCTTGGAGACTTCAACTAAATGAATATTGATGTTGTGTAGGTCACATCAGTAGAATTGGGTTGTTCTCTATTATCAATCATGACATAAAAATTTTGTATGCATGGCCTTAATGTATTATTTTTATTTTCTACCATGTCTATATTGTGTTGTTACCAACCTATACTCTTGCACCCAAGTTTAGGTTCAAGGCTTTTGTTCACTTAGTTCCTGTGGGGGTCACAGTTAGATAACTCAGGTAAATTCAAACCGAAAGGTATATGTTGAAAGCATAGTACGGAGGAATGAATGGTAGAGCACATTACACATTGGACTTTGTGGTGGATTTTTAGATATATGGCTGCTACAACCATGTATATAGGATGGACTAAGCCCAATGTAGTACAGCTAGTACATGTGAGAGAGGTAGTTTTGCCTCTAGTACAAATGGGAAAGAAGTTTTATCCCACACTGCTCACTACTAAAACTTTTTTGGTCCTTATATGTAGGCTCACATGTGACCAGTGGCGTAGCCACACATAGACCGGGGTGGGCAAGTGCCCTACCCAGGATCTGTATTTTCAGACTATTTGATCTCTATTTGGCTTATAATTTAGTGGAAAATATCCATTGTGCCCTACCCTATTAGGCTGCAAATGGCTATGTATATAATGGTGCCCCTCCAGCCCATGGCTATGTATATAATGGTGCCCCTCCAGCCCAAATTTCCTGGCTACGCCACTGCATGTGACACTAGTGTCCAAGGGTCCTAGGAGGAGGGTATGCTCACCTCCTTGGTGGGTTTGGTAACCGCAACACACACGCACTCACGCGCGCGCACCACGTCACGCCTGGCTGGGCCGGGCACGGGCTCGAGCTTGTGGCTTGTAGATTGTGGATTGTGGATTGTGGAGAGTGACTTCCATATTCCTTCTTCATTTTGTACTAGGGTATTAACTTAATTTTTTGTTTCTTTTCTAATCAGATTTATTAATCATAACTGGAAAGTGTCACTTTTGCTGAATTTTCCGCAATATGTACAAGAGCAACTGAGTGGTCGCGTCTTAACAGGTTTATGATTACTAGGGCATGTAAGGCTATAAATATGTCTCCTGTCATTATGGCTAAAGAACATCTTTCGAACACATAGTCATCAACCATTCGAGTGTGTGTTTGTGAACCCTAAAGTCAGAGTATTTCTACCGCCGTCATTCTGTGGTGTTACGTGGAGACCTTTCTCCTAGACGTAGCAAGTTTGTTCATCCTCTTCCTTCCAAGAAGCAATCTGTCAGGCGGTAGTTCATGCGGTTGCTGAGCTGCACTGGTAGTACAATTGGTTCGTCTGCTTCGCTCGTCATAAACACAAACAAGATGTCTCATCTTCAGGTTTATGACCGGGTCAGCTAGGAGAACGGCGTCTATCTAGAAGGGTTGCAATGTGTTGATTTCTTTAAGTATATCACGTTCGTTTTTCAACGAACGACCTGGTTTGATCCTGACCTTATTTACTTTTGTTCTCCTGCATTGGTTTATTCTACATTTTCTTATCTGGATCGACCTAAACTGTTAACTTAATTGCACCTGTTGTTGTTGCATTTAACAACAAAAACTTCTACATGATTTCATGGTAGACGCCTAGAACGGTACTAGCTGATCTATACTATATAGGAAAGCCCGTGGAGAGGGTTGGGTGTAATTTTTTCCATTATTTTTTGAAATTGTGTATTGGTCCCTGTGTGTGTCACCAGAATTTGGTCTTTAATTTTTTAAATTTATATATTATATTAGGAGACACATATATACTATATAGCAAAGCTTGTGGAGGGGGGTGGATGCAATTTTCTCCATTATTTTTTGAAATTACATATTGCTCCATGTTAGTGTACACTTTTGTCTTTTATTTTTTAAATTATATATTATATTAGGAGACATATTTATACTATATAGGAAAGCCCGTGGAGGGGGGATGGATGCAATTTTCTCCATTATTTTTTAAATTATATATTGGTCTATGTGTGTGTACACCACACTTTTGTCTTTAATTTTTTAAATTATGTATTATATTAGGAGACACATCTATATGTATAGGAAAGTACGTGGAGGGGGGCTGGATGCAATTTTCTCCATTATTTTTTGAAATTTCATGTTGGTCCTTGTGTGTACATCACACTTTTGTCAATAATTTTTAAAATTACATATTATATTAGGAGACACATCTATACTATATAGGAAAATCTATGGAGTGGGCTGAATGCAATTTTCTCTATTATTTTTTAAAATTACTTATTGGTCCATATATGTATGAGAAGTCTTATTATTATATGTATTGTACATATATCTTTTTATTTTTATAAGTTAAATCTATAAATTTTTTATTGTAGTCTACTAAGGCACCCGTGCATAGTATGGGTTTATGCCTAGTGCATATATATGATCGCGAGGGTAATTGACTAGAAATGAGGCTGTCTCTGTCGGAGGAACTGTGGAATCCATGATAAGGTTAACAAGTATATAGGGGATCAAAAACTACCTTCTACCAGCAGCTCGTTTCGCAGAGTGTTTCTGTGGACAGTGTCTTTGGAGATTTTTAATTTATTAATGACAACGTGCTTTAATAATAACAATAAACTGTGAAGATATTTAATAGCATCTCACTGAGTTGGCACACAGAATGCGCAAGTGTTATTTTTTAAGCTAATATTGAACATTGAATTCAAAGCGGTGTGGCTAGGTCTTTGTGCATCTGCTCATATTGGTTATGCTGAAGTTTACCCCCATGCTATTGAAACAATTTGGAAGGTAACTAATTTTTTTGAGCAAAATTTTTGAGGAAGGCACTTGAAAACGTGCGCACACCAGCATTTGCGAATTGAGTTAGACCAGTCCTCAGAAGTTTAATATTTTAATCTTTTGGGGACAAGAAATTATATAGCGCATCCTAGTTGTGGCTGTTTCACAACCCATAATCGTTGATGATTGAGTCTCTCGGCATCATGTGGCTTGTAAGTGAGAATGTGAGGCTTCTTATTTGGGCTACATGAATCCTGGGATGTGCACTATTATACACATGGCTCATGCCATGCTTAGGGTAAATAACACATAATGCTCACTTTATGGACAATAACTGGCCCCCATTGTCGTTCTCTCTATTTGTGGCTGATTTCTTCTCCTTATTGTTTCACTTTGAGCTAGACGTAGCAACAAACATTTGGGGCTCCTTTTGTGTAAGTTGCTACTGTTCTTATGTATTATTGCTTTTTCTTATGTCTATTGAATGGTGGTACCTAATGTTGTAGTAGTGCGTCTATTGTTTCTCAACATAGGGTTGGTCGTTTGAAACTTGGTCAAAGATGAGATGGTACTACATGCATACAAAGGATTTCATCATTTCATTCTTGAAAGAGCATGTTTCCAACAGAAAATCATTTATGTCAGTAAGGAATGTCCTAAATTGACAAGCTCGTCAATTAAGTTTTCTAACTTGCCTTTGTTTTTTTTCTCTTTCAATATATGCTCTCGATTTTTTTTTTCATATCTACATGTGACTTTGTCTTGAAAATGTTAATTGCTTTTGCATTATGCTATTTCATGCATGTTTTATGTCCATAATTTTTAGCAATATCATAGAAATTAATGGTCATAGTTAATACGTCATTGACTAGTTACTTACATTATAAGATTTATATGGTCAAAATATGAAGGAATTCCAAGGGTAACACTTTAAGCATTGGCTAAACTTGATGTGAATTTGTCAGATTTCACAGGATCAAGGCCCACTAAAGCCATATTATAGTGATCTCAAACGTTATTAGAAGGCAACATTTCATCATGTCATAGGACATGCGGGACGAATCAAAACCAGAAATATTATATTCAATAATGAAATCCAAATTTATGTTCAATTTCTTAAAGTTCCAGATGGTAGCAAGAAAGGAAGTACTTAATACTCATAAGAGTTGTTTTATATATCCTGACTTTTAGGAAGACGATACAAAGGTTACAATTGGTTCATCATAATATTCACTCTAAGTCTCCTGAAGTATTTGGCATGAATTTGAAGCAAAAAAATGAAGTATTTCACGAGATGATTGAATTGGAATTAAATAGGAACACATAAACCAGAAAACTTGGTATGCATATTACTTTTAGAGTCAATCCTACAAATGATGTGAAATAGGGGCATGATAATATAAATAACAAAGAAGAATCACAAACCTAAGGACGTGATCCTAAAGAAAGCACTGTAAAAAATTAGTTGGAGGCCTAACAGAATGACCCAAAATCAACCAAACGAACATACCGTATGGGAGTTTTGAGGAAGTTAGGTATTAGAACAGTGAATGTTCCTTGAGTAATGAGAGCACTACCACAATTGGACATTGTTTATAACATGATGCCTACATCTATGAATCTAAGTATGTATTTTCTTTGTTAAATCTTTCATATTTTATGTTATGAACCATTCTATTAGATTATAGATATTAGGTCCTCTTATGGGATGAAAAGTGTGTATTTATTTCTATCCAAAATTTTGATGAAAGGTTCGTGACTTTTTTAGATTCTTCAATTGTTTAAATAGCGTTTGAAGGTGCATAGATTGGATATTTTCTTTGTAAAAGATTCTATCCCTTCAAAAATGGAGACACATCCTTACTATATGTAAGAATATTTGTACTGGTCATGTATTGGTTACATAGGGTTTACCTGTAACATATCCAACTCTAGGTATCTAACCAATCCTCTTTTACCCAATGTATTTTAATAATACTGGCTTTTATGACCTCTTCATGGATTGGTATAACTAGAATATATAGGAATCTTGAGGTAGTTTTTTTTATATAATTAACATTTTATTTTAAAATTTATTCTTTGCAATTTTTCTATAACTAAATGAGAGAAAGGAAGAGTAAAATGAAAAATGGGAATAAAATGACTAAAGGAAGAGATAAATACAATAAAGTTTACTTCCTCTTCAAGTTACAGAATTATGTATCTAAAACTTTTAAAAGTGGAAACTAAAATAAATATTGGTGAAATATATATTTAGGTTTTGAAGAAAATGTTTAATGGATAGATAATCTCAAACTAATCATGATTTCAAAACATGCTAAAAAAATAATAATCATATTAATGTTTATTTAAATAATACTAAAAACCATTTGTGTATTAGAAGGATTTATTTAAGATTTGAAAATAGGAAACATATGTTAAATTCATATTTTACACATTGTAATTATACTACAAGCTAAAGTTAACTTTATTTGGATTGTTTTTGTTATTTATTAAAATATAGAAGAAATGAAAAGAATATGGAGAATATATTATAAAACAAGTGTTTTGCATCGAGTTCTTTCCTAAAGTTTATAGTATCACACTTTATTTTTGGAATTTCCATATTTCCTTAGTAAATTAGCTCTTCTAATAGTTTTTGGATGATGATTGCCTAAACCGGGATCATATTCTTCCCTAGTGCTAAATGAAAATTGGTCAAAACTATTATGTGGCCCTTCTCTCTTCATTTTCTCTCTCTCCCTCTCCAATCATCCTACTCCCAAATTTCAATCCCTTTAGTATACCTGACATCTTTCCATGTATATTGGTCACAATTTGCATGGTTGATCATCCCCTATAAAACACTAACCAACTTTGGATCATTTCTTCTTTTAGTTTTGTTTTCCTCCTAGAACCACTATCTGTATATACCTCCATCTATGCATATATCTCTTTCAAGATGATCCATGAACCCACAAAACGTTATTGCACATCCATAGATTTCCCGATTGTTTCCCATGCTACCTTTCAATCTCCACGTACTATCGGGGCCATCTCAAGTTTGTGATGGTGACTCTGGACATTGTGCCTTATGAACAAGGTGTGGACTTCATACAAGCTCTTATGTGAATCCCCCAGACTAGCCAATTTTACCCCAAAGCTATCTATATATGATTCCCTCATTTTCCTTCTTCTTGCCATTTCTTGAGCAATGTTAGGGTATTCGACCACCATCATTTTTATTTTCTTATTTACTACCTTCGTCATCAATTCTTGAACTCATGTTGGATTGTGGTTTCATATATTTCATTGTAGTTTAGCTTTTCACACCTTCTCACATAGCCAACCATGGTGGAGGACGTTACTTAGACATATGAGCACCTACATACCTAAATTTGGGCACCCTGAGTTTGGCAAGTGATGGTGAAGCCAATGGACACTATTGTTGGTCGTGATAAGATGATTTGGCTAGATTTTGAGTTTGTTGGGTTCCACTATGGGAGTATATTTCCCGCTCAACGGGGAAACAATTGGGAGACTCAAGTCCCAAAATTGGCACTTGCAACTATTTGTTTTTGTCAAATATTTTGAGGATAGATCGGTCATTTTCATACAATTTTTATTTCTCATAGTGTAAGACTTAACACTTTAGTTTTGTTGTACCGAATGTGTCACACTAGTATATCTTAAAACATTATGCAAGGTATTATGGTCTTCCAAGTTTGCTTAGTATAAAAAATAATTTAATCTTACAAATCTCATAACTAAATATTGGCATGTCAAGAAATTACGATAGTATTTTGGAATCTGAAATATTATCTACCCAAATGTATTCTTTTCTTCACCTAACTTCAATATATTAAAGATTTGATTTCTAGGGTTTTCTGATTGACCAAATTTGAAAAACCCATTTAATTATGTATAAGTCAGAATTAAATAAATAAATATGTTCTAGAACTTGTGGTGGTTGTAGTCTAGAGGTGAACCCTAGTTGAGAAGATTTATCCTAATCCAAAAAGACGAGCATAGCATTGAGTCTTTTTTTTCATACCATAATGCATACGTATTGACATTTAGCCCCAAGTGAGATGAATTCCATTATATTTTCATGCTCTTTTCAAATTTGAGAGAAGGTTGGACATAGCAATCTTGACAAGTGACTTAGCAGAAATTGTGTTTCATATTTGTGATAGCCAGTAGTGGATGAGGGAGTCTGATGAGGAAACCAAAATTCCAATCTTGATGTTTATCCTTAATAATTTTTTCACATATGTTTGGTTTGCAAAACTATCTCGTTTGGTTTCTATTTGTTTCCTTATATTGGATTTGTGATGTCCCACACCATTAACCAACGAGATAACTCCAAACTAATTGTGGAAACAAAACTAAACTAGTGGATTACCAGGAAACACTAAAAATTAAAACTGATATCATTGAGCATCAAAGCTGCAAAAACCTTTACATATAAGTCCTCATGGGATACCTACATCGGATGTCATAGATCATAAGGTGCTTACATCAACATGTTCTCATCACATATGCTATCCACCTACTATAAGGGAAACATGTCCCATATATACATATACTTAGAAACATTTGACAACTATATATATAACAAGACCACACTAGCCAAAACATTCCATCGGCATCATATCTACAAAACACACTCAATGCTAAACACATGAGTGTACATGGATGACTCTAGGACTCTACACTAAAAGACTAGCAACAACTCCAACCTTATGATCTACTGGCCTTCTTACTGCTGCTCTGCCTCAGCTGCACGATCTCTACCTTGTCATACACGTCCACCTAAAAGATGTGAAGAAACCCACAGGGTGAGATCCAAACATCAACGAGAGATATAACTCTAAACCAACACTATTATTAATACATGTCAGATAAATAAAGATAGAAGTAAACTACATCTATGATAAGCAGATTTGGCTAATAGCATTAGCAAAGTAGTTATTATCATCTAACAGTTCAAAAGGAATATGAAGAACATGAATATTTACTACCAACTATACTATGAAAAAACAAAGTAAGACCTCATCCAATATTTTCGTATTTGATTCTAAGAAAGTATACAGAACGACTGATTAAACATTTTATTATGCCCTGAGGATTTGAGTTTTACCACCCAAATCCAATAGACCACTACTAAGTCGAAATCAGTTCCATACAAGGTCTATGGAAGAGCTGGAATATATGACCTCACCCAACCTCATGGTCAATAGACGAGTACACTGTAGAGACATACCAATCAACTGCAACCAAGGACATTAAGTCAAACTGTGAAAGTCCTAGCCCACCTTGGTATAGGTCACAACACTAGTGAAACTGAGTTATGGCATGTAGCCATACTCCTCCTAGGGTATGGCCCACAGCCAATCCTGTAAAACCTCATAAGCATCAAATCATTGAGATTCAGCCCGCCGTTGCACTCCTTTCAGGGTATGGCCCACAGCCAATCCCATGAATGCATATACTCAACAGTATATGACTCCAAGCTTTCAGGGAAAGCCCATTTCACCATCCAACAAGTGTTGACACTGAGATGGATCTGTGACATAGGGCAAAACTACATGATTAAGTTCCACTTGATTAGTTAAGTCAATTAGGTATCTTTTAGCATCAATCAACTTACAATGTATAAAGTCATAACAATCTCTACAAAGATAAGGGCATGATACAATTCTAGGAGATATAAGGTGTGAACTTATCACCATATGAGACTTGTAACACTGCCATTCACAAGGACATCACATCATCACTAGATTGTAGGACCATTTACATCATTCCTGTGAGAACTTATTACACTAAATGAGAGTACTCAAAATATAAAACACAATTGATAACTAATTAATCACATACCCAAAAATATGGGTAAATTAAAACTGATTTCAACATCAACACCTGCTCAGAAACGTTTGCATAAGAGCCCAACATCATTCTTGTATCCATAGTATGCCAAGAATTTGATACAAATTGTTCTATCACCTTAGCCACAACATATATACATAGTAGAACAATATTTGTATATGCCACACAAACAATGCATTAACATGCTAACAAAAGTCTGATTTTTTTGAAACAAGGGTGAGATCCATGTCCCAGCAAGAGATATAACCTCCAACAATGCTTATTTCTTAAAAAAATTTAAATAGTAGATAACTGAGCAGTTGGAGTATTTAGTAATCAATTGAACATATTTAACAATTTAAGTATGCTAAATAGATTAAGCAAATAATCTTAGCAACAAGTATGATTATCAATGTATATATAAGTAATAGATAAATCCATTTCTCTAGATAGATATCTACTCAAATTTCATCAAATTGCATCTAATAACAATCATCATCATTAATCTAACTATCATCATATTCCTTGCTAACAACACAAGCAATCTAGTAGCATAAGCATCCTTGACATCATGAATATGCCTAGTAACATAACATGGCTATCAATAAAGGAATCTCAAATAAAAGGAACAAATCTATATCATAAGTAGAACTAACATCATAGCACAATTAACTACATAGGCATGATTAACAGTTTAAGCATTTCTAATTACATAGGCATGGCTAGCAATATTAAACATAGCTAGCAGCAACATCTTAACCATCAGTGTCAGTATATTTGACAACATAAGCATGTTTACAACATGAGCATAACTACATCATAAGAATTTCTATTTTCTCTTATTGTACTATACATGATCTCAGTGAAAAGAAAGTAAACAAGGGTTATCATCCAATATGAAGCGTTATGATAATCATAAAAAATATACTACATGGATGTCTTACATCTTTTATTATGCCCTGGAGAATTTAAATCGTACCATCCAAAGTCCAACCAACCCATGTGAAGGGCTATTCGGTTCCGAACAAGATCTAGGAGTGTCGGTATACTAAGATCTTACCCCCTCAGTCAGTATGAGTAAAAAGGTAGTGACATATCGATCAATGCTACCACTACAGCGACATATAGTCAAGATGTTAACAATTAGTCCTCCCTTGGTACAGGTCACGACACTAGAGAATAGATTCATGTGTGGCCGCTCTATAAGAGGCACACGTAGTTATACTGCAGTCTTTCACATTTCACAATATCTGAGGCATGACCGCAATCATCCTCCATAACTGGCAATTGTGGATGACAAGGATATATCCTCAACTTGCCACCCCCCACATGCTCAATAGTATGCGCTCTGAGTTTCCCTTAGGAATACCCATTTCACCATCCAGCAAGTTTTGACACTGAAGATGGTTATACGGAATAGGGCACTACATGATTAGAGTTTCACTCGATTAGTTATCTCCAATTGGGTGAATTAAGGCTGCATCAAATAAGTGGACATACAAACCCTAATTCATATCTAGAAAATATTGTTATATAACCACTTCAGAAGATATAAAAAACATATGAGACATAATTTATCATCTCAACATCACATGGAAGTATTCACCTGCCAATCAAGAGATTATCCTTATCATAAAATCATAATCACATGATACTATTGTCTTTCCATTCATGAGACTATACTTGTCATCATACTATCACATGATATAAATCCTTTTCACAATATCACAGGGTATCAAACCTTATCAAAACAAGAGGATTACACCTCATTTAGGGCTCAAACATGCCCAAAGGTCATTAAGAACATCGTACCATTCCCTGTAGGATCATCATTATCTTTCCATGCCTTATAACAAGGCTCAACAACATCACTTACATATAATACACTGGACAACACAATATTGCATTAATGAGGTGGGAGATATTCATAAACAATCATATAAGGGTTATATTAACATTAAGAACATTCCTTTATTATATCAGCGTGTAAGGAATCTAGATATGATTAACCCTCATCATATTCATAATTCACATGTTTAGCATAAGAAAGTATTAACCATGTGGCTATAATAACCACCAATTAACATATTAAGGTTATGATAATATTAAGGAGATTATTCCACCATCATGCCATCATATAATAAGGTTAAATATGAATACTCATATTTATCTATTTTCATTGGAGTCAGGTTCAGCAAGATAAATTATATTAATACTACTAATCAACACTCATACCCAAACCCTAACTCATGGAATCCTGATTGGATCATGGATGCATAAGGTGAAGCATCGCCATAACATTCCATATCATCTCATGTATGGATCCACACATAACTCAAGTTGTAACCATCATGTCATAGCATATTAGGTTTCAACCACAAAAGAGAGTACTCCATGATTCTATTCATCATTGAAGGGTTGTTCACAATCAATTACCATCACTTGGTTATATTAGGGCTAAATATAATGAAATATACTTCATCATGGTTTCCCATTAACTCATTATATTTATTATCAATTCTAATAATATGAGGGAAAAGGTAAGACTATACTATTAAGGTAAACCTCCATTAGGTTTCAACATCACTCAAACAGTACAAACTTACCATAAGCATCATCCCAAAACATTGGATTGTTGAGAAGATAAGGCTATTGGTTGTTTACATAAGTAAACACCTTGGATAAACCACCTATGAATTCATTGAGTTGTTCTCTAGAAAGAGTCACCATTTAACCCTAGACATCCCTTGATGAACAACTTAAAAAGTTCCATTGAGAGTAGGGTAAAACCCACAAGAGATTGTTTATTTAAAACAAGCCATCAATAAATGAGCTTCTTAAGTTGATCTCATATAGGAAACCATCTAAATCACTTTATTAGGACCAAAATATTACATTAGGAATCATTCAAATTTATTGGATGAAGAATCATTAAATCTTAACCATTGGTTCAAGTTCATATATTAAAACCATAAATTAGAGTATAGGTCCAACCATTGCATCAAATGACCCAAGAAACCATTGGTTTAAGGCTTAATTGATGCTACAACTACATTTCTTAACTCACCATAGGTTGTGGAGACCTGATCCACCATTAGTAGTGACCATTAAGTCACTACAGATTGTCATATCAACACTATATTCATTAATCATCATCAGATATCAAGCTAATGTCACCATTGATTGATAGCATCATTAGGGTACTTAGTTGTTGATCATTAAGATTCTAATTAGGCCAAAACCTGACCTAAGGGGTGAATTCCAGTTGACAACCTTGGTCACCACCATCAGTTGTCATGAATAACACCATCGGTTGTTGCAATGGTACCACCATTGGGTCATTTGTTTATAGAAGAAATCAGCTTTAAACCCTAAAATTGACCATTGGTTGATGGGTGCTTGGCACCACCGGTTTTCAAACCAACCTGATACAAGTCATCTTATATATTAGGAGGAACGTACACATGATTACAAGTTCATTTAGAACTAAAATCAAAATATGTAACATCATAAAAATTGAAATCCAAGTCAAGCATAGCTTTTTAGTGCATGGATCATCATTTTAAAACAAGAACTTGAGCTAGCAAGCTTATGGTAAGCAATAAACATGGAGCAAGTTATAAAACTTGCCTCTAATGAGAATATAAAATCCCAAACAGAAGAAAACTCGAGTAGGTAGGGTAGAAAATCCAAGCATAAGCTCTAAACTCGTCCATCTAACACCGTTCTCCATCAAAGAAGAAAACCCTAAGCATAAGGAGCAAGAAAGGTAGGGTTTTAGAGATTTAGAGTTGTTCTACCATGGAACAACAAGGTTTTGACCTAGAAAAAGATAGGGGAAAGAATAAAAGTAAAAGATGTGAGAAAGATAAGGTGAAACTTACTAAGTTAGGTCAAGATCACCAAGAAGGAACTTTAGAAACCCTAAAGGAAGCAAAACAAAAACCCTACATGCTTCCACCAAGAAATTCGCCTTCTTCTTCCACCTTGGACATGTCCTCCATAGATAAAAAGAGAGGGAACGAGGTTCTTAGTAGGATGGAAGTGGTAGAGATCAAAACTTTTGTTTGAGAGCTTAAAAGTAGATATATAAAGCTTGAAGGATAAGGAAAGAGAAGAAGCATGAGGTGTCTAAAAGCTCTCCATGCATCCATGGCCTTAAACTATTAAGGATATACAAGCAGCCACACAAGAAACTGACCCACCATCCATGGAAACTTTCTTATCCCTCATTTCTTGATTTTGCAAAGAAAGTACATTTTCTTGATAGCTCCTAGTGGTAGCTCATCCATAAAGGGGTAAACCCTAAAATACCCTTGAGGAAAACACCTCCATACCAAGGTTCAACTAGGCACCCCATGGCTCAAAAGGCTCAAGAATGATGAGATAACATCCAAAGAACATAATGAAAGTGATAAATTGCAATAAAACCTCTCGATTAGGTAATTTTAGAAAAGTCCAAAATGAACATAAAATTGCATAACTTGCACAAACATTGTTCAAATTTGACCAAACTTGAAACTTAAGTTTGTATTATGATTCCAAATCATATCATAAGGTTATATTATAGTTCTAATAAATAAATTATGATAATTAAGTATGTTCAACACTTTTAGTAAGGTCAGGGGTTTCTCAACCATAAACCCCTAACAGGGATTTTGCCCCTGAAATCCAAGGTACAAAAAGATGGATACTTCTCATGCACCTCATCCCATATTCCACATGGTAACTTTCATCTCATAATTAAGTCACATTATTCTCATAGAAGTCATATTCTTCTCCCTCAACTTCTGCATGTGTCACCTTGCTTCAACATAGGAACTGTTGTACCACCTGTATAGGTATGGTAATACCTTTCAACTTTGGGACTGTACTGTCATCCTAAACTATTCTATCTATTGTATCACACATCAGCCAGAGGCCATACTCACTATCTCTTACCAAACATAGAACATCATGTATATCTTATCATATGTAAGTTTACATGGTTTCATCTCTATACTCCTTTAATGGTTGTTGTAATTAACAAATCAATCAACCAGGTAGGCATCCCCTAATTTTCAAGAACTATGAAGAATATGTTTTTATAGGATTCTCCAGTAATCTCAATGGTGGACTGACCATATGCTTGGTTGAAGAATCATACACTTGTCTATAACTATTAACAGATATAACTTCCTGGTTGACATTGTTAGGGGTAGAGCAACGACATGGTCTTCATCTTATCAGGATTCACATAACATACTTAACATAGGTATCATAACTCCAAGAGGATACTTTTGTCAACCTCCAACTCATTCTTGCTAGACTTGTCACACATAAGTACAATTATTTCAACATTCTTAAGGTTTAGCAAAGATGTTGACCATGTTACTGACCATCTCTAAAATATCTTGAGAAGTCATCATTCAAAGCTTACTACAACTTGTAAGACATGACCTAAACACTTTTTTCCCCGTATTCATAAATTCTATTGGTACATTGGTTAGTCTAAAGGACATAACCCTGAACTCACCATGGTCATGTCATCCATTCTAACTCTTATGTCTAAATGATATTTTATCTTAAAGGAACATGGTAGAACATGTCTACTGATCAACAAACCATCTATCCTTGATAGTGGTCTTACCCACCTATCATTGAACCATACATAACATTATAGAATCACTTTTGTTTTTCCTTCCAAACAGCATTTAGAGGGTCATCATCAAATCTCTCTATTTCTCTCTAAGGGAGAGGAATACTTGGAATGTTCATTTAATAAACATCTCCAACCTTCACATACTTCCCATACTCTTGATACATCTTGGATACTAGGATTCATTACCTTGGTATCCACCTCATGTGATATAAGGAACTCACATCCTTATCTCATCTACTTTTACCAATATAACAAATCTCAAGACATAGAAGAGGAGTCTTCCTAATTATTGGAAGGCTCAAAAGCAAACTCATCACAAACTTTATGATTTTAGAACCATAGTCCAAGAAATGCTATAATAAGCTATCCACCATCATGTTTACAATGAATCCACACATACCAAGTGGCAATGGTCCACTTGAAAGTTGTGCCCTAGAAAGGAAAGACACACAGGGAAACATACTTCCCACATCATAGCAACATTGTTCAAGGGTCACTAGCAAAAAGGTAACCAATTCTATTTTTTTTTTTGGACTAGTCCGACTAGTTACATCATTGAGATACATGAAAGAAAGACGGAAAGGACTTAAGGTCCTCTAGATAGATATGATTGGCCTGGGGTGGACACTCATTCCACATCGATGGTGAGGTCGGTTGCTTCAGACAGAACTTAGCTAGAGCATCAGTCAACTTGTTTTGGTTTCTTCGCTGATAAGTGATCTTCAGGGTAGCTAGATTCCGCATAGCTTCGATGATCTTGCTTGTGATCAAGAGATACTTATCCGGAGGCTCCTTAGCTTTAGTCGCCCATTGCACAGCGTTCCATGAGTCTGAGATGAGCAAACCTTCTGAGAAACTGTTAAGGGCAGCCAACTTGATGCCTAAAAGGATGGATTTCAGTTCCCCTTCCATAGCATCAGTACCAGGGTTTAGAATGGCGCTTCCTATTAACCAGTGACCGTGGCAACTTCTGGCAATGGCGCAGGAGATAATGGTCTTCTTGGTACTCGAGAGAGCTGCGTCCACATGTATGATGGTAGTCGAGGGGTTTATCGTCATAGGATGAGGAGGCATTACTTCTGCAGGGCAATTGGCAGCAGACATACTGTCATTGGAGTTGTCAGACACCGGTGTTGAGGAGGACGAAAAGGCCTGAATGATAGAAGAAGTGTCAGCCAGACATTGAAGGGCCAAAATGTGGGAAGGGGTCTTCCTGTTCTCAAAGATGGATTGGTTTCGATTCTTCCAAATCCTCCAACATGTGACGGCAAACTTGATGTTCCAATGCTCATGCTCACGCATATCCTTGAGATTGTAGGAGAACCACTCATAAATGTCTTGGCCTTGAAAGAAGTTTTGTGCCCCCGGTGGCAACAGCAAGGTCCAAGTGTGCTTCGCGTCGTTACAATCCCTTATAGCATGAAGGCAATCCTCTTCTACAGTGGTACAGCTGGAGCAGATGGGATTATCGGTGAGGTGTTTAAGGGTCCTCATGGAATTGGTGAGGAGCCGGCCATGTAGAAGAAAACAAAGGTGAAGCTTGATTCGGTGAGGTAGCTTCATGATCCAGATGGTTTTGAACAGCAGAAGGTCTTCATCGTCATTCATGGTGATAGCAGTGTAGGCAGAACTCGACGAGAAGGTGTCGTGCGGGGTGAGTTTCCATATGCGTTTATCTGAGCCAAGTGACGAATTGGGAGTGGGCATATTCAGGATTGAATGGGCACTGTCCATGTCGAACCAATAGTTGATGAAATCATCATCCCAGCAACCGTCCTCTTTAACCAGGCAGGAGACCTTTAGATCAAGCAGGTCCTCTGGTATGGTTAGCTCAGTTTTGATCACAGGCTTCAAGCCATCGCCCACCCATTCGTCAGACCAGACATAGGTGTTGGCCCCAGAAATAGCGATGCTTCTGGAGTTGTCAAGCAAGAAAGGTGTTAAGTTCCTGATGATACGCCAAAGGTGGGAACCATTGGGACTAGGTTGTCCCCTACTCAGATATATTTTCATTATGCAGGTTACAACTTCGTATGTATTATTTTACCTTTTTCAACTAGGGTTCCTTGCCATTAGCATAGGAATCATCATGATTAACATATCCCATTACTCCTTCTTTGATGACTATTTATCACACTTGGGTATGTTCTCTTATTTTATTATTTTTTCAACCACTTATCAACAGGTAAATCAACATATTCCACATCCTCTTCATTAAATAGGGATCATCTCACTTAATTTCTTTCACATTCCATACTGATTTTACATTAACACTTTCTTACACACATAGATTGGTCTGAGATTAACTCAGGTTCCACCTTTTTCCTTTATAATTGTTCCCATTCATCTTCTCATTTTATACTTTTTATAGGAGTTCTCTCCATCTCATGTGGATTTCATACCTTGATTCACTTTATAAACATAGACTTATCTATCTTTTACTTTATTATCTTCTTGAATCACATCTTCACGAACTCCTCTTTTTCTTATTTGAATTCGGATTTAGATTTCATGGTGTTGTATCTTTCTCTTATAGTTACCTAACATTCAAGTTTTCATAGATAATGATGTGATTCTCATCTTCTCTTGAGGTAATATTGAGTTATCTGCACCATGATTTCTAATTCATTATGCTCTTTAGATTATCTCAAAATGACTACTTGATCGGAGTAATCAGAATGGTAACACTCTAAGAGTTCCATACTAACCTTTTCTTTAATAATTGAATACTTGGCCAGGGCAACCAAGTGCTGAGATTAGGTAGTATGCACTATATTTTCATGTCATGTTCCTTACTTAAACATCATCCTAGTCCTAAGTCCTAGTGACCCAATAGACTCGGTGAACCTAAATCTCTGATACCAACTTGTGAGAAGTTGTTACACTAAACAAGATTACTCAAAACATAAAACACAATCGATCACTAATTAATCACATAACCAAAAATATGGTTGAATTAAAATCGATTTCAACATCAACTCCCCCTCAGAAATGTTTGCATAAGAGCCCAACATCTTTCTTCTATCCATACTACTCCAAGAATTTGATATAAATCGTTCTATCACCTTAGCCACAACATATATACACAGGACAACAATATTTGTATATGCCACACAAACAAGCATTAACATGCTAACAAAAGTTTGATTTGTTTGAAACACCATATTCAAACTTTTCCTGCCAGGACTTGAGAGTACAAGGACAACTCTAGGACACACTAGACATCTAATAAACTTTATCAAAGATTCATGACTATAGTTTCTCTTTACTTCCATGCAACTGTTGATGGCACTACCGATTACCTAAAAAGATGTGGCGAACCTCAAGGGTGAGACCCATATCCCAGTAAGAGATATAACCTCCAACAATGCTTATTGATTACAACATTTTAAATAGTAGATAACTGAGCAGTTGGAGTATTTAATAATCAATTGAATAGATTGAACAATTCAAGTATGCCAAATAGATTAAGCAAATAATCTTAGCAACAAGTATGATTATCAATGTATGTATAGGTAACAAATAAACCCATTTCTCTGGATAGATATCTACTCAAATTTCAACAAATTGCATCTAATAACAATCATCATCATTAATATGACTATCATCATATTCCTTGTTAACAACACAAGCAATCTAGTAGCATAAGCATCCCTGACATCATGAATATGTCTAGTAACATAACATGGCTATCAATAATGGCATCTCAAATAAAAGTAATAGATTTATATCATAAGTAAAACTAACATCATAGCACAATTAACTGCATAGGCGTGACTAGTAGTTTTAGAATTTCTAATTACATAGGCATGGCTAGAAATATTAAACATACCTAGCTGCATCATCTTAACCATTAGTGTCAATATATTTGGCAACATAAGCATGTTTATAACATGATCATAAGTACATCATAAGCATGTCTATTATCTCTTTTGGTACTATATATGATCTCAGTGAAAAGAAAGAAAACAAGGGTTATCATCCAATATGAAGCATTGTATATAACCCTAAACAGGTATACTACACAGTTGTCTTACATCTTTTATTATTCTCTGGGGAATTTGAATTGTACCATCCAAAGTCCAACTGACCCCTGTGAAGGGCTATTCGGTTTCGTACAAGATCTAGGAGTGTCGGTATCCTAAGATCTCACTCCCTCGGTCAGTACGAGTAAAATGGTAGTGACATATCAATCAAAGCTACCACTACAATGACATATAGTCAAGCTGCTAACAACTAGTCTGGCCTTGGTACAAGTCATGGCACTAGAGAACAGACTAATGCATGGTGGTTCTATAAGAGCCACCTACAGTTATACTGCTTCCTTTCACATTTCACAATATTCGAGGCATGATCACAGTCATCCTCCATAACCTGCAATTATGGATGGCATGGATATATCCTCAACTTGCCACCCCCACATACTCAACAGTATGTGCTCTGAGTTTCCCTTAGGAATATTCGTTTCACCATCCAGCAAGTTCTGACACTAAAGATGGTTATATGGCACAGGGAACTACATGATTAGAGTTTCACTTGATTAGTTATCTCCAATTGGGTGAATTAAGGCTGCATTAAACAAGTGGACATACAAACCCTAATTCATATCTAGAAAACATTGCTATATAACAACTTCAGATGATATAAAAACATATGAGACATAATTTCTCATCTCAACCTCAAATGGAAGTATTCACCTGCCAATCAAGAGATTATACATATCATCAAATCATAATCACATGATATTATTGTCTTTCCATTCATGAGACTATACTTGTCATCATACTATCACATGATATAAATCCTTTTCACAATATCACAGGGTATCAACCCTTATCAACATAAGAGGATTACACCTCCATCAGGGCTCAACCATGCCCAAAGGTCATTAAGGCCATCATACTATTCCCTATAAGATCATAATTATCTTTCCATGCCTTATAATAAGGATGAACAACATCACTTACATATAATACACCGGACCATAAAATATTGCATTAATGAACTGGGAGATATTCATAAACAATCATAACAGGGTTATATTAACATTAAGAACATTATGTTATTACATCAGCATACAAGGAATCTAGATATGATTAACCCTCATCATACTCATAATGCACAACTTAAGTATGGGAAAGCATCAACCATGTGGTTATGATAACCACCAATTAACATATTAAGGTTATGATCATATTAAGGAGATTTTTCCATCATCATGCCATCATATAAGAAGGTTAAACATGAAAACTCATATTTATATATTTGCATTAGAGTTAGGTTCAATAAGATAAATTATATTAATATTACTAATCAACACTCATACTCAAACCCTAACTCATGGAATCCCCATTGGATCATGGATGCATAAGGTGAAGCATCACCATCACATTCCATACCATTCTCATGTATGGATCCACACATAACTCAAGGCATAACCATAAGGTCATAACATAATAGGGTTCAACCACAAAAGAGTGTACTCCATGATTATATTCATCATTGAAGGGGTTGTTCATAATCAATTGCAATCACTTGGTTATATTAGGGCTAAGTACAACAAAAAATACTTCATCAAGGTTTCCCATTAATGAATTATATTTATTTTCAATTCTAATCATATAAGGGAAAAGGTAAGACTACACTATTAAGGTAAACCTCCATTAGGTTTCAACATCACTCAAACCGTACAAACTTACCATAAGTATCATCCCAAAACTTTGGATTGTTGAGAAGGTAAGACTATTGGTTGTTTACATAAGAAAACACCTTGGATAAACCAGCTATGAAGTCATTGAGTTCTGCTCTAGAAAGAGTCACCATTTAACCCTAGATATCCCTTGATTAACAACATAAAAAGTTCCATTGAGATTAGGGTAAAACCCTCAAGCGATTGGTTATTTAAAACAAGCCATCAATAAATGAGCTTCTTAAGCTGATCTCATAAAGGAAACCATTTCAATCATGTTATTAGGACCAACATATTACATTAGGCATCATTCCAAATTATTGCATGAAGAATCATTAGAACTTAACTATTGGGTCAAGTTCATATATTAAAACCATCAATTAGAGTATAGGTCCAACCATTGCATCAAATGACCCAAGAAACCATTAGTTTAAGTCTTAATTGATGCTACAACTACATACTTAACTCACCATAGGTTGTGGAGACCTAATCCACCATTAGTAGTGACCACTAAGTCACCATAGATTGTTAGATCAACACTATATTCATTAATCATCATCGGATATCAAGCTAATGTTGCCATTGATTGATAGTATCATTAGGGTACTTAGTTGTTGATCATTAAGATTTTAGTTAGGAAAAAACTTGACCTAAGGGGTGAAAATCGGTTGACACCCTTGGTCACCACCATCAGGTTTGATGAAGACAACACCGTCGGTTGTTGCAATGGTACCACCATCGGGTCATGTGTTTATAGAAGAAATCAACTTTAAACCCTAAAATTGACCATTGGTTTATGGGTACTTAGCACCACTGGTTGTCAAACCAACCTGATCTAAGTCATATTATATCTTACGAGGAATGCACACATGATTACAAGTTCATCGAGAACTGAAATCAGAATAGGGAACATCATAAAAATCAAAATCCAAGTCAAGCATATCTTTTTAGTGCATGGATCATCATTTTAAAGAAAGAACATGAGCTAGCAAGCTTATGGTAAGCAATAAACATGGAGAAAGTTATAAAATTTGCCTTTAATGAGAAGATAAAATCCTAAATAGAATAAAACCTTAGAAGGTAGGGTAGAAAATCTAAGAATAAGCTCTGAGCTCGTCCTTCTAACACCTTTCTCCATCAAAGAAGCAAACCCTAAGCATAAGGAGCAAGAAAGGTAGGGTTTTAGAGCTTTAGAGCAACTTATACCACAGAGCAGAAAGGTTCTGACCTGGAGAAAGATAGGGGAAAGAAAAACAGTAAAAGAAATGAGAAAGAGAAGGTGAAACTTACTAAAATAGGTCAAGATCACCAAGAAGAAACTTTAGAAACCCTAAAGAAAGCAAAACAAAACCCTACATGCTTCCACCAAGAAATTCACCTTCTTCTTCTACCTTGGAGAGGTCCTCCACAGTTAAACAGAGAGGGAATGAGGTTCTTAGCAGGAGGGAAGTGGTAGAGAGAAAATCTTTCATTTTGTAGCTTAAAAGTAGATATATAAAGCTTGAAGGATAAGGAAAGAGAAGAAGCATGAGGTGTCTAAAAACTCTCCATGCATCCATGGCCTTAAACTATTAAGGATATACAAGCAGCAACACAAGCAGGTGAACCACTATCCATGGAGACCTGCTTATCCCTCGTTTCTCGATTTTGTAAACAAAGCAAATAAACTATTTTCTTGATAGCTCCTAAAGATAGCTCATCCATAAAGGGGTAAACCCTAAAATACCCTTGAGGAAAACACCTCCAAACCAAGGTTCAATTAGGCGCCCCATGGCTCAAAAAGCTCGACAATTATGAGAGATCATCCAAAGAACATAATGAAAGTGATAAATTGCAATAAAAACCTCCCAATTGGGTAAACTATAGAAAAGTCCAAAATGTACATAAAATTGCTAACTTGCACAAACATTGTTCAAAATGGACCAAACTTGAAACTTAAGCTTGTCTTATGATAAAAAATCATATCACAAGGTTATATTATAGTTATAAGAATTAAAATATGATAATTAAGTATGTTCAATGATTTTTAGCAAGGTCAGGGGTCTCTCAATCCATGTATCATAAGTGCCTCAACATGCCACCTGAAGGCGCAATCAACATGTTTCATACCATAGTCATCATAGCATACACTAACTATGATTATAAAGATCATAACAACTGCATGGTTAGAAGTTCTTAAACAAGGTAGATAACATCACACACCATCACCATTCCTTGAAAGAGAAACAAGCATGATCATTGCACATTATTAGGGTTAGGGTTACTTCTTAGAAGATTGGGGTTTACAAAGATAGGTTTAACCATAAACCCTATATTCATCACCTTCCATCATCTTGGAGTATATTAAGGTTAAGTAACATCATTAGAGTTGGTTTGAAATTAATCCAAAAAACATATATATCTTATACATTACTCAAACAAGAGTAACATTATGTATCCAGGCATATCCCTCAACAACTATCATCCTCATGCCTCGACCACCTATACCACTATGTTGTGACCCCTCCAAATGACCGTGAAACCTAGGATGTCTTGACCCGTCAAGGGTTAGGGTTCCAACCCTTCACAAAACTATCGTGACCCCAAGGAACATGGATCTCTCGACCTCAAACCAATGAAACATGTTGCAACCCAAGACCAACATGTCACAACCTCTCTCAAGGGATAGGACATGGCCGAGACAAGGGTAAGATTGAGACCCAAAAACTCGGGCAACAACCCAACCAAAATAGGGATCAATTCGGCCATCAACACCAAGTGTCGCAACCTCAAACAACACTTGGTCCAACCCATACAAGGAAAGCATTTCGACCAAGACTAACCATGGTCACGACCAACAAGGAGATGGGTGTCTCGACCATCCTAAGGAATGATAGCTTGGTCCAAAAACAAGAACAAAACTAAGGGGAAAACCATATTCATCAAGAAAGAAAAGCCCATGCAAACGATCATCAAGAACCCTAGGTCATGGATCATGAAACCACCAAGAAAAGATCTCATCCAAGGGAGGTAAAACCATGATCAATGTATCCAAAATAGAACCTAACCTCCCTTCAACATCTAGGCACACGAACACCATGCATTAAAGTAAGACCAAGTTCAAAAGATAGGGAAGAACCTCCATACCATATTATCCACAAAAACTAGTTCAAGTAGATTAGGATTTCAGATTTCTACCAAACCAAGCAAGATATGCCCACCAAATAAGTTTTAGAGATTATCATTATCTAATATCATGGTAAGAGATAATTTTATAGAGATAAGACAATAGAAAACGTGCATAAAAGAGTGTAATAATAGAGTAGGTTAAGTGTTATATAACCCACCTTAAGAAGATCACCACCAAAGATTCCAAACTCCAAGATCAAGAGCTCCAAGCACACAATTCAAGGGTTGAAGAAGCTCCACCAAAAGCTCCACTCTCACCCACAAGATCCCCTCAAGAAGGAGAAGACACCAAGGTCAAAGATCATCTAAGAAAAGAGAACCAAATAGCTCTAGGCCGAGCCAAAATAGAAAGGGAGAAAGAGATAAGAAGCCCTCCCCACACTTGGGTCTACCTTGTCAAAACATGGACTATGACCCTTGTGATGAGGAGTTTCTCTCCCAAAATGATAACCATGGAGGAACCATGGTCTAGGGACAATAAAAGAGAGGATTATGGAGGTAGGAGATCAAACGAAATGTCATTAAGGAAGGTAAGAACTTACTAAGGGTTGAAGATGGGCTATGATCACCACAACACCACATGCAAGAAGAGTTTGATCACAAAGACCCAAGGTCGGATCTCCTTGTTTCACAAGCTCCAAGAACAAGAAAAAGAGAAGGAAGAAGAAGGGTTATATAGGTGGAAGATGAGAGATAAGGCAAGGGATGATACACTCCAATGTACCAAAGGGACACTTGTTCACTCAAAAGACCAACATGCAGCCACATGCAACCACCTTAATCATACATTCAAGACATGGTGATACACTCTAGGTTGGGTCTCGACCACCTTGGTCACCCACCTGGTCGTGACCTTCCCATGGATCACCATCCATGGTCGTAACAAGCACCATCCATCATCACCACTTGGTCAAGACAAAGGACCACTTCAAACCCTAGGTTGAGACATCCTATAAGAGGGCAACCATCTCAACCCAAGACCACCCAAATCCACCTTGGTTGTGACCCCACAATCTATAGGGCATGTCTCGACCATGACACCCACCAAACCAGCCCTAGGTCGCAACCTAGGTCAAGACAACACACCATATATACATAGGTCGAGACACTCAACACTCATAGAAACCTTAATCACCACTAAGGGTGACACTCCTCAACCAAGGCTCAAACAAGGCATCCAATTCTTCCTATATCCTATGGATGATGTCAAGAAAGAGATGGAACATTCTAAAGGTGAAAAATTGCACATCAACCCCCTACTTTAGGTAAATTGCAATTTGCACCAAAACTAGCACATAAAGCACAAACAACATCCAAACAAGATCAAACTTGAAACTTAAGTTCTCCACAAGCCCTAATTACAACTCAAATGATTACAGAAAGGTTCTAAGAATATTATTAAGACAAATAAAATAGGTTTACCCCAAAACTTAGGTCAGGGGCCTTGCAAGCCATAAACCCCTAAAAAGGATTCCCCCCCCCAATTCTAAGAGAAACGAGAGGGGTACTTCCTCCTCATCTCTTCCTTGAGCTCCCATATGGCTTCCTCGACACCAAGGTGATGCCACAGAACCTTCACAAGCACTATGTTTTTCTTCTTCAGCTTCTTCACTCTCCTGTCAAGGATCAACACTGAACCTTCCACATAGGACATATCCTCATCAAGCTCCACCTCCACAGGTTGTAACACTAACTCTGTATTAGGATGGCACTTCCTCAGCATACCACATGAAACACTAGATGCAACCTATGCAACTCAAGTGGCAACTCAAAAATTGTAGTCCACCTTCCTAACACGTGCCACCACAGGGTAAGGTCCCATAAACTTGGGAGCCAACTTGCCCTTCTTTCCAAACCTCAGAACACATTTCCATGGAGAGACCTTAAGGTACACTCTGTGTCCCATTTAGAACTCTAAAGGTCTACGCCAACTATTTGCATATGACTTCTTCCTATCCTGTGCTGCCTTCAACTAATGTTGAATCACTTTGATCTTTTCTATTGTCTGTTGCACAAGTTCAGGACCAAGAAGTTAATATTCACCTGTCTCATACCAACACAATGGAGACCCACAACGTCTCCCATATAATGCCTCATACGGTTCCATTTCGATGCTTCTATGCTAACTGTTTTTGTAGGAAAACTCTATTAGACTGAGGTGGACGCCCCAAGTGCCCAAAAACAAAAGAACACAAGCTCTCAGTAGATACTCTGAGGTATGAATGGTCCTCTTAGATCGACCATCTACCTATGGGTGGAAAGCAGTGTTGAATATTAATTGCATACCAAAAGTTGTGTGCAATCATTCCTAAAAGTGACTCATGAACTGGGGACCTCTATCAGATATGATGGTAGTTGGGACACCATGCAAACACACTATCTCATCAACATAGATCTGGGCAAGCTTCTCTATTGTATATATTGTCTTCAGAGGAAGGAAATGCCCTGACTTGGTCAACCTATAAATAATCACCCAAATGGTATCACGACCTTTGTTTGACCTAGGCATACCAACCACAAAGTCCATAGTCACACGATCCCATTTCCATTGTGGTATAAGCAACAGTTGCAACGTACCTATAAGCTTTTGGTATTCGATCTTAACATGTTGACATACCTCACATCTTGCAACAAACTCAGATACACCCTACTTCAAGTCAGGCCACCCAGTACATGTCCTTTAGATTGTGATACATCTTGGTGCTACCTGGATGCATAGCATACATGGACGAGTGAGCCTCCTCCAGAACCATCTTCCTTAGATCTTCAGCATTAAGAACCACAACTCTTCCATGATAAAAAACTATCTCATCATCTAATTCATGGAAGCCATCATGCTTCTCACTACCAAACTTTGATCTAATATGTTGTACCATGGTATCAACCTATTGTACATCTCTGATCTATTGTCTCAGTGTGGGCTTCACCTGCAACTATGCTAACAATTCTGCTAGCAAGGAAACCTCTGGCTTAACATTCATCTGGCGTAGCGAGATCAACATGTCTCATGTGTGGCATGCCAAGGAACACAACTATGCCTTCTCTACAAATGACGACAAAGAGGAATTCCTACTCAACACATCTGGCATGACATTCACCTTCCCTAGATGGTAATCAATCGTGCAGTCATAATCCTTGATTGGCTCCATCCAGCGTCACTGACTCATGTTCAACTTTTGTTGTGAAAATATATACTTTAGGTACTTATGATCTATGAAGATCTAACACTTCTCACCATAAAGGTAGTCTCTCCAGGTCTTCAAGTCATGAACCACAACATCTAACTCCAAGTCATGGGTTGGGTAGTTCTCCTCGTGTTTCTTAATCTATCGAGAAGCAAAAGAAACTACATTCGTATCCTGCATCAACACGCAACCCAAACCATTCTTGGATGCATCACAGAAGATGATGTATCCTTTTCCTTGCTCAGGTAACACCACAACTAGTGCACTGGTAAGATTCTCCTTAAATGCCTAAAAGGTATGTTGAAATTTGTGATCCTAGACAAACGGCACATCCTTCCTTGTCAACTTAGTCAACGGTAGAGCTATGGCACTAGAGTTCTTAATGAACCTCCTATAATAGCCTACCAAACCCAAAAAGTTGTGCACTTCTATCGGTGTCTTTGGTTGCTCCCACTCTGTAACAGACTCAATCTTCTTGGGGTCCACGCGAACACCCTCTACAGAGATAGAACGTCCCAGGAAAATGACCTCCTTCATCCAGAATTCACACTTTCTGAACTTGGCATAAAGCTGATGTTGCCTCAACAAGGTCGACGCCTGATAGAGATGTTTCTCATGTTGTTGGCTGTCATGACCGTATATCAAGATGTCATCTATGAAGACCACCACAAACTAATCAAGAACGGCTAGAACACTCTGTCCATCAAGTCCATGAATGTTGTTGGTGGATTGGTTAGCCCGAACGCCATAACCACAAACTCATAATTACCATAGCTCATCCTAAAAGTTGACTTAGGTATGTCATCCTCCTTGATTCTCAGTTGGTGATACCCTGACCTTAGGTCTATCTTTGTCAATATTGTCATGCCATGAAAATTATTAAACAAACCATCTATCCTTGGCAAGGTATACTTGTTCTTTATCATCACCTTGTTCAAATGTCTGTAGTCTATACACACCCTCATGGACCCATATTTCTTCTTCATGAACAACACTGGAGAACCCCACAATGATGTACTCATCTTGATAAAACCTTTGCCAAGCATCTCTTATAACTGTCTCTTCAACTCTGCCATCTCAATTGGATCCATGCTGTACGATGTCTAAACTATTGGTTGTGTGACTAGGACTAGATTGATATCAAAATCAATCTCTCAGGGTGGGGGAACACCTAGAAACTCCTCGGGAAACATGTCCTTGAACTCTCCGACAATTGGTACCTCTTGAATACTAGGACTCTCCACCTTAGTATCCATCACATGTGCCAAGAACGCCTCACAACCCTGCCTCAATAGCTTCCCCACCACCATCTTTGACCCTAGACACCTAGGAAGAATCTTCTTATCTCCTTGTAAGATCCATGCCTTATCACCATCTACAAACTTCTCCTGCTTGGAACCACAATCCAAGACCACTCTATACTTCTCCAAGGTGTCCATTCCAAGGATTAGATCAAATCAATGCATATCAAGTGGCATGCGATCCACTTGAATGTTGTGCCCTAAAAAATAAAGGATACAAGAAGGACACACCTCATGCAACACTACAGAACCAACTAATAAGGTTTCTAACAACAAACTATCTCTCATACGACCAATAGGAAAAAGACAACCGTCTAGCACATCATAAGTAATAAAAGAGTGTGTTCCACCTGGGTCAACCAAAATAGATATGAAGCAAGAAGAAGACAAATCAGAATGAAACAAATCCATCTAACCTATCACTACTCACCTGTTGACCACCACCTCCAGATGACTCCTAGCATAGAATCTAGACATTGCCTTTTGTCATCCATGTCCTCTTCTTCCCTGAGCAGATGACTAGGCTTGTGACACTTGCCCACGTCATCGTCCTCCTACATTGATGAACTGTTGCCTCTGTGAGCCCTGTTGGCTTTACCTTGGTTGCTATGCCACCTCATCATCTCTAACTGGGCACTCCCGCCTCTGGCGTCCTACCTATCCACACTTATGGCAAGCCCTGGTCTCAAACTATGGCCTAGGTGGCCCTGTCATTGACACTGACATTGTGATGTGAGCTCCAGCAGGTGGAAGGCTACAGCCACTTCCTTTACTCAATGACCACTACGTCCGTGCACTGAACTTCTATGGTGCTGGCAGTGTAGTAAACCTTGGTTTCTTAAAGCCTCCCGACGACTGTCCCTGGAACTGTGTAGGCCTCTTCTTGGCATTTGACTCCCGCTTCTCTATCAGAGACCTCTCTATCCTTCGAACAGACTCCACAAATATGGCAAACCTTTCTTCATTCTCCAAAGTAGGTGATGGGGCAGACAACTCAACATTCAACTCCTTCTCAAAATGTAGAATCTTCTCATCATCTAGGGAAGCCATGTGAGGACATAACTGAAGAAGCTCCATAAACTTAGACTCATACTCATTTATCAGCATGGACCCTTGCCTGATCTGCTCAAATTGGGATATCTTCTCATCAAGATATGTATGTGGGAAGTACCGACTAACAAATTCACATCGCAACTCCTCCCACTCTACCTCAACACCATGCCTCTTCTATTCTTCTATGGCCCACCAGTGGCCAGTACTCCCTTTTAGAAGGTACTCTACATGCTTCACTTTATCGCCTCTGGGATGCTAAAGATCTTAAAGGCTTTTTCAAGCTTGTTTAGCTATAGACCCGCATCCGCTGGATTAGCTGCCCCAACATACTCCATTGCCCCCAACACGGCGAAGCTGCTCAAAAAGTCTTCCCAGTACCCCTGAGATTTTGCATTGGGAACCAGTGCCCGAGGATGAGGTGTGGGCATCCTTCTGCCATATGCATCATAGTGGCCATGAACTGTCCAAAAATAGATTGAAAGGTAGGACTCTCAAACATGGCTAGATCGAATTGGGGGACCTCAGGCACCCGATCTTGTTGTGCCTGGTTCCTTGCACCACCACCTGGTGCAGCAACACTAATTTCAGCAGTGTGTTCTTCATGTTCTCCAGACATCTTTAAGCTTTGTTTCTTCTTCTACATAAGTAGAAGTCACCATAAGGCATATTGGAGGATACAAGAATAGACACAAACCCTAGTCCTAGGCCACTATAAACTCGGCGAACTTAAAGCTCTGATGTCAACCAAATTGTGATGCCTCACGCTACAAACCAACGAGATAACTCCAAACTAATTGCAGAAAAAAAAAACTAAACAAGTAGATTACCATAAAACACTGAGAATTAAAAACGACATCATTAAGCACCAAAGCTGCAAAATCCTTTACATATAAGTCCTCACAGGATACCTACATCGGATGTCATAGATCACAGGGTTCTTACATCAACATGTTCTCATCACATATGTTATCCACCTACTACAAGGGAAACATGTCCCATATATACATATACATAGAAACATTTGCCAACTATATATAACAAGGGTACACTAGCCAAAAACTCCCATCGATAGCATATCTACATAATACACTCAAAATCCATCCCAAATACCTGAGTGTACAGGGACAACTCTAGGACTCTACACTAAAAGACTAGAAGCACTCCGACCTTTTAAGATACTTCCTTCTTGTTGTTGCTCTGTCTCAACTGCATGATCTCTACCTCCTCATGCAAGTCCACCTAAAAGATGTGGAGAAACCCACGGGATGAGATCCAAATCTCAACGGGAGATATAACTCTCCACCAACTCTATTATTAACACAGGTAAGATAAACAAAGACAAAAGTAAACTGTATCTATGATAAACATATTCAGCTAATAGCATCATCAAAGTATTTATTATCATCTAATAGTTCAAAAGGAATATGAAGAACATGTATATTTAGTACCAACTATACTTTACAAAATCAAAGCAAGGCCTCATCCAATATTTTCATATTCAAGTGTACTACACAATTGACTACATATTTTATTATGCCTTGAGGATTTGAGTCATACCACCCAAATCCAACTGACAACTACTAAGTCAAAATCGGTGCCATACAAGGTCTATGTAAGAGTCGAAATCCACAACCTCACCAAACCTCATGGTCAGTACATGAGTACATCGTAGATACATACTAGTCAACTGCAACTAGTGACATATAGTCAAACTATGAAAGTCCTAGCCCACCTTGGTACAGGTCACGATGCTAGTGAAACTGAGCTATGGCTCATAGCCACAAACTTTTAGGGTATAACCCCCAACCAATCTTGTGAAACCTCATAAGCATCAAATCACTAAGCTATGGCCCACCGTCGCACTCCTTCCAGGGTACGACCAGCATCCAATCCTATGAATGCATATACTCAGTAGTATATGACTCCAAGCTTTCACTAGGAAAAGCATGTTTCACCATCCATCAAGTGTTGACACTGAGATGGATCTATGGCATAGGGAAAAACTACATGATTAAGTTCCACTTGATTAGTTAAGTCAATTAGGTATCTTTTAGCTTCAATCAAGTTAGAACGTATAAATTCATAACAATCTCTACAAAGATAAGGACATGATACAATTCCTAGAGATATAAGGTGTGAACTTATCACCACATGAGACCTATAACTCTGCCATGCACAATGCCATCATATTCTCACCATATTGTAGGACCATTCACATAATTCATGTATAAAAAATGCCTCAACATGCCTCATGTAGGCACATTCAACATGTTTCATACCATAGTCATCATAGCATACACTAACTATGATTATCAAGCTCATCACACCTGTATGGTTAGAAGTTCATAAACAATGTAGATAGCATCACACACCATATCCATTCCATGAAAGAGAAACATGCATGATCATTGCACTTTATTAGGGTTAGGGTTCCTTCTTAGCCAATTAGGGTTTACAAAGCTAGGTTCAACCATCAACCCTAGATTCACCACCTCTCATCATCTTGGAGTATATTAGGGTTAAGGAACACACTACTACAGAAATGGCTTATAACGTCACTTTTACAGGCGTCAGTTGTATAAATACATCGACACCTCAAACCTAAAGCGTCTATTTAATAAACAAAATTGACATCTATCTGTGAAGGGCGACCAGACATGGGTATCGCTTTTATTCAGTGTCGGTTCCCTAATAATAAACCGACGCCTAAAATTAACCACCAAATCCAAAATTTCCAGTGAAAAAAAATTACATCCAAAATTTAACATATGGTGTCGGTTATTAACTATTAAACCGACGACGAAAGGTTATTCACGAGACAGAAATTGGGCACATTTTGGTCGTCGGTTATACTATAATGACCGATGCTTATGGGTTTTCCCGTGTTGTTTCCGGGAAATTTTTCACACCCTTTGAGCGTCGGTTTTCGAAAGAAACCGACGAATATGGGCATTAATTGAGAACAATTGTTTTAATCGGCATATGTAGATAGACGTCGGTTTTTTTCTAGTAAAAACTGATGACTATCATTGAGAATAGGTATCAGTGTGTTTGGAGAACCGACGCCTTTAGTTTTATGTGTCGGTTTTTTTAATAACCGATGCCTATTGTTAACTTAATAGCACTCGCGTGAGCCAGGCTCTCTCCCCCCTTCTCTATTTCATCAATTCTGTGTGCGCTTAGGTCTGGCGAATTTCACCTCTGGTTTCCGCCTCCGCCGTCGTTCCTTGCTCCTATGATCACCGCCTCCACCATCGTTCGTTGCTCTGGACGTCGTCGTTCCTTGCTCCTCTGTGCGCCAGTGTCTTCTCCTGTTCTCCGGCCGGCCGCCACCCTTCTTTGCTAGCTCCGGTGCCTGAGCCTGCTCCTGCTCCTTCTCCTGCTCGTCGTGGTTCACGCGTTGCTTCGGTGCATGCCCCTGCTCTCCAAGTCACTGCTTTCCTACCTAGGTAGGCCGCTGCCCTTCTTTTTCCTCCACCTCTTCTTCTTCCTGCTCCCTCTCCTTACCAAATGGATTGCAGCAAGGCCACGACCGTGTGGGCTGGTCACGACCGTGGCCAGCCCACACATTTGTGGCCTTGCTTTTATCCATTTGATAAGGAGGGAGCAGGATACATTTGCAATTGAATACTAATGCTTGACCTAATTCTATAAATTTTGATGCATGTTGAATTAAGATATTAAAACCCTAATACACATTTCACCATAATCTTGAATTAACTATATTGCTGAAATCTTGTGATCAATCTATGTAAGATATTAAAACCCTAATGTTAAATCTCTGATTTTGTAGTGATGTGTCACCCTAACATCTACATGAATCCCTATTGTATGATGTAGATTGATGATAATGCATGATCTAGTTTGAAATTTTGAAATCAATTATGAATCTCTCCATCCCTAGGTCATAATAATTTATGTGTAATCTTTATCTTGATGATGAACATGTATGGACACTCGAAATGTTGAAATCAATGTTATAGAATGGCAGCACATGTATTTGTTGACCTAGAAACCCGTCCAAGATTTACTCATTAGGGGTAAATCTTGCATAGTCCCCAGTTTGGGACTGTTCTTGAACACCTAATCTCACTTAGGATGTAAGTGTATAATGTGTATTTGGTTTTCAAGAAAATTCCGGTAGCATTTCCCCGTTTGTTCTCTAAGTACACTTACTAGTGAGATTAGGTGTTCAAGAATGGGATAGGTGGTACACATTTATTATATATAATAATGACAGCACATGTATTTGTTGGCCTAGAAACCCGTCCAAGATTTACTCATTAGGAGTAAATCTTGGATAGTCCCCGGTTTGGGACTGTTCTTGAACACCTAATCTCACTTAGGATGTAAGTGTATAATGTGTATTGGGTTTTCAAGAAAATTTCAGCAGCATTTCCCCGTTTGTTCTCTAAGTACATATGTACTTGGAGAACAACGGGGAAATGCTGCCGAAATTTTCTTGAAAACCTAATACACATTATACACTTACTAGTGAGATTAGGTGTTCAAGAATGGGATAGGTGGTACACATTTATTATATATAAGAATGGAAGCACATGTATTTGTTGGCCTAAAGTTTTAACCATGCAAAAACTCTAATCTGTCAACCCTAGACCCTAATCTTGTTGTAATATATACTTTTTTTCTCTTTGATCATAGAATGGATAGATCATGGATGTCCATTCGCAATCGCTGCACCCCAGAGTTTATATCTGGTCATGACCAGTTTATTAGATTTGTCGAGGAACATAGGAAACAACTTGGAGATAGGTTCTACTGTCCATGTAGGCATTGCAGTATCAACTTGAAAGTCAGCACTGGTGACGAAATCAAAAGTCATGTCATGTGCAACGGGATTATACAAGGCTATGCAGAATGGCACTGGCATTGAGACATTTCAAACCCGAAACCAGTGGATGTCGATAGCAGTGCTTGTGTGGAAGAAGAAATTGCCTCTGATGACGTAGATGTGAATGAACCAGTTCCAGTAGACATCGTTGATGTGATGCTGGATAGTTGAGGGGTAGAGCACATCGATCCACCTCCCATTTTTAGAAACATTGTGTACGATGCTGAGATATCGTTATACACAGGTTGTACTAAGTTTACGAAGCTTAGTGCTGTGTTGAGATTGTATAAGCTGAAAGCTAATAATAGATGGAGCGATAAAATCTTCACATCATTGTTGTCTTTGTTGAAAGAAATGCTTCCTGAAGGAAACAAGCTATCAATCTCAACATACCAGGTAAAGAAATTGTTGTGCCCAATGGGAATGGATGCCAAGAAGATACACACATGCCTGAATGATTGTGTATTATTTCAAAAGGATTGTGTGGATTTGAAAGATTGTCCAAAATGTGGTGCGTCACGGTATAAATTGACGACTTTGGGGGAGTCCAAAACTGGTTCTCCTGCCAAGGTGATGTGGTATCTACCTATAATATCACGATTTCAATGCTTGTTTTCTAATCCGGTAGATGTGAAGAATTTGAGGTGGCATGCATATGTTAAGAAAAATAATGATGGGATCCTATGACATGCGTCTGATTCCCCACAGTGGAAGAAGATTGATCTATTGTACCCTGAATTTGGTGAAGAAGTCAGGAATCTAAGACTTGGACTTTGTACATATGGGATGAATCTATACAGGACATTAAGAAGCCAACATAGCACTTGTCCAGTCATGCTAGTTATATACAATCTTCCTCCCTGGCTGTGTATGAAAAATAAGTACATAATGTTGTCTTTGTTGATATCGGGCCCTAAACAACCTGGAAATGATATCGATGTTTATCTTGAACCTATGATTGATGACTTAAAGAAACTCTAGGGTGAAGGTGTGATGACCTATGATGCTTCATGAAGAGAGACATTTCATTTGCATGCTATGTTGTTTTGCACTATTAATGACTTTCCAGCATCTGGGAATTTGTCTGGATATAGTGTCAAAGGAGCTAAAGCGTGTCCTATATGTGAAGAGAACACTAATTCAACAAGACTAAAACATGGCGGTAAGATTGTATATCTCAGTCATCGAAGGTTTCTTACAAAATTCCATCTGTATCGTAGGAAGCGCAAAGCATTCAATGGATTGAATGAGGAACGAAGTGCACCTAAACCTATACCAGGGGATGTTGTTTATGAAAGAGTAAAAGACTTTTTCAATGAATTTGGTAAGAGATCACAATGTACTATGGACACACGGAGTGACAAATCTTTATTCAAGAAGAAGTCAATATTTTGGGATCTTCCTTATTGGAGTTCTTTGACAGTCAGGCATTGTATCGATGTCATGCAGGTTGAGAAAAATGTTTGTGATAGTGTCATTGGTACTTTGTTGAATATACCAGGTAAGACTAAAGATGGGATAAAATCCAGAGTGGACCTACGTGAAATGGGAATAAGGTCAGAATTAATAGAATTACGTGAAATGGGAAATCAGTGAACATACTTACCTCCCGCTTGTTACACATTGTCTAGAAAGGAGAAGAAAGCTTTTTGTGAATGTTTGGTAAATGTTAAGGTGCCACAGGGTTACTCATCCAACATCTGTAGATTGGTATCAATGAAAGATTTGAAGTTGGTAGGTATTAAATCTCATGATTGTCACACTCTAATGCAACAAATATTGTATGTGGCAATTCGATTTATATTGCCGAAGCATGTAAGGTTTACAATCACCAGAATTTGTTTCTT
Organism: Alisma plantago-aquatica; assembly: GCA_963693085.1. Taxonomy (NCBI): domain Eukaryota; kingdom Viridiplantae; phylum Streptophyta; class Magnoliopsida; order Alismatales; family Alismataceae; genus Alisma; species Alisma plantago-aquatica. The sequence continues at coordinate 141,012,783 of OY856414.1, forward strand.
GTTCAAAAGTCTGTGCCACAAAGTTATTGACCCTGATACTCTCAATAATTTGCAAAGAGAAGTGGTTGTTACCCTATGTCAGCTTGAGATGTATTTTCCTCCGTCGTTCTTTGATATCATGGTACATCTTGTTGTCCACTTGACTAGGGAAGTAAAAATGTTGGGACCAATTTTCTTGTATTGGATGTATCCCTTTGAATGATACATGAGCGTTTTTAAAAGTGATGTTCGAAACCGTTATCGGCCTGAAGGGAGTATTATTGACGATTATGTGGCGAGATAGGTTATGGATTTTTGCAATGACTTTATCAGTGGTAATGACACTCCTGGTAATGACAAGAATATTGAGGAGCAATTTGGCAAAGGAATTTTGGGATCACGGGTGAAAGTAATCAGTCGTGAGCAGTTGGAACAAGGTCACTTGTATATTTTATACAACATGGATGAATTGAGTGTTTATATTGAGGAACATACCAATTTCATCAAGAGACAATATCCTCGAGCCAATACAATGTGGCTTGCTAGAGAGCATAACAAGACATTTATTAAGTGGTTTGAAGATAAAGTCTTACATCAACTATCTCAAACACCAGATGATATTACTGAAACTATCAAATGCCTCGCCTTTAAACCAAAATTGAATGTTATCTCTTATGAAGGGTATGACATTAATGGATTCACATATTACACAAAGCGCCAAGATGATAAGAGTGTCGTCCAAAACAGTGGGGTCACCCTTCAAGCGTCGACTATGTTTTTTGTAAGTGCAAAGGATAAGAGTCCACGTGAAGCTAAAATATCATATTACGGTGTCATTGAAGACATATGGGAGTTTGACTAAATAGATTTCAGAATTCCGCTCTTAAAATGTAATTGGGTTGATAACACCAAAGGAGTTATAGTGGATGAATTAGGTTTCACTTTAGTGAACTTTGAAAAGATTGACGAGAAGGGTGAACCATTCATATTGGCATCACAGGTGATTCAAGTAGTTTATATCGATGATCCTGCAAATGATAAATGGTCGGTTGTTCTTCATTATAAAAGACAGTTCATTGAAGATCCTATAGATGAAGAAGAGTACTATGATAAGTATGATGACTCCAGTCCATTCTTAGTTGGGTTACCAACACCAGCAAATATTGAAGCTAATGATGACTTGTATGTGCGCGGAGATCACAATGAAGGATTGTTAATTGATATAAAAATTGTAATATTAGAGGCATGTTTATATTTTTTATATGTTTATTAGATTACAATGTGAATATGAACGTTACAATGTGAATTTTACAATGTGAATTACTTTACAATGTGAACTTTACAATGTGAATTACTTTACAATGTGAATGTGAACTTTACAATGTGAATTTTACAATGTGAATTACTTTACAATGTGAATTACTTTACAATGTGAATGTGAACTTTACAATGTGAGCTTTACAATGTGAATTACTTTACAATGTGAACTTTACAATGTGAATGTGAACTTTTAGATGGCTGAGCATTCTCCTGATGACCATGCTGATGATTATCGTGAGGATGAGGACATCAATGCACCACCTCACAATGTAAGTTTTAAAAATATATCATATATTTATATCTATATGTCCATTTATAGTTATATCCTATAAGTGTGTTTATTTTGTCAAATTTTAGGTTGATGATGCACATGTACCCTCTGAAGCACTTGAGGCACTTGATGAGAAGCACCAAAAAGTTGACAAGAGAAGGGGCATCACTATGATGAAGAAGTTAATAGCGCAAAGGGGCAATGGACCCAAACTTGTTGTGGATTTTGATAATGCAGGAAATGCAATTGGAGTGAATCACAATTCGTTTGTTTCATATCATGGGTATGTTACTCGTAGCCATTGCGGTTGTAAGATAGATTCTTGGCATAAAGTTCCTAAGGGGAAGAAAGACATAATATGGAAGGATTTATGCGTGAGTTATTATTAATTTGCAATTCTATTTTGTAGATTACTAATTTTTTGGATACTAGTTAATAGCAATTCTATTTTGCAGAGTATATTTGAATTGGATGAAAATCTGCATCATAAATGTGTGATGCAACACTATGGGAGAGTCCTAAGGTACTATAGGACAAATCTCACCCAAGAATACATAAAAGAAGGTGACAAGAGGAAGAAGACAGCCACTGAATAGTGGAACTTCATGGACCAAGAACAATGGGACGTGTTTGTTGCTTCAAGACAAACTGATGAATTCAAGGTATTAGGCGTCACTCCCAATTTAATTAATATATTTTGTATTAACCTATTCAAGATTAACATTTAGTGTTACTAACCAAATCATTAATGTGCATACTAATTAGGCCCTCAGTGAGGCACAAAAAGCAAGGTGTGCACTGAATGTGCATGACCACACAATGGGTCCAAAGGGGTATGCAGGCATTCGCCAAAGACTACAGGATGAGTCTACTACTCAGTCTGTTGCTACTCAGGAGTCCTCTACTATAGGTACCACACCTCTGCCTCGCCATGATGTTTGGATAGCTGAGAGGAAAAATAAGAAGGGAGAAATAAGAAAGCCCGCAACTGCTGAGGTGGCTGCAAAAATGGTAAAATACAACTCTTAGAGAAATTGTTTGAATATTGATTATTTGTGGGGTTTACTTAATTACAAAAAAAAATTGGCGATTAGCGGGAGCTGCACAAGCTGAGGAAACAAGGCAAGTTCATCCCTGAGGGCACAAGGGATGAATTGACAGTTGCTTTGGGTAACCCAGAGCATCCTAGACGTGTTAGGGCTGCAGGCGTTGGTGTGGGAATCAAAGCGTTCTTTGGGCCATCCCAGTGCAAACATGTCCCAAAAGCGGGAATTTCACAAGAAGAGGTAACCTATTCTTTATTTATAATGTTACTGTAAAAGAGAATTCAATAATCATAAGCTAACGTTTCTTTTATCCATGTATAGGTAGATAAGATAGTTGATAGGAAAATCGAAGAAGAAATGAGCAAGTGGCAGGCATCTCTGGCTGCCACTCAACAGACAGTACCTATGGCATCCCACTCATCGAAGATAGCACCCTCCTCTAAGAGAGAGGGGTGCCTGAATCGGCCTTTGTCGCCCCTATTTAAGGCTCCAAGCCCCTGCTGCTCCTCGGCGATCTCCATGACCACCCAACGACTGCATATGCCGCTAGAGTCAAGTTCTGTCGTGGCTACATCTTCAGTAGCGAGTCTTGGCTATCCTGAATGCAAGACATCTGCAGTCTCTAGGATCATGACGCCATTAAGATTAAGGCAGCAGTATCCTCAGCATGAGGAGCATCAGGCCACTTCATCAGCATTGGCGAAGGCAGTATGGAAGAGCATATCGCCATGGTTGAATAAGGGTGTCTGACAAACAAAGGGTACAGGAATGCCTAGACATGAAGACCAAATGTCCGACTAGAGGAACTTGCCATCTCAACCAGTTATCACCGTAGATGAAGGAAGGTAAAGGAGCACTCTACCGTCCATGGAATAGATCTGGGAGATTTTTTCCAGGACCTTTCACACTCAAGTTCTGATTGCAGTTGTGATGGCAGACCTCAAGGTAATGATTCTAGCCCCCTCTTCATCGACCGCGAGAATTAATGGAGGCTTTTTAATGGTGTGAAAACAACAATCGTAGGCACGAGCAGATTACGTATGATCTTGGAGCATTGTCGAGGGGCATGACTGAATACTCCCATGGCTGCTACCTGCAATATCAAAAGCCTCAACCATCGCCTACCACTACCTATGAGATGTAATGGAGAGGTAGAGAGAGATCTGACTCCAATTGTTTCCCTAGTACTACTAGGCACCCCATCCGTCGAGTGAGATCCTATAATTGTGGTGGATTCAACCAATCAAGTTAACAAACCCAAACTCCTCGCACTGACTAATTCCACTAGATCCAGAAAAGAGTCACCAGCTCCTATGTTCTCGGAGGAAAGCCAGGTCTTTGGTTTCTCAAACCTTGGCCAAACATGCACCCCAACTAGGTTGGTTTATAATGGCCAAACATGAAAATTGAAGCCTGAAGTATATGATAAACCTTACTTTAGGATTTGAGTAACTCCCTAGCCATGATTTCAAATAAATTGAAATTTGAAACATCGATATCCTTTGTCAAACATTAACTAATAATCATAATAAGACCAAAATAAATGTTTGTTCACCCTTCAGTTAAGATAATCCCAATTGGTACACATACTAAGATTTGAAGTCAAGTATGCATTAAATGACATCTAAAAGTGTCGACACAAGTTCAACTTAATTTAGTCAATCACATCACACCTCAACCGACAGTAAAAACATTTTACACCAATATGGCTTCAAATATTATATTGGATATTGAATCCTAAAATCGAGGTTATCACATTCACCCATCTTATATAGAATTTCTCCCTCGAAATTCAACTAGTCTCATTCTTAAGCTGATATCAAGGAGTTGTGGATGCCTCTAGGCCACCACTTCTTAGTGCTAAGAGTATCATTATTCGATCATGTTAGGATATTTAATCATGTAAGGTGTACCCACTCCACCTTATATAGGTTGAAGCGTCAATTTTTTTATTATAAGGAATTGTAGCATCCTTTAGTGTCTTAGTCATCACATGACATTCTTACATTTTAGGATTTACATCCTCATAGTCACTTAAGGATAAGGATTTTATTCATACATATGTATATAAGATGGTATTATTCAAGGTTCAATCTTTCACTCCACTAAAGCATGTAAGATAATATCAAGCATCATTTACTAGAATGTTGGCACTTAACATCACTAGTCTAGCTTTATGATCAACATCATATCATAATTTCATCATGTGAGAGGGTCATACTTAACATCCTTGAAAAAAAATAAGGGTTTCACCCATTATGAGAGTTTTCATCAAACTATAAATTGTGTTAGAAGATTTGAGGTTAAGAACTTCATTTTGTAATCATGTAAGCTATGGTCCAAAGATATCTATTTTTTTTTAGGTAATGATTTCAAACTTATATCTCTCATACATGAGATGAAGGGAAACAGAATATACTAAGCCAATCTCATGGTTTCAAACTTATACATATCACATATGTTGTAGAAGGAAGGATAATTACTAGATAAAGCTTATCTGAGTGACTATTCATACATAATCATCAATATAGTTCAAGTGAGGTTTCTGGCATCATATATCAAGAAAGAGATAAGGAAGGAACAACATTTATGAGCATATTATGCACAAGAAATTTTACTCTAAGAACTAGAGTTTCATATACCACCTCACTTGCAACTAATGATGAGATTCACAAACATATGTCACTCAAGCTAGGACCTAACTCAATCAAAGGATTGACTTTTACTTTATGAGTATTCTACCCATCATATTATATTTTACCCAACTCTCACATATAGGATTGAATTATGCAAAAGGACTCAACTCATCTACTCAAGAGTAATCTAGTGTAGGACACATCATTTTAAACATATTTCATATTTCTCATATATTGGAGGCTAGGTCCTATGACCTTCCCCTTGTGGATCTCACTCTCTCTGGAGTTCACCACGTATCTTGTCCTACCACTAGACATCCTCCTTGTATAAGAGCTTGAGGCTCATGCATACTCATCTATATCTTAACTTAGCTTATCGTAAGTAGGAAAAAGGGAATGTACTTTCGTCACCACGACTTAGAATAGATCCTCTAAGAGTGGATTCATCTCATATACAACTCAAATCTTAATAAGGAAACTTATACCATTATGTATTAAAGTTAGATAAGATTCTATATGCTTATTTCCTTAATCTTTCTTTTGTTTATCTATGTATCACATAACCTTTTGAGGCTCTAGACCTCTAATCTAGATCTATTCTCTCTTCTAGATTGATGTCACTCCCTTTCACTTAAGTTGCATGAACACTAACTACTCTACAGTGCAAGGGACACATTTTTATATTTACATATATATATATAATATAATATTATATGGTTTTTCTCCAAGAAAGAAGACATCGGAGAAAACTGTCGAGGCTCGAGCCGATTGGAAAACAAAACCAAATCAGCAAAACCGAGTGTCCCACACACAGTAGATAGTCCAGTGTCATGTCACCTAGTGAAATGGTGAGAACAACGTGTAGGCTAGTGTAGCTACCCAATACATATGATATCTATATGGAAAGGGTTTCACACACTTGTCTAAACCTAGTTCTCGAACATCTAGGTTCTAACTTAGAGACTAAGTCAAACCTTATCCCTATAGACAACTTACTAAGTTTCTAGGGTTTAAAGTAAAAGGTGAAATTTATTTTTATGTTTCATGGTGAGCAATTTCTAGGTGTAGCTATTGTTCATGCTATGATACCAATTGTCACGTCCCCGGATTTTCACCTTCTCAAAACCCCATGGAGATGAGAAGACAAAATCTAAAAATGTTAGCAATTATATCAGAGAGCGATGCAGAAGCATAATTCGCATACATTAACATACAACCATAACATACTCAACATTCAACATGCATATTTATACAATATGAATTATTACAAAATGATTTACAGTTACATATTGAATGAAAATTCTACAAGTCTGAACATGTATGCTAACAGGATCTTAGACAATAGGCACAACCTGGACAACTGCTCACTTCCCGTCTTTTATCTCAAGCTAGCTCTGAACCTAAAACATACGTGAAACAATGAATCAACACACAAGGTGTTGTGCACGTGGGTAGAAAGATACATACTAATATGTTTGCATAATTGAAATAACTTGAGAAAGAAAGATTAAAGGAAAACATTGTTTAAAGTGATAAACAAGTAAACATTCCTTTTATTGCATTCACTTTGATGTGGTTGTACTACACATACTTGCACTTGACTTACATCTAGTGTGGGCAATATAGTATCATCATACATCTAACACGGGCCAAGGAATCATACATCCATGTTAGGCAACATACATCCACACCAGGCTATGTGCTCTAGTAGCTACAACCCATCATACTCATTTATGCTCTATTAGATTTGGCGAAGTATAACTAATACTAGTTCAACCAAGCAATCATATCCAAATACGAGCATTCAAGATATCACATATCATAGGCAACCAGAAAACTAGTCTTATACTTAATAAAACCCACGTACCTGAGTTCAGAGATTTATAATCATCTTGGATCGTCTAGAACTTTGTCCATGACCTGATTAAATAACAATTATTCATCATTAACACATGGTTCATACATTCTTGATATTGTAGGTCCAAATTAGGGTTTTGGTCAAGCTTAGGTAAATGTGATGTTAGGATGGTGTCTAGTATTTTTAGTCTGATCTATATGCCATTAAAAAGGTCTGGTATGATTTTCATATTTTTCTGATAACTAGTCTATTTTCTAGAATTAAAACGAGGTTACAAACATGGAATTAGGTTTTGATGAGAAATGACCTATTATTTTGACATAATAGTCAAATATGAGTTCATAGTTGATTTCCACATCATAATAGGGTTCAATAATATTTTTCTCAGATTTAATTTCCATGATATGCTAATTATACCAACAATATGATCTCATAAAGAAGCATTATCATCTACATTAAATATCATCATTATTTGTTCATCAAAGGTCTTATCTAAGGGTCTAGTAATGTAGAGGACATTATTTTGAGTCCATGGATATTTTTGGGTAATTTATTGACCAAGGGATCTATTTGTTATGAATTTTCTAAGCTTCAAAGTATTTCTAAGATTCAAAAGAAAATTACCTTTTGCTGTGGAGTCGAGGCCCTGATGTGGTGCTCTATGATTGGACCATGTTGTCCATCATAGGTGTGCGCTCCCTTGTGATGGTTTAGGTTGGGCTTGTTGGCCTTTCTTCCTAAGTTGCTTGGTTCAGTTGGGTTCACAGTTGAACCGTTGGATCTTGGAGTGTCCGGAGAGCAAACCCAGCCGACCAAAGCCACACCCCCAACTCATTCTTCCCGTCCGTCTCTCTGTGACGCAGCAGAATGGCATCGCAACACAGACACATCAGCGAGAAGTGCAGGGTGGCTGGGTCAGAATGAGGAGAAGCGGTCTTCACCTTCACGTTTGCAGAAGAAAGAGGGGCTCCCACGACACAACTCTGAGTCTCAAGGTGACCAGCACTGTCACGTCGATCACTGTTTGGGATCTGCGGCAGAGAAATCTCTACAAGGTCGGGGCTTGTGAGAGTTAGAACCTAGAAATCAGCGAGAAGATAGCACCCTCCTCTAAGAGAGAGGGGTGCATGAATAGGCCTTTGTCTCCCCTATTTGAGGCTCCAAGCCCATACTGCTCCTCGGCGATCTCCATGACCACCCAACGGCTACATTTGCCGCTGGAGTCAAGTTCTGTCGTGGCTACATCTTCAGTAGCGAGTCTTGGCTATCCTGAATGCAAGACATCTGCAGTCTCTAGGATCATGACCCCATTAAGATTAAGGCAGCAGTATCCTCAGCATGAGGAGCATCATGCCACTTCATCAGCATTGGCGAAGGCAGTATGGAAGAGCATATCACCATGGTTGAATAAGGGTGTCTGACAAACAAAGGGTACAGGAATGCCTAGACGTGAAGACCAAATGTCAGGCTAGAGGAACTTTCCGTCTCAACCAGTTATCACCATAGATGAAGGAAGGTAAAGGAGCACTCTTCCACTCTACCATCTAGTGAACAGATCTAGGAGATTTTTCTAGGACCTTTCACACTCAAGTTCTGATTGCAGTTGTGATGGCATACCTCAAGGTATTGATTCTAGCCCCCTCTTCATCGACCGCGAGAATTAATGGAGGATTTTTAATGGTGTGAAAACAACAATCGTAGGCACGAGAAGATTGTGTATGATCTTGGAGCATTGCCGAGGGGCATGACTGAATACTCCCATGGTTGCTGCCTGCAATATCAAAAGCCTCAACCATCGCCTACCACTACCTATGAGATGTACTGGAGAGGTAGAGAGAGATCTGACTCCGGTTGTTTCCCTAGTACTACTAGGCACCCCATCCGCTGAGTGAGATCCTAGAATTGTGGTGGATTCAACCAATAAAGTTAACAAACCCAAACTCCTCGCACTGTCTAATTCCACTAGATCCAGAAAAGAGTCTCCTGCTCCTATGTTCTCGGAGGAAAGCCAGGTCTTTGGTTTCTCAAACCTTGGCCAAACATGCACCCCAACCAGGCTGGTTTATAATGGCCAAACATGAAAATTGAAGCCTGAAGTATATGATAAACCTTACTTTGGGATTTGAGTAACTCCCTAGCCATGATTTCAAATAAATTGAAATTTGAAACATCGATACCCTTTGTCAAACATTAACTAATAATCATAATAAGACCAACATAAATGTTTGTTCACCCTTCAGTTAAGATAATCCCAATTTGTACATATACTAAGATTTGAAGTCAAGTATGCATTAAATGACATCTAAAAGTGTTGACACAAGTTCAACTTAATTTAGTTGATCACATCACACCTCAAGCGACACGAAAATCATTTTACACCAATATGGCTTCAAATATTATATCGGATATTGAATCCTAAAATCGAGGTTATCACATTCACCCCATCTTATATAGAATTTTGCCCTCGAAATTCAACTAGTCTCATTCTTAAGATGATATCAAGGAGTTGTGGATGCCTCTAGGTCACCACTTCTTAGTGCTAAGAGTATCATTATTCGGTCATGTTAGGATATTTAATCATGTAAGGTGTACCCACTCCACCTTATATAGGTTGAAGCGTCAATTTTTTTATTATAAGGAATTGTAGCATCCTTTAGTGTCTTAGTCATCACATGACATTCTTACATTTTAGGATTTACATCCTCATAGTCACTTAAGGATAAGGATTTTATTCATACATATGTATATAAGATGGTATTATTCAAGGTTCAATCTTTCACTCCACTAAAGCATGTAAGATAATATCAAGCATCATTTACTAGAATGTTGGCACTTAACATCACTAGTCTAGATTTATGATCAACATCGTATCATAATTTCATCATGTGAGAGGTTCATACTTAACATCCTTGAAAAAAATAAGGGTTTCACCCATTATGAGAGTTTTCATCAAACTATAATTTATGTTAGAAGATTTGAGGTTAAGAACTTCATTTTGTAATCATGTAAGCTATGGTCCAAAGATATCTATTTTTTTTAGCTAATGATTTCAAACTTATCTCTCTCATACATGATATTAAGGGAAAGAGAATATACTAAGCCAATCTCATGGTTTCAAACTTATACATATCACATATGTTGTAGAAGGAAGGATAATTACTAGATCAAGCTTATCTGAGTGACTATTCATACATAATCATCCATATAGTTCAAGTGAGGTTTCTAGCATCATATATCAAGAAAGAGATAAGGAAGGAACAACATTTATGAGCATCTTATGCACAAGAAATTTTACTCTAAGAACTAGAGTTTCATATACCACCTCACTTGCAACTAATGATGAGATTCACAAACATATGGCACTCAAGCTAGGACCTAACTCAATCAAAGGATTGACTTTTACTTTATGAGTATTCTACCCATCATATTATATTTTACCCAACTCTCACATATAGGATTGAATTATGCAAAAGGACTCAACTCATATACTCAAGAGTAATCTAGTGTAGGACCCATCATTTTAAACATATTTCATATTTCTCATATATTGGAGGCTAGGTCCTATGACCTTCCCCTTGTGGATCTCACTCTCTCTGGAGTTCACCACGTATCTTGTCCTACCACTAGACATCCTCCTTGTATAAGAGATTGAGTCTCATGCATACTCATCTATATCTTAACTTAGCTTATCGTAAGTAGGAAAACGGGAATGTACTTTCATCACCACGACTTAGAATAGATCCTCTAAGAGTGGATTCAGCTCATATACAACTCAAATCTTAATAAGGAAACTTATACCATCATGTATTAAAGTTAGATAAGATTCTATATGCTTATTTCCTTAATCTTTCTTTTGTTTATCTATGTATCACATAACCTTTTGAGGCTCTAGACCTCTAATCTAGATCTATTCTCTCTTCTAGACTGATGTCACTCCCTTTCACTTAAGTTGCATGAACACTAACTACTCTACAGTGCGAGGGACACATTTTTATATTTACATATATATATAATAAAATATTATATAGTTTTCCTCCGAGAAAGAAGACGTCGGAGAAAACTGTCGAGGCTCGAGCCGATTGGAAAACAAAACCAAATCAGCAAAACCGAGTGTCCCACACACAGTAGATAGTCCAGTGGTATGTCACCTAGTGAAATGGTGAGAACAGCGTGTAGACTTGTGTAGCTACCCAATACATATGAGCTCTATATGGAAAGGGTTTCACACACTTTTCTAAACCTAGTTCTCGAACATCTAGGTTCTAACTTAGAGACTAAGTCAAACCTTATCCCTATAGACAACTTACTAAGTTTCTAGGGTTTAAAGTAAAAGGTGAAATTTAGTTTTATGTTTCATGGTGAGCAATTGCTAGGTGTAGCTATTGTTCATGCTCTGATACCAACTGTCATGTCCCCGGATTTTCACCTTCTCAAAACCCTATGGAGATGAGAAGACAAATCCAAAAACGTTAGCAATTATATCAGAGAGCGATGCGGAAGCATAATTCGCATACATGAACATACAACCATAACATACTCAACATTCAACATGAATATTTATACAATATGAATTGTTACGAAATGATTTACAGTTACATATTGAGTGAAAATTCTACAAGTCTGAACATGTATGCTAACATGATCTTAGACAATAGGTACAACCTGGACAACTGCTCACTTCCCGTCTTTTATCTCAAGCTAGCTCTGAACCTAAAACATACGTGAAACAACGAATCAACACACAAGGTGTTGTGCACGTGGGTAGAAAGATACATACTAATATGTTTGCATAATTGAAATAACTTGAGAAAGAAAGATTAAAAGAAAACATTGTTTAAAGTGATAAACAAGCATTCCTTTTATTGCATTCACTTTGATGCGGTTGTACTACACATACTTGCACTTGACTTACATCTAGTGTGGGAAATATAGTATCATCATACATCTAACATGGGCGAAGGAATCATACATCCATGTTAGGAAACATACATCCACACCAGGCTATGTGCTATAGTAGCTACAACCTATCATACTCATTTATGTTCTATTAGAATTGGCGAAGTATAACTCATACTAGTTCAACCAAGCAATCATATCCAAATACGAGCATTCAAGATATCACATATCATAGGCAACCAGAAAACTAGTCTTATACTTAATAAAACCCATGTACCTGAGTTTAGAGATTTATAATCATCTTGGGTCATCTAGAATTTTGTCCATGACCTGATTAAATAACAATTATTCATCATAAACACATGGTTCATACATTCTTGATATTGTAGGTCCAAATTAGGGTTTTGGTCAAACTTAGGTCAATGTGATGTTAGGATGGTGTCTAGTATTTTTAGTCTGGTCTATATGCCATTAAAAAGGTCTGGTACGATTTTCATATTTTTCTGATAACTAGTCTATTTTCTAGAATTAAAAGGAGGTTACAAACATGGAATTGGGTTTTGATGAGAAATGACCTATTATTTTGACATAATAGTCAAATCTGAGTTCATAGTTGATTTCCACATCATAATAGGGTTCAGTACTATTTTTCTCAGATTTAATTTCCATGATATGCTAATTATACCAACATTATGATCGCATAAAGAAGCATTATCATCTACATTAAATATCATCATTATTTGTTCATCAAAGGTCTGATCTAAGGGTCCAGTAATGTAGAGGACATTATTTTGAGTCCAGGGATATTTTTGGGTAATTTATTGACCAAGGGATCTATTTGTTATGAATTTTCTAAGCTTCAAAGTATTTCTAAGATTCAAAAGAAAATTACCTTTTGCTGTGGAGCCGAGGCACTGACGTGGTGCTCTATGATTGGACCATGATGTCCATCATAGGTGTGCGCTCCCTCATGATGGTTTAGGTTGGGCCTGTTGGCCTTTCTTCCTAAGCTGCTTGGTTCAGTTGGGTTCACAGTTGAACCGTTGGATCTTGGAGTGTCCGGAGAGCAGACCCAGCCGACCAAAGCCACACCCCCAACTCGTCCTTCCCGTCCGTCTCTCTGTGATGCAGCAGAATGGCATCGCAACACAGCCACACCTACGAGAAGTGAAGGGTGGCTGGGTCAGAATGAGGAGAAGCGGTCTTCACCTTCACGTTTGCAGAAGAAAGAGGGGCTCCCACGACACAACTCTGAGTCTCAAGGTGACCAGCACTGTCATGCCGATCACTGTTTGGGATCTGCGGCAGAGAAATCTCTACAAGGTTGGGGCTTCTGAGAGTTAGGACCTGGAAATTAGTGAGAAGATAGCACCCTACTCTAAGAGAGAGGGGTGCCTGAATTGGCCTTTGTCGCCCCTATCTGAGGCTCCAAGCCCCTTCTTCTCCTCAGAGATCTCCATGACCACCCAACGGCTGCATCTACCGCCAGAGTCAAGTTCTATCGTGGCTACATCTTCAGTAGCGAGTCTTGGCTATCCTGAATGCAAGACATATGTAGTCTCTAGGATCATGACCCCATTAAGATTAAGGCAGCAGTATCCTCAGCATGAGGAGCATCAGGCCACTTCATCAGCATTGTCGAAGGCAGTATGGTAGAGCATATCGCCATGGTTGAATAAGGGTGTCTGACAAACAAAGGGTACAGGAATGCCTTGACGTGAAGACCAAATGTCACGCTAGAGGAACTTGCCGCCTCAACCAGTTATCACCGTAGATGAAGGAAGGTAAAGGAGCACTCTTCCACTCTACCGTCCAGTGAACAGATCTAGGAGATTTTTCCAGGACCTTTCACACTCAAGTTCTGATTGCAGTTGTGATGGAAGACCTCAAGGTACTGATTCTAGCCCCCTCTTCATCGACTGCGAGAATTAATGGAGGATTTTTAATGGTGTGAAAACAACAATCGTAGGCACGAGCAGATTGTGTATGATCTTAGAGCATTGCCGAGGTGCATGACTAAATACTCCCATGGCTGCTGCCTACAATATCAAAAGCCTCAACCATCACCTACCACTACCTATGAGATGTACTGGAGAGGTAGAGAGAGATCTGACTCTGGTTGTTTCCCTAGTACTACTAGGCACCCCATCCGCCGAGTGAGATCCTAGAATTGTGGTGGATTCAACCAATCAAGTTAACAAACCCAAACTCCTCGCACTGACTAATTCCACTAGATCCAGAAAAGAGTCACATGCTCCTATGTTCTCAGAGGAAAGCCAGGTCTTTGGTTTCTCAAACCTTGGCCAAACATGCACCCCATCCAGGTTGGTTTATAATGGCCAAACATGAAAATTGAAGCCTGAAGTATATGATAAACCTTACTTTGGGATTTGAGTAACTCCCTAGCCATGATTTCAAATAAATTTAAATTTGAAACATCGATACCCTTTGTCAAACATTAACTAATAATCATAATAAGACCAAAATAAATGTTTGTTCACCCTTTAGTTAAGATAATCCCAATTTGTACACATACTAAGATTTGAAGTCAAGTATGCATTAAATGACATCTAAAAGTGTCGACACAAGTTCAACTTAATTTAGTCGATCACATCACACCTCAAGCGACACTAAAATCATTTTACACCAATATGGCTTCAAATATTATATTGGATATTGAATCCTAAAATCGAGGTTATCACAGCAGTGGACATCGATACCATTCCTGAGGTATTATATATAGTCTCATTAGATAATATGAAATATATCAATCTTATTTATATATTATTAATTATATATACATCATTCTCTTTGCAGGTGTTTAAAACTGACCACACTACAAGAAAGGCCTTACCAGATGTACATGCTCCCTATACGACGGAAGAATTAAATGATGTAAGAGAATAATGGGCAACAACCATATAAGTAGTGGGGGTTTTAAAATATAATTGGGATGTTGACAACGATTAATGACTAAAGAATGATATTTTGTAAATGAATTTCTAAATTATAATATGTGTGAATGTTTCTACATGTGTCTGAATGTTTATACATGTGTGAGTGTGAAAATGAATGAAACTGCTGGCTGCTATACGAATGTTTCTACATGTGTGAATGTGAAAATGAATGGAACTGCAAATTGCTACATGATTGTTTCTACATGTGTTAAAATCGAATGGAACTACATGTTGCTAAATGTGCGAAAATTAATGTTCTCAATTTTGCAAGTTTGTGGCCTGTTGTTGGCCGATATCAATGGATGTCGTAAAACCTACAGTTCATAACTGAACTGTAGGTTTCTCATCCTGTGACCAGCCACAGCAGGCCTGCAGACTGATAAGAAAAAAAACATGAAATAGGCGTCGGTTATTTGTTTAAAACCAATGACAAATGATTACAGTGTCAGATAAATAATTATAACTGAAGCCCAATGCATGTGATGTGGCATCGGTTATCAATAATAAACTGATGCTGATGGTTCTGGCATCAGTTGCCCTACTAGTAACTGACGTCGATTTCCCTAATGAGGCCAGACATCACGGTCATGCTGGCTAGCACGGTCGTGGCGGCGGGCCAGACACCATGGTCGTACTGGCCAACACAGTCGTGGCAGTGGGCCAAACAACACGACTATGCTGGCCAGCATGACTGTGGCAGCGGGTGAGATGGCATCGGTTATCACTAATAAACGGACGCTGATAGTGCCCCAGATGGAACCCTTTCTGTGGCATGAAGGTTTATGGTGTCGGTTTCAAAACTAATAACCGACGCCTATACCCCCATGCTGGCGCATTTTTGGTGGTGCGTGAAGGGTTGTGGCGTCGGTTTGGAAATCGGCGCCTAACGGTTGACCTTTTAGCAGCGCCCACATAGGTGTCGCATTAAAACTGATGCTAAAGGCTTTAAATAACTAACACTAAAGGCCGGTTATGTACTAGTGACATCACTAGAGTTGGTTTGATATTAATCGAAACAACATATATATATATATATATCTTATACATTACTCATATAAGAGTAACATTATGTATCCAAGCATACCCCTCAACCACTATCATCCTCATGTGTCGACCACCTATACTACTAGGTCATGACCACTCCATCTAGACCATTTTGTGACCACAAAACCTAGGGTGTCTCAACTGTGACATCTAGTGTGTCTCGAACCCTTAAGGGTTAGGGATTCAACCCTTCACAAAACTATGGCAACCCCAAGGAACATGGTTGTCTCAATCTCAAACCAAAGTAGCATGTCATGATGCAAGGCCAACATGTTGCGACCTCTCTCAAGGGATAAGCCATGACCGAGACAAGGGCAAGATCAAGACCCAAAAACTAGGGAAACAATCCAACCAAAATAGTGATCAACTTGGCCATCAACGCGACCTCAAACAACACTTGGTCCAACCCACAAAAGGAAAGTATTTCAAGTGAGACTAACCATGGTCACGACCAACAAGGAGATGGGCATCTCAACCATCCTAAGGAATCATTTCTTGGTCCCAAAATAGAAATAAAACTAAGGGGAAACCCATAATCATCAAGAAATAAAAACCCATGCAAACAATCATCGAGAACCCTAGGTCATGGATCATGAAACCACCAAGAAAGGATCTCATCCAAGGGAGGGAAAACCATGATCAAGGTATCCAAAGTAGAATCTAGCATCCCTTCAACATCTAGGTACATGAACACCATGCATGAGATCAAGGCCAAGGTCAAAAGATAGGGAAGAACCTCCATAATATATTATCCATAAAAATAGATGCAAGTAGATTAGGGTTTAAGATTTCTACCAAACCAAGCAAGATATACCCACCAAACAAGTTCTAGAGATTATCATTATCTACTAGCATGGTAAGAGAGAATTTTTATAGAGATAAGACACTAGAAAACATGCATAAAAAGTGAAATAATAGAGTAGGTTAAGTGTTATATAACCCACCTTAAGAAGATCACCACCAAAGATTCCAAGCTCCAAGATCAAGAGATCCAAGCACACGATCCAAGGGTTGTAGAAGCTCCACTCTCGGCCACAAGATCACCTCAAGAAGGATAAGACACCAAGGTCAAAGATCATCCAAGAAAAGAGAACCAAAAAGCTCTACACTGAGCCAAAAGAGAAATGGAGAAAGAGAGAAGAAACCCTCCTCACTTGGGTCTACCTTGTCAAAACATGGTCTATGACCCTTGTAATGAGGAGTTTCTCTCCCAAAACGACCACCATGGAGGAACCATGGTCTAGGGATGAGAAAAGAGAGGAAGATGGAGGTAGGAGATCAAAAGAAACGTCATCAAGGAAGGTAAACACCTACCAAGGGTTGAAGATGGGCTATGATCACCACAAGAACCACATGAAAAAAGAGTTTGATCACCAAGCCCCAAGGTCGAATCTCCTTGCTACACCAAGATCCAAGAACAAGAAAAAGAGAAGGAAGAAGATGGAGGGACGAAAAAGGATACAAGCATGGAGAAATAAGGGATTGTATATGTGGAAGATGAGAGGGAAGGCAAGGGATGATGTGTCAACACTCCAAGGTACCAAAGGGATACTTGTCCACTCAAAAGACCAACATGCACCCACATGCAACCACCTTAACCATACATGCAAGACATGGTGATACACTCTAGGTTGGGTCTCGACCACCTTGGTCACCTACCTAGTCGCAGTTGTGACCCTCCCATGGATCACCATCCATGGTCGCGACAAGCAACATCCATCATCACCACTTGATCGAGACAAAGGACCACTTCAAACCCTTAATCGAGACATCTTATAAGAGGGCAAGCATCTCGACCCAAGACCACACAAAACAACCTTGGTTGAGACCCCACCATCTAGAGGGGGGTGTCTCAACCGTGACACCCAACAAACCAGCCCTAGTTCGTGACCTAGGTCAAGACAACACACCATATATACATGGTTCGAGACACACAACACTCATAGAAACCCTAATCACCACTACGGGTGACACTCCCCAACCAAGCATCAAACAAAGTGCCCACTTCTTCCTCTCTCCTCTAGATGATGTAAAGAAATATAAGGAACACTCTAGAGGTGACAAATTGCACATCAACCCCCTACTTTGGGTAAATTATGATTTGCACCAAAACTAGCACATAAAGCACAAATAACATCCAAACAAGCTCAAACTTGAAACCTAAGCTCTCCACAAGACCTAATTACATATCATAAGATTAGAGAAAGGTTCTAGGCACATGATTAAACCAAAGAAAATAGGTTTATCCCAAAATTCAGGTCAGGGGCCTTACAGCCCCATTGCCACTTTCTGAATTTGAGGCTTTCTATAGCCCATTATCCTTAGATCTTAAGAGACATCATCTCCAGAGGACTTTCTTCAAGAATTTGTTTTGAGAGAGCATATATATCATGATACCATTTTTATTGTGTGTCTACCTTTCCACTAAACCATGTTGTAGTGACTTGAGTTGGCCTTTTACATGAAATGACTTTTGGTGACACCGAGGTATGTTCTGCGACACAAAGTGAAGCATAAGTACTCATTACATAGTGTGAACATATAATTAGGGTGTTGCAATGCAACATGTGAGAGGAGAAATATTCTACATCTCCTTCTATAATAACTCAACTGAGAAATTTACATAAGACTCCAGTAGTAAAGATAAATGACATAATAAAATATTAAGAATATAAAACAACTAAGATTAACACTCCCCCTTAAGTTGGAGTGTACACATCATGCAAGACCAACTTGTAAATAAGACTTTGAAACATTTTTGGACCCAGTGGCTTTGTAAGAACATCAACAAGTTGGTCTTCAGATCTGACATGAGGAGTCACCACTTTCCCATACTTGATTTGATCTCTGATAAAATGACAATCAACTTCTATATGTTTAGTGCTTTCATGGAAAACTGGATTTTTGGCAATATAGATAGCTACTTGATTATCACATCTAATCTCTACATGAGATATCACAAGAATTTGCAATTCAAAAAGCATGTATTGGACCCACTGCAACTCACAACAAGCATGAGCCATTGCTATATACTTCACTTCCGTACTAGAATGAGCCACAACATTTTGCTTCTTGCTCTTCCAAGAGATAAGATGCCTGAAAAGTGACCCAGGTGTAGACCTCCTATCATCCAGATTACCAACCCAATTTTCATCTATATAGCCAGTAAGAAACAAAGTAGAAGGAGGAGTTTAGGTATATAATATGTGATCCCTTTCCAAGAGATCCTTTCAAATACCTCAGAATGTGTTTTGGTGAGCTCATATGTTGACTCACCACTCCTACTACAAATGACATGTCTGGATGAGTCAATTTTAGATATATCAGCTTACCAACGATCTTTTTGTAACACACTGGATCTAAATAATCAGTATCATCAACATTTTGTTTTACATGATAGTCCATAGGAGTAGACATGGGATTTGATGCACTCATCCATGTTTCATGAAGTAGTTCCAGTACATATTTTCTTTGAGACAAATTAGTACATGTATGAGAGTGAATTACTTCAATTCCTATAAAATATCTCAATGTTCCAACATATTTTGTATGAAAGTGCTTCTGCAATGCATCCTTCACCTTGGATATGCCTACAGAGTCACTACTAGTGATGACAATATCATCAACATATACAACAAGAATAATAGATCCAATAGAGGAACTAGGATAGAATAAGGAGAGATCAGTCACAGAACATGAGAAGCCCATTTGTAATACAATAGTACTGAACTTGTCAAACCAAGCTTGAGGAGACTACTTCAACCCATAAATGGTTTTTGTAACATCCCTGACCTGGGTTATAACCTAACCCTAGATGTTTTGCCTAAAAATGTAATTAAGTCCTTGTGATTATCTTTTGGCATGTAATTAAGTTCCTAAGGGGCATACATTTTCATTTTTGTCCTTTTAAAACAATGTTGTAGAATTATTTGGTAATGCAGGGGTCTATGTGCAAATTACCCAGTTAAGGGGTTTAATTTGCAAATTTCACAAGTTAAGATGTTCCTATGATGATGAGACATCTTATGAGTGGATATGATGAGGTAAGATGGATTTCCCAAGCCTGGGTATCAAGATGCAGCTTGTGGAATGATCCTTGTGCTTAAAAACCCTAATTTGGATTAAAGTGCAATTTACCCAAATGAGGGGTGCAACTTATAAAATACACCATCTAGAACATCTTTTATGACTTTTGACATCATTTAGAGTAATAATGATGAAGGGGGCACTTCCTTTGAATAATCATATAATAAGGAACACCTTTGTAATTAAATCATCAAGTTGTAAGTAAGGAGACCCTTATGTACATATGTACCTTAGTGATAAGTTGACCTTCCTTGCCTTTAGTTCTTGGTTTTAGAAGGAGTTTTACCTTAGAAAAGAAGAGGAGGGACGTGCCTAAAAGAAAGAAAGGACCTAGTTGTGAAAAGGAGGAGTAAGTTGTCCTTATGATGAAAATAACCCCAAAGGTACTTATACACTTTCCTTTGCAATCAAAGGCAACGTTTCCCTTTCACCCTTCACTTATCTCTTGCTGTGGCCGACTAAGGAAGGAGCTCAGGAGCAGGGGAGAACGGCCAAGTAGGTTTGGGTAAGTTTTGATTGCCTTCTAGCTCAAATCCATGGGGGAAATCGCATTACAAGGTTGGTTTCCCTAGTTTTCTTACTTGGTTCTTCTTTCTAGCCGATCTTTCCCAACCATTTCTTGAAGAATTGACCTTGGCCAACCTGTGGAGCTCAAGTCATCATTAAAGCTCGAATCTTGGAGCTCTAGAGATGGTTCTAAGGCGGGTTTTATAACTCTAAACTCCTAGCTTTATTATGCATATCTTTGTTCTTGCTTTTTTGTGCTTAGTCCTTCTTTTTCCCCATCTTTCTTTGCACTCTTGCAAGCTTTTTCGTGAAGAACAGACCTTGGTTCAAGGTTGAAGATGGAGGGAGTTAATATCTATGTTGTTCCTTATCCAACTTTACCAAACGACCTTGGACCAATAGGTCCAAACGGGTTGCACTCGTTTGAAATCAAAGGGGGCTCAACCCGTTTGATCTTAAACGATCTTGCAAGATCGTTTAGTTTTAAACGGGTGATGGGGTTGACCAAGGAATGACCGTTTTAGGGTCTGTTCATAATATATTCAATTTCATTTCTACAAAGAATTATAAACTAATTCCTAACCAATTGAGAGTTAAAGGCACTTCAACACCCTAACCCTAATCGGGTTAAAATTGCTGATTTCAAGTATAGATCTTGTTGAGTTTTGGGTTGAAGGACTCAAACAGGTTCAAACCCATTTGGGATTCACCCAAACGGTCTCATACTCGTTTAGTGACACCCCAAGACCGTTTGGAGGTCTAGGGTTAAGGAAATTTGATGGTTTGAGGGTCCATTTGCAATAAGTTGATGAATTGATAAAATTGCTGATTTTAGACCTATTTAGGGTTCAACCCTTTTTCAAACAACTTGGTTTTTGGTCAAACTTTGGGAAAACGGTCTCAAGACCGTTTGGAGATCATCCAAACGATCTCAAGACCGTTTGGGTCAAGTTTGGGCCCAATTGGAAGTCAAATGATAGGTTCAACCTTGATTTGATTCACATTATTGAATATTGATGATTATCCGATTGAAACCCTAATTGAGTTAGACTTAACCCTAATTGGCGTTCAATGGAGAGTCAAATTGGTGTCCAATTGATTGAGGCTCATCCTAATTGACTCAATTTGTAAGTGGTTAACTTAACTCTGGCCAATTGAAGGCTTCAACCTAGGAAATCTTAATAAATCATAACCTTTGTATCACCTTTCATGACCATGCGGTTTGGACCCAAGTGGGTTCACACTCGTTTAGGTCCAAACGAGTTCACACTCATTTAGGTCCAAACGAGTTCACACTCATTTAAGGTCAAACGAGTTCACACCCATTTAAGCTCAAACGGGTTCACACCCATTTAAGCTCAAACGGGTTCACACCCATTTAAGCTCAAACGGGTTCACACCCATTTAAGCTCAAATGGGTTCACACCCATTTAAGGTAAAATGAGTTCACACTTGTTTAAGGCTCAAATGGGTTCCAGGTCATTTGAGATTAAACAAGTTCAAGGTCGTTTAAAACCTAAATGGGTTGAAGATTGAAGGTTAAACCCTAAACCAATTGGAGATTTTCAAGGTTGATTGTACTTAATCACTTGAAGGTGTAAATGGTTCAAACATGATCTAATCTAAACACTAATGGTAACTTAAGACGTTAAGGGACTAAGTGACTAATGAATTGACCCATGATGATGATCAATGGGTAAATTACCAAAATGCCCTTGAAAGGTTAATTTGAGTGATACCTTGTTCTAAACAAACCCTAATCACTTGATAGTGGTGATTTGGTTTATGTAGATCAAAGGGTAATTAACCCAACTTAATCTAGAGTGGTGTAATCACCATCTACTAGTGAGAGGAGAGAGAAAGCACCACTTATAGTGGAAACTCAAGTAAAATACCTTCAATATACATGCATATGCAAGATTAGGTATGATCCACTTATGTGAGATCATGGAAACCCTAACTATGATAATGGGTGAATCTTAATCCTATTTGAGGGCTTTAATGATGATGTTTCTCATGCATGGTGATGTTATGAGTTCAATTCACCATGAGGTGAATAGTAAACCCTAATTCTAGGGTGATGACATGTAATGTGAATAGTAAATCCTAATTGATGAAAATTAGGGAACTTAACCCTTGTAAGAGTATGAGGGTACAACTCTTGATTCAAATTGATTACTGTTATCAGTTGAATTAACCATGCAGGCTCTTATACATGATAATGATCATATCTAGGTAAGGATTATGATTCCAATTTCATTGAAAGCATGTCATTAGCTTTATGAATGATGACATATGTTGATGCCTAGTAAGTGGCATCTTATGAGAATGATAGGATATGAGAGCCATGAATATCATCAAGGTCATACTTGTCAGATGACTTGTGATGAGATGATTGAGAAATGATAATTGATATGATTTAGACTTGATACACTTAGTATTCTATTTTCATAGCTGCTATGCTAATGATTAATGTTTGAGAACATGTATGATGTTAAAAGAATACTGAAATGTACCTAACTAATCAAGTATAATCATACCATGTAGAGCCCTGATCATAGATCCATCATTGTCAGGAGTTAAATGATGGTGAAACAGGTTTTCCTAAGGGAACTCCTGGATCACATACTTTTGAGTATGTGGGGAATATGGATGTGAATGCCCTTACATCCTAGTGTAGGAATTGATGTAGATGTACTTTATTCTATCAATCCTTCACTATGTATTTATGCCAGGGTGATGTAACACTAATCTCCTGAGGAAATCTTTTATACCGCATCGATGAGAGATAAACAAGAAATCTTTCGATGGCGAAGAGAGTACAGAATGCCACTGTGACTCTAATAGCGAAGTACCAGAATACCCTGGTAAGCTATTGTAGCAGAGACATTAGATGTCCTGCATGTTGATCCTCTTACTGACTGAGGAAGATGAGGTCATAAGAATCTGGCTCTTTTGATGACCTATGTATGATATCGATGTGACATAATAGTGATCGGTTGGAGTATGAGCGGTATACCTCATCTCCGCAGGGCATAACAATTTTTGTAAAACATAATCAACCGCGTAGCATATCTGCTTAGGTTGAACTACGAGATACATTGGTTGAAGTTACATTACTCAGTATACATGTTCTTCATATTACTTAAATGTTGTTTCTCTACTTGATAATAATCTGCTGTTGATTACCTTAAAGCTTTTATTGCTTATGTTATCCTTTGATTGCTATAATAAAGCTTCTGGCGGAGAGTTATAACTCTCGCTGGGACAATTATTTAAAATTGTCTCACCCCGTAGATTTCAACTTTTTAGGTGGTCGTCGAGGACGAAGGAACCAGTCTGCAGGTGATCAGAATCAGCACCAGTAGCACCAGGAGCAGCAGTGAATCTCAGGTGGAGATATTGACTGATGAGTCATATAGTTAGATGGTCTTATGTCGTCTCTGTACTCTCAGGTCCTTGGAGTCTTTTGGTCTGAGATTTTGGGTTTTAAATCTTGAGATTTTGTATCTGGTTGTGTATAATCACTCATGAAGTGATCTAGCAGAGATGTAATCTGTTTACCTTGTTTCTTATAAAAGGAGTTTCATGATTTCAGGATCTTGTCTCAAAAAGTTTTAATTTCCGATGATTTTCGTATTCTGCTGTTAATCGAATCGCTTCCTCTATGTTTATCTTGTGTTTTAGAGATCAGAACCCACAGTTTTCTTCAACCTATACATCTTCTGACACTCCCCCTGAGCAACAAATCCAGGAGGTTGCTTCATGTATACTTCTTCTTGTAGATCACCATGTAGGAAGGCATTTTTGACATCAAGTGAAAAAGTGACCAGTCAAAGATGGTAGCTAGAGAGATAAGTATCCTCACAAAATTAAGACAAGCCATATGTGAGAAGGTCTCAAAGAAATCAACACCATATGATTGAGTATATCTTTTCTCCACCAATCTAGCTTTTAATCTCTCTATGGAACCATCTGGATTATCTTTAATAGTGAATACCCATATGCATCCCACAACATTCTTATCTGCAGGAAACTTAGTAAGCTCCCATGTTTCATTCTAAATAAGTGCAGACATTTCAGAATTCATAGCATGTATCCAACCAACATCCTTCATAGCATCAACATGGCTCTTTGGAATTTTCATAGAATCAATTCTAAGAGAAAAAGAACAAGCCTGCTTAGATTGGACAAACAACAAACATTCGCAATAGGATGTCAAATAGTACAAATGGGAATACCTTTGCAAACACCAATGGGGATATTGAGATCAGATGGATCTTTAGGATTCTCTTAAGCAGAGGAAGATGGGGGAGGCTCATCAACTGGAGTCACTACCTCATCATGATCAGGTCTGCTTCATCTATGATACACCAGAGAATAATACTGAATTATAGGATCATCACCAGATGTCTCTTTCTCAGAAATGGTAGGTGGCACTCTCTCACTATATTGTGGTGGAAACACTCCCTCACTGATTGGTGATGGCGGCACTTCCTCACATTCACACAATTTCTCCCCCTTATTGGGAACACAAGAGAATTATGGAATGGAATCATGGAAAGTGACATCCCTTGACACAAACATGCAATGAAGATTGGGACAATAACACTTGTAACCCTTACTGGTGTTGGAGAAAGAGAGTCTTAATAGACCTGGGAGACAATTTGTCATCTTTAGGATCAAAAGTGTGAACAATGGAGGTACAACCACACACCCTAAGAGGAACAAGAAAAGGATTATCATTAGGACGCAAAGCTGAAAAAGGAGTACTTCCTTGAAGAATAGAAGAAGGTTGTCTATTCATAAGAAAATAGGTAGTCAGTAAAGCATCCGACCAAAATCTTTAGGAACATTGGATTAAAACATGATCAACCTGGTAATATCGAGAAGATCATGATTCTTCCACTCAGCTACCCCATTCTGTTGGAGAGTATGAGGACAGAACATACTATGTACCATTCCAACTGAACTACAAAAATAAGCCATAAGATTTTGAACATATTCCAAAGCATTATCAGACTAGAGAATTTTAATATTGCAATAAAATTGAACCTTTATTTCTTGATAAAAATGTTTGACAATGGAAAAAACATACTCTCGACCCTTCAACAAATAGATCCATTCCATACGAGAAAAATCATCAATGAAAGAAATAAAATATCAAAAACCATTATAACTGCTTTCTTTTACAAGACCCCAGACATCACACTGAACTAAATCAAATGGACAAAGGACCCTCTTATTGACACAATTCAGGTAAGACATCATATGATGTTTCCCAAATTGACAGGACTGGCATTCTAAAGAGGACACCTTTGATAAATTTGGTTCTAACTTCCATTTACTCTCTAGAGAAGGATGACCAAATCTATAGTGCCATAGTAAGGGAGAGTCACTCAACATGATAGTAGGAGCTAGAGTAATAGAAACTTGACAAGGCAGACTTGCACCATGAAATAGGTAGAGATCATCTTTCCTAGGCCCCTGACCAATTGTCCTGATACTCTTAAGATCTGATAATACAAAATAAGAAGGAGCAAACATCATTGTCCATTTCATAGTATCAATTAATTTTACAATAGGGATAATATTGAATGGTAATTCAGGAACACAATTGTAACATCCCTGACCTGGGTTATGTGTTAACCCTAGATGATTTTCCTAATAAGGTTGAGTAGATGCTTAATCCTATCTTGTGAAAGGTAATTAGGACTCAAGAGGAACTTATTTTTCAATTTTAGTCCTTTTTGAATAATGTTGAAACATTGTTTTACTTGATTTGGACTAAAGTGCAAATTACCCAAGTTGAGGGGTTAAATTGCAAATTTTACATGATAATATGTTCCTCATATGTTGAAGCACCATGAGATTGGATATGATGCAGAGGTATGGCTTGTGGTAGTCTGAGTACCAAGAAAGAGTTGATAAAGCAATGTTTGTGCATTAAAACCTAGTTTTGGTATAATGTGCAATTTACCCAAAACCTAGGGTTCAATATGAAAATTACCACTTCAATAAGGTCCCTAATGTTTCTTGACATCATGTAGAGCAAATAAAATGAGAGGGGCGACTTATTTGAATTAATTTGGAGGAGAGAGAATCTTGATATTAAAATAATCAAGATTTAATCCTAATTGAAACCCTAATTCAATTTAGTGCAAAAATAAATGTATTAATTAAAGGGCCTTCAACCAAAATTAAAATGGTTGGATTCAGATGTGTTTGGACGTCTTTGATATTTGCAAGGACCACGAAATATCCTAAGGAGGTGAAAATTCCACTCACCTATTATAAGAAAATGAATTTCCACTCAAAAATGGATATTACTATTATAAGGGTTAAGGTGCTTAATTTCTTTTCCCTTAATTCATGGATAATGTAAGGTATCTCGGTGGGGATAGAGATGCCTTTTCATGCAAGAAACCAAGGGGGAAGTGGTGGCAACAATTTTGGAATTAAATGAAATTTATAAAGCATTTTCTCTCTCATTGAATTTTTATAAAAAGACCTTTTACAAGACAAAACAAAGGCTTTTTCGACCCCACTTCCTCCCCTTGCTTGGAAAACGACCAAAGGAGCTTTGGAGTATCAGGAGGAAGACCCCCAACCTGTTGGTAAGCTTCTTGACCTCCTTTCACCTTAAATCCATGGTGAAAATCAAAAATCAATGTATGAATTCTTCATATCTCGATCCCCTCTTCAATCCTAACCATTCCTTTTCACTCAAAGCTTGAGGATGAGCCTTGGAATGGTGAGAGGAGTTGCATCCACCATTGTTGACGTGATCTTGAAGCTTTGGAGCTCAATTGGAGGCGGGTTTTATAACTTGAACCCTTAATATTATTATTGCATTCAATTCCTTATCAATTGTTGATGCTTTCTT
Source organism: Alisma plantago-aquatica (assembly GCA_963693085.1). Lineage (NCBI taxonomy): Eukaryota > Viridiplantae > Streptophyta > Magnoliopsida > Alismatales > Alismataceae > Alisma > Alisma plantago-aquatica. The sequence goes on from OY856414.1 coordinate 141,040,269, forward strand.
CATTTCCAAAATTTATTTTGGTTGAGGGATGAAACCACCATGGAAATCACATAAAAATTCGTGGGTTTGGAGCTTGATTATGATGACATCATCATAAGCACACACCTCTCCAAATATCTAGGGCAAACAATTTCAATGTTTGAGTCCAAACGGTTTCACCAAACCGTTTGGAGGTTTGGGATCCAAACCGTTTGAGATGGTTGACCATTTGAGGAAATATGTTGTGGTACTTGGATATTGATCCAATGGTTTCAATTGGTTTGATCTTGAAGGTTTCAATTGTGAATGATTCCTTAAATGTAAACCCTAATCGGCTAAGTGCTGATTTTGCAATTGAATAAGTTGATGTTTTGGGTTGATTGACCCAAACAGTTTCAAAACCATTTGGGAATCACCCGAATGGTCTCAAGACCGTTTGGAGGTCAACCAAGACCGTTTGGAGGTCTAGGGTTGAGTATGGTTGGGTATTTGAAGATCCAAAGATACTAATTTGAAATGCAATCAATTGCTGATTTGATAATCAATCCAATGATCCAAACCCTAATTGGATGTTATGGATTTTGATGATGAGATGGGAAAACGGTCTCAAGACCGTTTGGAGATCATCCAAATGACCTCAAGACCGTTTGGGGGTCATTCAAGACCATTTGAGGTCAGGTCATATCATATAATGATGATGTTTCATTGATTTCAATTGAATTGGTTCCACAATGTCAACCATTGATGGTTCCTCAGTTTCAAACCCCTAAGTGATGGTTTCGTGATTATCAACCCTAGTTCAATTGGGTTCAAAACCCTAAATTGAAGATTTAATTGAATGGTGATTTAGTAGTTCAATTGATGAATACTTTAGTGGTCCAATTGATAGTTGGTTCATGGATTGGAACCTTAAATTGATTAAGTGTTGAAGTCCCTTTTTGGTCCATTCGGTTTTGAGAAGGTTTGGACCAAACGGTCTTAAGTACGTTTGAGTCCAAACGGTCTCAAACTGTTTTGAGACTCAAGTCATTCAGTTTCAAGTTGTTTGGTCTAAACGGTTTCAAGCACCTACTTTGCTAAACGGATTTCAAACCGTTTGAACCTAATAGGTCAAGACCGTTTGAGGTCTAAGTGACCAAGATCGTTTGAGGTCTAAGTGACCAAGACCTTTTGAGGTTCAAATTGGTTAAACCATTTGGACATCTAATATGATCAAAGGTCAATTAGCTATTTGATTATTAATGATGTAGATCAATGGTGATTATGAAGGTTAACCCTAACTATGTGTACTTAATTAAAGGACTGACCTAAATCAATCTTGGAGTAGCTAACATCCTAAAGAGGATGAGAGAGAGAGAGAATGAGAGAGATGATTGTTTATATAATAAGCCCTAATTCTCTCATTATGAATAAATGTGTAATCAGGGTTTGATCCATGATAATGAGAGCATGAAATCCTCATTGAAAAGATTGATGCACCTTGACCTTAATTTAGTGCAAGGTTATGTGAAACCCTAATTTAGGGCAAAGCTCAGTGAAATCATAATCTAGGGTGATGATGTAACCCTAACTTAGTGTAACAATGTGAGAAACCCTAATATAATGGGAATTGTACATCCTGACCCTAATTTGGGTAATGAGGTATGTGAAACCCTACTTTGATGTAAATGGTGAACCTTAATCCCTAAAAGGGGGTAAAGGTGCATGAAACCCTAATAATGGGTAGTGTTACTAATCCTATATGAAGCCCTATCAATGGGTGATGTGTTGTGAAATCCTTATTTCACATAATACTAGGTGAAACCCTGATATAGAAGGATGTTATATTAAACTCTAATGGAGAGCAATATTATGTGAAATCTATATGATATATAGAAGATGTTATGTGAACCTCAAATTATAAATATGGAGAATCCTAATCCTAATAATGGAATAGTGATTAATGTATTAACAAATATAACACCTAGAGAGGTTGATGATGGGTATCCTTACATTAATAGGTTCTAACTCAAGGATGAGTCCATATCATTGGCGATGGTTGTATATTCTAAAGAAGTGATTTATGACCAATACATTGCATGATGAATGTGATGAACTAGTACATAAAGTATTAGGATGGGAAATACCCTAATACAAGCTAATTGGATGAACGCAAGTAAGATAAAGGTGTTGAGGGAAGTGATACATCAAGACATGATAGATATCACATCCAACACCCCAATACTGAAATACCTTGATGTGATTTAAATCCAATATAATTGGATAAGTGACATATGAAATGTGTCATGTCAATTGTTACATTGAGATGTAATGCACCTTGATGAATGTAGGCTAACATGCCTTATGAAGAGGTTAATCCAAATCAATAGACTATGATACAATCATATTCTGATAAAGATGAGAGAGAAACTCATACTTTGTGTTGATAATACATTCAATGATGAATGATGAGAATAAATAAGTATGTTTGAATACTTATGATATCAATATTGGCTTCTAGATGTGAGAAGCAATGAAATAGGGTTGATCATTAATAATATGATCTTAAGAACCCAAGTGGTTATTTATGGAAAACCCTAATGGAGGGTGCTGATATAAAAGAGATACCATGAACCCTAAAGAGGGAATAGTGTTATTACTTAGTGTTGTATGGTTCTGATATGAAAGAGAAACCATGAACCCTAAAGAGGGAATAGTGATATTACTTAGTGTTGTATGATACTGATATGAAAGCATTATAATTGTTATCATGAATACTAATCATGCAGGGATGATGAGATGAGGAGTATAGCTGTAACGACCCCGCCTCCCGGTAGCCCCCAATTAAGGGAGACCCGAAGGTCAGAGCCATTAACCAATTTACAGGATCAAAGGTCCAACATATAATCAACAATAATTATAAAATTCTACTAACTAAACTGGAATTGGGTACAATAATTATAAAATTCTTCAAGCTGTGGATAGTTAGATTTCCCAGTTTTACAAAGGTAAGTAAAGTTTTAATTTTATACCAAATTTTAGTTGGTTAGTAGAATTTCATAATTGTTATTGATTATTTGTCGAACCTTTGATCCTGTTAATTGGATAACGGCATCGACCTTTCAGTCTCCCTTAATTGGGGGTTACCGGGAGGCGGGGTCGTTACAATAGCCAAGTATGGGCTATAATGCTTTGTTTATTGAGAATGTTTTATAGGCTTTATAAGCCTTAATATGCTTTTTATAGTAAGAATCATTGAGCTTTGTGTACTATGTGCTATACATTGTGTAGCCAGAATCATGATGTCCTTGGTCAGATGATCTGAAGGTATTAAGTTACCTAATAAGTGGTAATAAGTATCCTATGATGAGATATGGGTTCAAATACCTAGATGCAATAATCATGATGATGCACTTGTTAAGAAGTGGATATGTACTTGATGAGTTGAGGGATTAAGATCCCAACACTTTGTGAAAAGAGTATGGCTACAGGCCATGACTCCACAATGACAATGTCAGGCATTAGATATATGATCTAAGCCTGAAGAGAGTTAATGATGTGGTAATGATTCTGTAGTGAATAAATGTTATACATGCTCTTCATATTCCTTAATGGATAAGTGACATGTTGCTCTTTCAAGATTATAGCTGCAATGTTTTAGATAAGAATAATATTCTAATCTATTAGACATTGAATTAACTGTTGTCAAACAAATATGATTCCTCTGTTCATATTTATCTTCTTAAGCTGCAATAATAATGTTACTGGCGGAGAGTTATATCTCTCGCTGGGGCAATTTACAATTGTCTCACCCCCATGGGAACTGCATTTTTAGGTGGTTGCGGACGAGGAGACGGGAATACTTCAGTAAGAGAAGGACAGCAACAACAACAACAACAGGGACATCAATGAAGTCTCAGGTGGAGACACTGCCTGTTATGCCTTGTATAGATGTAGATAGATTCCTATGCATCGTCTTTGTACTCTCAGGTCCTTGGAGTAGTAGTAGTAGTGCTTTTGAGATTTTGGCTCAATGCCTCGAGATTTGCATACTTCCTGTGCTTAGTTTAACAGGGCAGTTGATGCTTGTAATTCACAGAAAGATATGATACAAGATATGTACTTTTGAAAATAGAATGTAAATGTGTTACTTTTTTTCTATGTGAGAAAGTTTTCATTTGATGGACCTCTTGGTAAAAAGGTTTTAATTTTTAGTGATTTTCGGTAATCCGCTGCTAAGAGAACGCTTCCGCATTAGTTAATTATGTTTTTATGAGTTGTATGCCACGACAATGTACAAATCTAAGGTCAATTTTAGGGGTAAGAGAAACAGATCCACTGGCTAATACTTTCCACACAGATCCATCAGCTAAAGTCACCGTCTGATGTGGAATATATGAGTCAATGGAGTGATGCAATTTCCTCATACCAGTCATATGTTAAGAAGCTCCAGAATCAACCACCCATGAAGGAGAAGTATTGGAAGCCAGTAAAGAAGAAGTTGGATTACCAGTATATGAAGCCAAGTGAGCTGAGGAAGATGCTCCCATGTTCAAATGTTGAGTGTCCAGAATAAATCTATCATATTCTTCCTTTGTGAGAGTGATTCCAGGGGCTCTCGAAGTAGATGCAGTAGTGGAAGTAGTAGTAGCAAAAGGTTCAGATGACTCATTGCCTCCAGAAAAGTGGGTTGTCCCAGCAGGTGGCACGACTGGTCTTCCATGTTTCTTCCAACACTTCTCAATCGTATGTCTTGGATGACCATATAAGGTGCATTTGGGTCTGTTGCACCCTCCCCGTCCAACACTTGTACGTCCTCCTCTAACTACAGCAACAATGGATACTTGAGACTCACCAAAGGAAGGAGCCACAGTGGTTTGTACATGTTCAAAGTTGGATTGTATAATCTTGGAGTAGGCTTCCTCCAAACTAGGAAGTTTGTCAGTAGCCAGTATAACACTCTGCCTAGAACTGAAAGAGGAGCTTAGCCCAGGTAAGAATTTGGTAGTAATCAGGTCATCTCTATCTTTGATCTGCTCTTAAATAGTAATAGGATGATAAAAACTCAGTTCTTAGGCAATAGACTGAATTGTCTCAAAATATTCCTCCAATGATCTATCGATCTGCAAAGAGATGATCGTATATCATGAATTGACGCAGGGCATTCTTCTCTTGAGAGTGGTGTTTTTTAACAACATCGCAGATCTCTTTCAGCGTAGAGTAGAACATGAATCTAGCAGAAATACCATGCTCCATATTATTTCAATGCTATATGTTTACCAGGTTGTTGTTATGCTTCCACTCTATATATCCCTTGTTAGTGGCGGTTGGAGAATCAGAATCCACATACTTTACCTTATCTCTGGATTCTAGTAATGTGTAGACATCAATCATCCATAATAAAAAAACTCTTCCCCATTCAGTTTGATAGAAGGAATAGGTGATACCTCATTGTAAACAGTAGAAGCTTTATTGTCCTCCATTAGTCAACTATGATAAGGAGACAAATATAGAGAGATTCATGTCTCGTAGGTGAAAGATGTGATAGAAAGATACACATCACATTGAGAAAGGGAGTGATGGAGAGATACATGTAACCTGAATAAATAAAATATGATATGTTTCTATGGCATCAACAACCTCCAAGTGAATATTTGTTAATCACATATGGAGGAATCTGATAAGGAAATATCTACATAGATACAGACTGCTCGGCCTGGACTTTTAGATACATGTCAGATAGATCTGAAGTTGTCCGCTCCTTCTGATCGACGATTCGATCTTGGGAAACCTCCCCCTACCTGAAGGAGGGTTGCCCAAAGACTGCCGGTCGAATGCCCGATGGCAGCCTGTTGCCCCATGCGGCTTGCTACCTGGCGGTGGTCTGCTACCCGATGACGAATAGGTGTTGGCAGAGTGCTACTATTGGTGGTTGCTTGCTGTTGGCCACTGCTTGTTGTTGGTGGTGGCCTGGCCTAGTGGTGGTTGCCTGTCCTAGTTAGGATTAGGGCTGACTATGATGCCCTTTGACCGAGAGGCTCTGATACCATGTGAACAAATAATTAGGGTGCTACAATGCAGCGTGTGAAAGGAGCAATATGCTACCTCTTCTTTTATAATAAATCAACTAAGAAATTTACATAAGAGTCCAGTAGTAAAGATAAATGACATAATGAAATATTAAAATATAAAATAACTAATATAATACATCGAATAGGGTACTTTGTGTCACATAAGGTGTGTTGCACCATATAAGACACCTTGTGCCACAGAAGACACCTCAGTGTCACCAGAAAACATTTCATGTCATGGAAGGCATATCATACCAAAGAAGGTGCATTGTGCCACAAAAGATGACTTACAATATAATATAATTTATGTTCTGGTGTCTTGTTATCTTTTTTTATTCTATTTCTAAATTGTGGATCCCAATTAGTATATAACTGACAATAATTGAAATCCTATAATCTATATCTAGTGTTGGTACTCTAATATGAGATTTTAAATTCTAGATTTGTATAAGAAATTGATGTACTGAAAAATAAATCCTATTCATTGTATTATGAATTCTTGTACTTGTAATCTGAGCATCCATGCAGGAATATTACTATGAATATAAAAATTGGTAAAGGTCTATTTGCAAGATTTTTAAGGCAATAAAGATATTGTGCTAGAGAAAAGAAGTATATGCATATGATCATTAGACTATACTTATAGATGAATATTCTAGAGATGAAAATTAGACTCAGTCTAATAATGTGTATTGAATATAAATTCATTGGGAAAGGACCAGTTACTTTTGGTACTGAGGATATCCTTAATGTAGGCTTCATTCCTTGGTATGTTATCTAATCACCTAGACATCATCAAAGCTATGCAATTCCATGTTTATTTTTCATTTTTTGTTTCTAAATCTCATACCCTCATCACCCTAACCTAGTAAACCAAAATAGGATCCTTAATCATACTAAATCAGACTCTGATACAAAGCATTTTTAGTTTTTAAACAATAAATTAAAACAAAGTCACATGTTATATATCATACATATGTTGATATAACCATATAAACCAAAAATCATCTTACGCACTAATATATGAGTATATACATCATACACTGAGAGTAAACCTAAAAATAATCACATATACTAATCTTATTGAGTTAATTATTACATCAGAGGAAAACATAATTAAAATCATCTTCTAGACCAAATAGGCACACATATTGCATATGGTATCATAAATAATCATCAATTATCTTACGAATTGACCACTTAGACCCAAACATCAAGTACTAATATAATTATATATGGAACTTTGTCAATACTTTGTAAATAGTAAGAAAATTGCATATTAGGATTTAGGTAAAAACCTCAGATGAAACATAGTCCAATTAGGGGTGAAATATCCAAAATACACTTTGTAGGGTTTACATGAAAAACATAGGTAAGAGATAACATCAGAAATATCATGATTTGGAATCCTGTGAAACATATCAAGATACAATTACATTAAATTAGTTATTGATATTTGAAGTCATTTTCTATCCTTATTGGTTGAAACATTGAAATCATATTGTCTTTAGTACACAAATATAGAAATTCTTAAACTTAAAAACCATATGTTGAAAGTATTTTTCAATTATTCTACATGAAAACCCTTTTCATTGGCATATTACTTTCCCTATATAGACATTTGAGCACAAAGATCTAAACTTTTAAAGGATGCCAATTAGAATGATTTGGATGGTTGATTCATGATTTGATGCTCCAGAAGATGCCAAGCCACGTGCTCAGCAACACAATACTAACAGTTCATGGGTCCTCTCCTAGATTGACATGGTGCTTCACCCAGTCCTACTTGCCCTTTGACCCCTTATTGCGAAATCTCTATGAAACAGAACCTCGTTGCACCCCTATCCCCGATGAGGTGGATCCCGCATCCTAGGTAAAAAAATCACGATTAAAGCATGTATTCAATTTCAACATGTCCTCTTATAGGTGAGTGGCATAGTCTATGTAACACCCCTAACCTGGGTTATGAACTAACCCTAGGTGTTTTGCTTAAAATTATGATTAGAGGCTTGTGGTTAACCCTTTATATGTCATTAAAGCTTTAGAAGAATCTATATTTTCATTTCTGCCCTTTTTGAACAATGTTGTAAGATTGTCTTGTTTAATAGGGACCTATGTGCAAATTACCCAATTAGAGGGGTTAACTTGCAAATTTCACATGTTAAGATGTTCCTCTGATGATGAGACATCATAAGAATTAATATGATGTGGTGATATGGATTCCCCAAGCTTGGGCACCAAAATATAGCTTGTAGAGCAATCCTTGTACTTTAAAACCTAGTTTTGGTGTAAAGTGCAATTTACCCAAAACATAGGGTGCAACATGTAAAATATACCCTCTATAGTACCTCTCATGCTTTTTATCATCAAGTGGAGTAAAGAAAATGAGGGGGGAACCTCATTTGAGTAACCATATAAGAAGGATAATCATTGTAATTGAATAATCAAGATGTATGCAAAATCACCCTTATATATGTATGACTTAATAAAGTGTTTGGCTTCTTTTCCTCTAAACCAAGGTTGAGAGATAAGTTTGCATGTTATAAGAAGGGAGGAATGTGGCAAAGAAGTAGGAGAGGGGCGTGGAGGATATAGATGTAAAAGAGAAGAAGTATTTATCATTGCCTTGGAAATATGCCCAAAAATATATAAGCAAGCTCTTTCCACAATCAAGGGACCGTTCCCTTCATTTCCTCTTCTCATCCTTTTGCTTTGGACCTAATAAGGAGGATGTTAGGAGCAGAGGAGGACGACCAAGTTGATCTAGGTAAGTTTGGTCATCTTCTAGCTCAGATTCATGGAGGAAATTCCATTACAAGGTTGGTTTGCTAGTATTCCTTACACAACTCTTGCTTCTAGCCATCTTCTCCATCCAATTCTTGAAGAAAGTACCTTGGACGACCCCTGGAGCTCAAGCCACCATTAAAGCTACGGAGCTTGGAGCTCTAGATCAGATTCTAAGGCGGGTTTTATAACTCTAAACCCTTAAACTTTGTTATGCATCTTTCTTTCTTGCAAAAGTAGTTTGTTCTTCTTTCCCCCACCCTTCCTTGCTTTCTTGCAACTAAAACCATAAAGAACAGACCTGGATCTGGAGGTAGAATAAGGGGGCATGAATACCAATGTTACTTTAGCAAATGGTCTTGCACCCTTGGCCAAACGGTTTGCAAAACCGTTTGGGGGTTTGCAAAACTGTTTGAGGGGCAAACGGTTTCACAAGGTCAGTTGGAGCAAACGGTCTCCAAGACCGTTTGGTTGAGTTTACCAAGGGTTGACCGTTTGGTATTCCTGTTCATAATTATGTTGGTTGATAACCCTCCAAATTTGATGGATTAACTCCAAAGGAATCATGAGTTGAAGGTAAATCAATTAGGAAAATCTAATTGGATTAAGTGCTGATTTTCAACCTGATTAACTTGACCTTTTTGGGAAAACGGTTTCAAAACCATTTGAGTGCGTTGACCAAGCGTTGAACGTTTGAGATTATTGTTCCTAATGATGTTAGTTAATGACTCACCAAATTTTATGGGTTAACTCCCAAGGAATAGAGAGTTGAAGGCTAATCAATTGGGCAAACCCTAATTGAAATTAGTGTTGAAATTCCAATGAGTTCATTTGAGATTTAGGGTTGATTAGCCCAAACAGTCTCAAGACCGTTTGGGGGTCACCCAAGACCGTTTGGAGGTCTAGGGTGAAGTATGGATATGTGTTTGAAGATCCAAAGATGTGGTATGAACCCTAATCGGCTAAATACTAATTTTGCAAGTGAATGAGATGATGTTTTGGGTTGATTGGCCCAAACGGTTTCAAAACCGTTTGGGGATCACCCAAACGGCCTCAAGACCGTTTGGGGATCACCCAAGACCGTTTGGAGGTCTGGGGTTAAGTATAGTTGACCAATTGAAGGTCCAAAGGTACCAAATCATATTACAATTAAGTGCTGATTTGTTGATCAACTCGATAGACCAATCCTTGATAGAATTTCACTAGAATCCAAGGGTTGGATGAGCCAAACGGTCTCAAGACCGTTTGGAGCTCATCCAAACGGTCTCAAGACCTTTTGGAGGTCACCCAAGACCGTTTGGAGGTCTAGGGGTGAGTATGGTTAAGCAATTTATGATCCAATGTTATTAAGTTAAAGTGTAATCAAATGTTGTTTTGGTGATCAATCCAATGATCCAAACCTTAATTGGTTGACTTGGATTTTGGTGATATGATGGGAAAACGGTCTCAAGACCGTTTGGAGGTCATCCAAACGACCTCAAGACCGTTTGGGGTCAGGTCATACCCAATTTGGATGATGGTTCTATGGTTTCTAGGTAACTAGTCTTACATTGATTAGTATTGAAGGATGATCGATTCCAACCCTAATCCAATCCATCTGAACCCTAATTGGTGATCAATTGAGGATTAATTGAGGGTCACATCAGTTGAGTATTAACTTAATTGGCTCAATTTATAAATGGTTAACCATGGCATGAATGATTGAGGGGTTCAACATTGAAAACCCTAACTCAATTGGAAGTGTTAATACACTTTTTGGTCCATGCGGTTTTGAGGGTGTTTGGACCAAACGGTCTCAAGACCGTTTGGTGGTCATGCGGTTTCAAACCGTTTGGAGGTTGAAAGTGCAAAACCGTTTGGGGTCTTTTAAGGTCAAGATTGCTTAATGCTTTAAAGGCATAAATGGTTTAATGGTTGATTAATATAAATCCTAATGATATATAAAGACATTAAGGGAACAAGTAATTAGTTGATTGAAGCATGTTATGATCAATGGTGAACATTACTAAAGTACCCTTGATGGGTTTAAGTAGTCAACACCTCTTGATAGAGCAAACCCTAATGAACATTGTAGTAATAATGTGACTTATTTTATCAAGGTTGAATTGACCTAACCTAATCATAAGAGATGTAAACATCATCTAATAATAAGAGGTGAGAGAAGACTCCTAATACGAATGAGAATCAAGTAATATACTTCCAACATGTATGAATACACATAATTAGGGTATGATCCTTTACAATGGGATCATGGAAACCCTAATTATGATGATCAATGAATCTTAACCTAAGTGAAGACATGAATGGAAGTAATCTTCATACATAATGATGGTATGATCTCAATTCACTACTATGTGAATAGTAAACCCTAATCTAGGGTAATGCGATGCTATGTGCATAGTAAACCCTAATCTAGGGTAATGTGATGCTATGAGAATAGTAAACCCTAATCTAGGGTAATGTGATGCTATGTGAATAGTAAACCCTAATCTAGGGAGATGTGATGATATGAACAAGTAACCCTAATTCTGAGTTATGCTTTTAAGCATGAAACTCCATGATTGAGAAATGAGATAGGAATAACTATTCCTAATCTAGTTAAGAGGTTGAATAACTCTATTTGGATTAAATGAGAATCCTAATCCTAAAAACCAGCTGTGGTATTATGACACGGTCGTGGTGAGTCCTTTGTGGCATGACCGTGCAAGGTAGCACGGCTGTGGTATCACATATATAATTTGAGAAGAACATGTATTGTGCTGTTATGATACAATATGCATATTATTAGTAAATATTGATCATGCAGGTTTTCATAAAGAGGTGATCATATCCAGGTAAGGACTATGATATCTTATGTATTGAAATTACTTTACATGCTTCAAGTATAATGATATGCTATGATACCTAGTGAATGGTAAATTATGAGTTCAAGTACCTAGATTCTATAATCATGATGATAAATTTAGAAAGGTAATTGATAAGTTGAGGAATTGAGATCCTAACACTTTGTGAGAAAATGTATGGCTACAGGCCATGACTCCCCAATAATAATGTCAGACATTAGATATATGATCTAAGTCTGAAGAGAGTTAATGTTGTAATAATGGTTTTATAGTAAATAAATGCCATACATGTTCTTCTATTTCTTAAAAGATAAATGACATATGGGTTTATCAAATTATAGTTGTATTGCTTTAATTAGAAGAATGGTTTAATCTGTTAAACATTGTTTTCACTACTCCCAGACATATATAACTTCTTTGTGTACATTTACCCTCTTAAGCTGCAATAATTATGTTTCTGGCGAAGAGTTATATCTCTCGTTGGGACAATTTTATAATAGTCTCACCCCGTGGGAAACATATTTTTTGGTGGACGTGGGCGAGGAGGCAGAAATCCTTCAATAGGTGAAGGGCAGCATCAACAGTACCAGGGACAGCAGTGAAGTTTCAGGTGGAGAACTGGCTGTTATGCCACATATAGATGTAGTTAGAGTCCTATGTGTCGTCTTTGTACTCTCAGGTCCTCGGAGTAATAGTTAGTGCTTTTGAGTTTTTGGTCCAGTACCTCGAGATTTCTGTATCTTATCTTATATAGTTAACATGATAGTTGATGATTGTAATCTCGAGATACGACCTTACAGAGATGTACTGATGGATCAGTTGTAAATAACTTATCATGTTGCTTTATGAAAAATCTTTACCTTTTAAAGATCTCTTCACAAAAAGTTTTAATTTTTAGTGATTTTTGGTAATCCGCTGCTTAGTGAACGCTTCCGCATTAGTTAATCTTGTTTTCTCGAGATAGACGTCACAATCTATGTGCCCCCAATCCTTCATGGTTGGATAACTGTAAAGCAGTATCTCCCTGTGTTGTCAGTCCCTTTGTTTTCTCTCTCTCTCTTACCCTCTCTCTCAGTTTGATATGAAATCTTAGAATAAACTTCACTCCGTCGCCACCTTTCCAAATTTGACACTTTTATATGTTGGGTTTTAGGGGAGGCAGAGAAGGCAGCGGAAACAAAAAAATTTCTCCCCCAAACCCAACACGAGGAAACACGTCAACGTCTATATAATAGGAAAGGATGGTTTGTGGAATCATACCTTGTCCTGAGGCTTGCTCGACGACAATACCTCGCGCCTTGCGCGGTCTTCAAATCCGGTCTTCGACGGTGTCTGTGCAGCTCCTGGTCGCACCGGGACTGACGACTCCTACTCGTACCGGACTGTCGGATGACAGTTGTCCTCCTGAGCGGCAGTGACCTCCCGCCTCTGAAGTAGTCCACACAAACCACCTGGAACTCCACACTCCTTGTCCCACAAGGAAGTGGAAGGAGTCGCACCCTCCTGTTGACGTACTAGTCGCCAACACACTCTCCTTCCTCCAGTTGCAACTACAGTTGTCCTTCCCTTGCTGCACCTCCCTTTGCGGGAAGCACTTGCTCGGGCTCTCTCTCGGTTACCAAAACCAGAGAGAACGACAACTTTGTAGAGCAACTGGTTGCACTGAGTTGTACTTTGAGAAGCCCCCAATACCCCTATATATAGGAGGGTCATGGGACAGGGTTCTCCATCCCGGGCAATGCGGGACTAAAAGCAGGAGTAGAAGGGTTTGAGATTTTCCACAAAAGCAACCAACTCGTAACCTGAACCGATCGGTTCACAAGTGAACCGGTCGGTTGGGGACCTGAACCGATCGGTTCACTGCTGAACCGATCGTTTGGGACCCTTGAACCGATCGGTTCACTCCTGAACCGGTCGGTTGGGGTTCCAGGTTGGTTCCCGATTGACTTTCCTTCTTTTGTTTCTAATTGGTATCGAATACCAATCCTATTTCCAATCAAATTGGGAAATTGAAACACAAGGAAAATTCTCACCAATCCTACTTTCCCAAGTTGCTCGGTTGCACCAGTTGAATCAATCGTTTCAACACTTGAAGCAATCGGTTCACCCTGGGCTTGAGCCGATCGGTTCAACATTTGAGCCGACCGGTTCAGCAACCTCAGCCGACCAGTTCAACCCTTGAACCGATCGGTTGGGAGTGCAGGTTGTGCAGAATCAGTCAATTGCGATTTCAATCAATCCGATACTCCAATCAATGTGTCCAACACCTTGAACAATATGATATTGAGCTATCAATTGATTGAGTGTTTAATTGAACTACTAAACTCCTTTAGTAATCAATCTAAACGTTGCTTTTGGACAAAACTCCTCTTCTAGGTTAAATCCTATGTGTGTGACCCTGCAGGTCCATTTCACGTTGGCAGTGAAAGTCCATAACACTTATGACTTCACAAGCAAAGAGCGGTGCCTAGTCACACATCAGTGCTACCCAAGTGAAAGTAGAAAGTTGGAGAACAACTTTCATCCTACAATCAGTGAATGGTGTTACAGTGAATGTATAATTCCTTTGTCACTGATATCCCGAATGAACTCGAGGCATGGAACAGTCATCCTGTCAACGTTCATTCACTTTCTTGATCTCAGAGTAGACTGGAAGAGATATGTATGACATCAATATCACATACTGATTCACACATGCGTGCACACCTTTCTCAATCCTACTCATCAAGTGGCCATGGATATCAAACTCCCTCAGGAGGGACAAATCCCATATCTATCACTCACCCCTCAAAAGCCCCATGTGTCAAAGCCACCCAATCATCACCTTTATAAAAACCCATGTTTCAGGACTGCGTTTGATGATGTCAAAGTGTGCCCAACGACATGTGTTGAGTGCAGTGATTTCAGGTCTAAGAATCACACTCACCACCATCACTGTGAGTACTGACTGTGACTACCATGTCATGGTTCCATGTGTCAAACACACGGTGGGTCTGTCCGGTACCTTGTTCTCTAACAAGTACCTATGTGTTTGGTTTGATATCTCTATATCATGACTAATGAAATTCTGTCATCAACCAACACCACAATCTAGTCTTATGTGTCATTGTTGTCTATCTACCTTCCATAATGACATCCGACTAGGGACATAACAAGAATGTACAAACTCTTAGCATCCGTATGATCTCATTGTTCAGGGCATGAACCTGAAGGCATACGTCATTGAGTACTGTCATTCTCTAGACATTCAATTTGTTCTATCACTATCTCATATGACTGAACCAGAAAGAATTGGAAGCTTGCCTTTGTTGTTTATCAAATCAATCTTAATGTATCCCACCAATCATCCCATGATTGGCTCTCAGGGCATACATACCAACATTATATCCTTTAGATCTCAAGCATCATCATAGAGAGCATAGATCTCGTGACATCATTTTTTCTATGTGTGTGTCTCTCCACTGAACCAGGCCGCACTCACTTGAGCCAGCCTCTTGTCCATGAACCAAGAGTTTGACCTTCAATTTCCTATGTTTAATGCCAATTAGGCCTTAACATACCATGCTACTTCTAGTTTCTTCTAAAATTTCTATATGCTACTCCTTGTACCCTATTGGTCCCAAAATTTGACCAATACTTCATATAGCTATTATCTTCATGTAAAAAAAATCTCAAGACCTTTCCATTAGTCTCACAATCTAGATTAACAAGTCGAATCATAAATCAAACTATAATTTCAACAAAATCATACTAGCTCTATATATATCATAAATAACATTACACCACTCCTTATTTCATCAATGCATATGCATATGCATATGAGAGCCTAATTTAGCAAAATGCTTAAAATACCTATGGGCATCATAACATGTCCTTAGATTATTAGATTGTCATTGAACTCCAGAAGAACCTTGATCTCATAATATAAATCAAATCCTAAACTTTCATGTGACTGTTATAGCGTCTTATGATGGTCAATTTACCAAAAAGCCACTGGGTTCTAGGTGTGCATAAAACGGCTCCAATATGGACTAAAACCTATACAACCTGACCCACTTGTCTCAAACTCACCTAATTAGAGTTTTTCTTAATGGGATTAATGTCCACATAGGTAGTTATCAGAATTTAGGATGTGACACTATCCATTAACACACCCCTAAGGTGGGGGATGATTACATCCCATATGTGTTAGAGATTGGGAGGGAAAGGGATTAATGTGCGTGTAATGGAGGATACAGTTGCTGAGTGTTTGGCGTGTGTGAAAATTAAGCGTTATTTAAGTAGCGTTCATAAATAAACATATGGCCTGGTCGTGCAATTATGATCCGTATCTGTAATGTTGAGTATCAGGATTTCCATATACTAACCGATTCTGACCTTGTTCCCCAACATCGAAATACGTAATAACTGTAAAATAGAAAGCGTGAGAATGAGGCAGAAAGTTTGATTTGGAACGAATCAGATATGTGATCACTGGGTATCCATATAAATGGATTCAGTCGCCACTTCCACGTGTAAGACAATCATACAAGTGACACAGGATGGACAAAATCAACAGTAAAAATGGATAAACAAAACAGAAAATGATAGGGATCGGGAGACAAAAGCTACAACTTTGGATAATGAGCGTATGGAGTTTCACATGAATCGAGTCTGTCCCTATCTCCAGATACGAAAAAATATAAAAATGCAAACACGCGACAGATGTATACAATAATGCAGATATACACAAGCTAAGAATGAAAATGATGGGAGGCTCGAAAGTGTTTCAAACTTTCCATATAGATCGTTTCTGGCGCAGCTTACTTTACCAACCCTGTAATTCTACGTACAGATATGTTCGTAATTACAGACGCACGAAGCACGAATATGACGCCTAGGATGAAAGAAGCTAGACGCAATTATATAAACTTCGTTGAGTCACATCACGAAATTCAGTCCCCTTCGAAAGAAGGGAACCGCAAATCATGATTCATGAGTATATAAATCAAAAGCATCTTCTCGCCGCGGGAAAAGTTCAGTAGCAGAACCCGTCCTGAAGCCAAACGCCAACAGGGTATCCTCTTCTTTCTCGCCGGGCTCCCCCTGCACCGGCTCAACTTCGTAAGCCTTCTCCGCATGCTTCCCAGTTGATCGTCTTTCAGGCTCGTCGCCCTTCCCCAGGAGAAGTTCTCGAGTGCCTCGTCGAACTTCCATCGAAAAGTTCAGGTAAACAATCAGCCATGTCACATGTTTTCTCTATTTCTCAACTGAGAAATGTTGCGCCGTTGCCTAGAAATTTCTTCCAGTATTCTTACTCCCGTCTCCCAGCTCACGTTTGCTTCAATCCGGGGTTGCTTCTGGGGGGTTTCACTTTTCAGCGCTTGTTACTCTGTTTAAGAAAAGGGCTTCGGGGAAAGAGAAACAAGCGATGGTGCCTGGGGCTTGTAGCTGACGATTGCTTTTGATGTGTTCTGGGATTGCACAATCTAAGTTATACAAACTTGGTTTTCCGATGCAATGAGCTTTGGAAGAACGGATCTAGGGAAGCATTAAAGCAGAAGATTTTCGTTGGATTATCAAGCTATCATACTGTGATGGTCATGGTCAACTCTGTAGTGGAACTCTGATAATATGTGGTTTATCGATTCTTGCAAACCGGAACTTCCTGTCTTCCACTACTTCTTAGCACATTGCTCTCTACTCTTCTGATTTAAAAACGATGATTTTGCCAATAACTCTTTTTCCGTTTTTGGGAGTTGAATAATGCAGATACATAAGCAAAGAGTTCTGTTACGGGTCCGACGTTGATGTCTAGATACGTGATGATAACCAACACGGGACTAATCTTTATTTTTGAAATGACCAGGTCGGCGTTGCGTGCTGAATCCCAGCTCATACTTTCCCTATCGGGCTCCGTTTTTGGCCTACCTCCATCAGAGATGGTGACGAACGCAACCGGATTGGAATTCTGTTTTATGGCCTTGGCGGTGTCTAGGGAAAACGGGTGGAAGGACCTTCCAATGGAACTTCTTGTGAAGATTATCGCCATCACAGATGATAGAACTGCCATCTTAGCATCTGGGGTCTGTACTGGATGGAGAGATGCTATATCCTTGGGCCTCACTCAGCTGTCTTTGACCTGGTAAATCTTAGAATGCATGCTTTTCTGTTGTCATTTTTTGACATATTTCCTAAAAGTCAATGTTGTTAATCGATGTGTGGAAAATTCGGAAGCTTGGAAGTTTTTTGTTCATATCAAGCAAGATGATTCGCTGATCTGGGACAGTTTGTTAGGCATTAAAGACTCTGTATATCATCATTTGCAGATTTATATCTGGTATAATTTGTGTACTTTCAAGTATCAAACTCCGCACTTCATTTGAATTTCAGAGAGGCACAGACACCAATTTCAATACAAAAAATACTTCAGAACTTAGTAAACAACTATATATTGTCGGGTAGGTAGAAGTCGTTAGGTATGCTAATGTTATTTGATGATGCCGGCAACAGAAAATGTATATATACTTATCTTGAACCTCCGTCACCGCGTTGAGGTTCCAAGTTTGTATATTATCATGCATGATCTGTATAATGATCTGAAGAAGTGTATGGCTTTTTATCTATTCAATAGTATGGATTCGTATGACAAACGTGTATACTTTTGTACTTTTAGTGTAGATGCTGTCTGGATACTGATCGAGTACACAATACAATGAAACTATACACATCAATAATTAAAATGGTTTTCATCTCAGATAATAATCCTATCAAGAATGCATATATATATATATATATATATATATATATATATATATATATATATATATATATATATATGGCTAAAAGAATTGTGTACCCGAGTACATGTAGTTTACATGTACCCATCGTCATTAATAATGATTGTAAAATCGTAATGAACAATCTAACCTTACGGATGTGATGTATATCTCTTATATATATATATATATATATATATATATATATATATATATATATATATATATATATATATTTATTTATTTATTTATTTAATTCTGTTGTTGCTAACCTCCTCCGAGGTTGTTCTGTTCTCTAGAATCTTTCCGGAAGATCCCACTTACAAGGACATCTGACATGATTCTTTGAGGTTTCCATTTTATAGGAGTCCTTCCATGCTTCTAGTTGTAATTCTAGTGCCACAGTCTGAGGTCACCCCTTGCAAAATTTAAGAGAAGAAAGCCCAGCATAAGGGGTGGAAGAGGGCGAGTACAAGGTCAATGATAATTGGGCTTGTCACCTGGCGATGAGGGCCAAAACCAACAATAGTGGCCTAAGTCGTTAAAAAGGAAATAACTCTTTTGAGATTTTTTTTTTTGTTTAATGCCTATTATGATTTTCTTGTGATGTCGCTCAGATATTAGTCGGGTTATGCAGGGCAAAGGACCAAAGAAAAGACAAGTACTAAAAGCTTAATTTTCTACAGGTGTAATAAAAACATGAACAGGCTATTGATGTCACTCGCACCAAAATTTACAAAATTACGAGCTCTCTGTCTCAGACAAAATACTCCTCAGCTTGAGGACCATGCAATAGAGGATCTTGCTAACTTTTGTCACGACTTACGTGATTTAGACCTCAGCAAGAGCCTTAAACTCACAGATCGTTCGTTGTACGCTTTAGCACATGGTTGCACACATCTAACTAAGCTCAATATCAGTGGTTGTTCAGCATTCAGTGATACTGCCCTTGCTGATTTTACAAGCTTCTGCAAAAGTCTGAAGAGTTTAAACCTTTGTGGCTGTGTTAAGGCTGCTTCAGATAGAGCCTTGCAGGTATCTTGAAGGGAACAAAATCTGTTGCTGAAATAGATATGACATGTGGTAGTTCTTTTAATTACATGTTTGTAGAGATTACTTCACCTGCTAACTCGTGCAGGCCATTGCTCAGAACTGTAACAAGCTACAGTTCTTGAACCTAGGTTGGTGTGAAGATATCAGTGACAAAGGAGTCACCAGTTTAGCTCAGTCATGCCCCGAATTAAGAGCACTGGACTTGTGTGGATGTGTCCTGATAACAGGTATATGATATATCACTCTCTTGTTATTCATATATCTATTAGACGAATGTATGATACTGTCTTGTATTTCATATAAGCATTCCAGTACGCTTCTATTTTTTTCTATTACATGCTTCCAGAAAACTATTTATAAGCAGATATATGTGTATTTTCGTGGTTAATTTTCAATCTGTACTCTGATATAGAGTATTTCATTGCAGAGCAAAAGTGTACATGTTCTATGTACCGCCATGACTCCATTTATATATCTTCTAGACAGGTTTCCGGAAGGGATAGGGTGCACAGTGTGTGCACCCCATATATTTATAAAAGGAACAATTACATATAGGTCCACATAGAATAGGAAAATAATAAGAGAATATAAAGGATTAAATAAAACACTATCTGACACCCCCCCTCAAGTTGGAGCATAGATATTAATCATGCCCAACTTGTCCACAAGAGAGCTGAAATGTTTCTTGGCCAACAGCTTTGTGAAGATATCAGCAACTTGATCTTCTGAGCGAATAAAAGGAGTGCAGATACGACCAGTTAGGATGGCTTCTCTGATGAAATGACAGTCAACTTCAATGTGCTTAGTCTGCTCATGATAAACAAGATTATTGGCAATAAAGATAGTTGTTTTATTATCACAATGTATGGGAATAGGAACAGAAGACCCCACAAAGTCTTTTAGGAGGGACTGTACCCACAAAAGTTCACAAGTTGTGCGAGCCATAACCCGGTACTCGGCCTCAGCACTAGATCTAATAACAACATTTTATTTTTTGCTCCTCCAGGAGACAAGATTTCCATCAACAAATGTTTAGCACTCATAAGTTGATTTTTTGTCAATCTTACTTCCAGCATAGTCAGAATCAGAATAGCCTTCAAGAGAGCAATGGTCGTGTTTCCTATAGAAAAGGCCTTTACCAGGAGATTTTTCAGATACCTCATAATATGACACAATGCTTCCCAATGACACTGTCTAGGTTTGTCAAGATACCTGCTAACAAGGCCAACTGCAGTAGAAATATCAGCTCTAGTAACAGTCAAATAAATTAACTTTCCAACCAGTCTCCTATAGTGTTTACTGTCAGGATACAAGGGAAATTCATCATCAACCCAATTTACATTAGGGTCTAAAGGAGTATCAGCAGCTCGAGCTCCAAGCATCCCTGTCTCGTGCAGATGATCTAGAACATACTTCCTTTGGGACAAAACAAGAGCATTAGAGGTCCTGGAGACTTCAATTCCCAGAAAATACCTTAGCTTTCCCAAAAATCTTTAGTGACAAAGTGCTTGCATAAATAGGCCTTGGTAGCGTGGATTTCAGAAAGGTCACTTCCAGATAAAATAATGGCATCGACATACACATCAGAACAACAATACCAGAGGAAGTTTTCTTAATAAAGACAGAGTGATCAACATCAGATCTCAAGAAGCCATAAGTAGGCAAACTCTTGCTCAGTTTATCAAACCAGGCACGTGGACTCTGCTTGAGTCCATAAATAGACTTTTTGAGGTGATAGTCCTTGTGTGACTCCCCCTGAGCAACAAACTCAGGTGGTTGATCCATATCGACTTCTTCTTGGATATCACCATAAAGAAAGACACTCCTGACATCTAGCTGTATAAAGGGCCAATCCATATTGATTGCAACAGAGAGAAGAACTTACACAGAATTTAGCCTGGCAACAGGGGAAAAAGTTTCAAAATAATCAACATTATAGGTTTGAGTGTACCCTTTGGCCGCTAGGCGGGCCTTCAGGCGTTCAACGGTCCCATCATGATGATACTTCATAGTGTACACCCAACGGCATCCAACAGGCTTACAATCAGATGGAGGATCCACCAAATCCCAAGTACCTCTGTCAGTAAGAGCAGTCATCTCCTCAGTCATGGCATGTGTCTGGGCCGTACTTTGTAAAGCATCATGAACATTTTTAGGAACAGAAATAGCAGAAAGGGCAGCAACAAAACTACTAACATGGACTAAGATGTGCAGTAGAAACATAGTCAACAATACTACGAGAGGTACATGAGTGAGTGTCTTTCCTGAGAGCAATAAGAAAATCTGATAATCTTTGGAATATTTTACTCTGGAAAACTAAATTAAATGAGCAGTACACCCCTACTAACATTGTTGGAGTGACGAGTGTTTATTGACTTTTTAAAATAAGACAGTATCATGTCCTTACTATTTAACAAGAAAACCATTATAGCATCTTTCCCTAGCATAGGTTGTTGTTTTTACCCAAAGGGGTTAAAAAGAAGAGTCAACGTAGAGTCTTCAAAATGCTTGCTGTTACACTGGTTTTTAGTCCATAAACTTTTACAAAAAATATTTTCTTCTCAAAATTTATTATGTTTTAGCAAATATTACTTTCTGGAAGAACACCGCTTTAGCCACCTAGTTTTTATTTCTCTAATACCAACATGCTTTGATGCAGATGAAAGCGTAGTGGCACTAGCTGAAGGTTGTCTTCATCTCAGATCCCTAGGATTATATTTCTGTCAGAACATCACGGACAAGGCGATGTATTCTCTTGCCAACAGGCCACGGACAAGTAATCCAAAGCGCCTCTGGGATATGGCGTGTGATGAAGGGTTATCAAATCTCAACATAAGTCAGTGCACAGCCTTAACTGCTCGCGCCGTTCAAGCGGTCTGCAATTCATTCCCCGCCCTTCATACATGTCCCCAGAAGCACTCCTTGATCATCAGTGGCTGTCTTAGCCTCACCACTGTGCATTGTGCTTGTGGATTCCATGCAGGTCATACTGAAGTAATTTCTGTACCTAACCATGCATACTGAAGCAGATGGCTGCTTGATTCTTACCTAATGTGTCACCGACGTTGAATAAAGAATTTATGGTGTATACGTCTAAATATTGTTGTATTCAGTTGGAGGATAGTATCTTCTGGAACCCTTGTGCATTAGGTACAATTTAAAAGGATCTGTTACTTCCACACAATGTGTAGAGTTCTTGAGTTGTGCCATAAAGAGTTTTAGGGCATTAATACAGGATATGCAGGCCAATTTTTTATGACAGAGTAATTTTGGGAGCATATATAATTGGAATTAGACAACAAAAAAAACAACCAAGTATCTACTATTTTGGTAAACATTTATCCAGGGGCTTCGTGGGCAAGCTTTTTGGACATCCTTCATTAAAATACATAAGAATGGGGATATATAGGTTTGTACATGACCAAATGAGCTTTGAAATATTGCATCTGAGCACTGCTGCACACCAGTAGATCCACAATTGTGATGCAGACTGAATAAATCCTGTGAATGTATTATCAAGTATTGAAGTAATTGTTTGTGCCTCTCTGGTCACCAATTGCAGTGTCATCTTGTCATTTATTTCTGGTCTCTTCCGTATCATCATCATCATCCACATGATATGCTGGATTACACAAGCACCTGAATAATCTTCCAATTCCCTGAAATAGCCGTCCATGCCCAGTGACTACACAATTCCAATTTAATAACAGGTTTACATATGCTAACTATTCAAATAACAGTTGCCTGTGTGATCAAGGGGGTACGGTAGGCAATTGGCTTGGAGAGCTCCTCGACCGAACTTGCGTCAGAGCTGCTATCATCTTCATCAGAATCTTCTTGCTTCTTTGGCTGCTGTTGTTCATGCTTTTCCTTCTGCAACTATGAATGTGCTACAGATCATATAATATGTACATATATCATTTGAGGGAAAAGCATGAATGTTGATGCTAAATTCAATGAACAAATCCTTTCTCCATAGTCCATGATTTCTAATCTCATTGTACTATTAGGCTAAAGGTCACCTCAGAGGATAAAGGCAGTCAGGAAAACTTTTATAGAGTACAGATGTATAGAAACCCAGTGAGGATGACTTTTTCAGAGTTGTGAATGTTACTATTTTAATAACAGATAGAGATATCATATGGTCTATTGAAAAGGATACAAATATGAATATAGATCATCTTAACTATCAAAATCTTAGCTTAAAATCACGTGATGTGTCCGCATGTGTCCTCGCAGATACCTCACAGATACATATAGGATCTGTGAGGTCATGTATGTGAGTGTCTATGATGTGAATGTGTATAATATAGGTATACTATATAAGAACTCCCCTTGGTGTTTCTCTGCAATTTTTTCATTTATTTTTATGAATTACAACGTAGCCCCTCTGCTCTGATCTATACCATATAGGAAAGAATGTGAGAGGTTCTGTATGCACAATTTTTTAATATTTTTAGTTACAATTTATTTTTTTATCATAATAACACAGTTGTGCAAGAGCATAGAAAGAGTTGGATATAATATTATTTACTTTTTAAAATTATAAATTGATCCTTGTGTATTGTAATAAGACTATATGAAAGGTTGTAGGATAGTTGAATATAATTTTTGTCTTCAGTTTTTTAAATTAACATATTAACTCTCGTCTTACTATGTAGAAAGGTCGTGAAAAGAGTTGCATGTAATTGTTACCTCTAATTTTTTGTATTACCAATTGGCCATTTTGTATTTGAATAAGATTTTAAGTACCATGTTATGTGCCTTGAAGAAGTATGTTGATCCGATTATTGATCTGGCATAAAATTAAATGGATCTTTTGCCAACCCATTTAGTGGGATTTGGTTGGGTTCTAGCCTACTAAATCCAAGGGGTGTAGAGGGAGAAGTCCCACATGGTATGTGATGAATGTCATTTGCATACGAAAGTATTAGGAAAAATCCTAGAGTTTAACCTTCTAAATAGGTTGTTAGCTTGATGCAAGCAATAAATCAACTTCTAGTATAGTAAGGTATCAATCTCAAGAGACGGCAAAAAGACAGTTGAAATTCAAAACCAATCGCGAGAACAAGAAGGGAAAATCTGATTGTGAAAGTTTGATTATGCTAAGAACAGATTGTCAAAGTGCAGAATTAAACTAATGAAGATCAACTGATATAAAGAACTGGGGGTTCGGAGGATCACCACCAAAAGCCACATTCCTACATTAACCAATCCACCTCCTTATTTAAATGACCGAATCAGGATTGTGTGGATTTGTGTCTCATGGGAGCACAAATCATACAAAGACCAAACTTCTCTCAAACCTGAGGTCACGACATTTGAGGATCCTCGTCCAACTATCCAACAAGATTCTATCAGGTGATCACGTCAAGAATATGTGATTCCTATTCTGATGTTCGAACCCATGGATCAGGTGATCGTGTCACCATAGGTTATAACCAACAAGATAACTAGATAAAAATATCATAATTTAAATCAAGTGTCACGTCAAAAGATTATGCATTCGTTCTTTTTTAAACCCAAGATCTCGGCATCCCCACAACAATATAAACTTTTTAACTAGAAAACAATTGCAGATCAGAAGGATAAGGATCATAAAAATCGCGTCAAGAATTTATGTGTCCGTTCTCATTAGGATCTGAGATCTCGGTACCCTCACAAAAATATAATCTATATCCTTTGATCGAAGCGAAAACAATTTCGGAAACATCCTTCAGTAAAATAATGGAGTCAATACAACTAATGTAGAGAACGGACTATGGGGCTACTCCCCATGCCCCAGAAGAGAACTACTCAAACATAGTGTAAAAGAAGAATCTAACTTAGATTACAAGAGAAATCTCAGAAGAAGAGATAGAAAAAGTGATGCCTCTGTCTTTAGAGTCCACCCTCCTTTTATAAGGGGAAAGGTGTAATGACCACATTTGTGCTTAATTGGTAAACTAGGGTTTACCTGAATGATTACATGCTTGATTAGATTGAACATCATTTAGACTTGATTAATGATAATAGCTCAATTGTGATGTTTCAAACCTAATAAGAAACTCTAATTATGATTTTAGTTGAAGAATTAGGGTTTGATAAATGTAAACCCTAATCGGAAAAAATACCAGTCATGTGTTGTGACGCGCCAGAATCAACCACCCAAGATGAAGTAGAGCCAGAAGCTATGAGAGATGTAGCCTGATTACCCGTAGTAGATGCCAGGTTTGCTGACGATGATGATGATCACATACTCATGTGTTGTGTAGCCTGAATAAACCGATCATACTCCTCTTGAGTAAGAGTGATACCGGTTCCAGAAGTAGTTCCCACAACAGAAGAAGAAGAGGAATTTGTAGTAGTGGCATAATGAGTTGTCCCTACAGGTGGTGCAGCAGGTCTCCCGTGTTTCTTCCAGCACTTCTCCACTGTATGTCCCAATTTGTCACAGAAAGTGCACTTAGGATGTGTCCCACGTCTTCTGCCCATACCAGTTCGTCCCCCTCGTACCGCAACAACTACGGATGCATGAGACTCCCCAGAAGATATAACAGGATCAGGAGTAGCAGACTCAAAGATAGATTGTTTTATTCTTGAATAGGCTTCCACAAAACCGGGTAATTTATCAGAAGCCAAAATGACACTCCGGGCGGATCCGCACGAAGGGTTAAGCCCGGATAAAAATTTAGCCGTAACTAGATCGTCCCTGTCCTTGATCTGTTCAGCGACGGTCACTGGATGATAATAGCTCAGCTCTTGAGCAAGTGCCTGAATAGCTCTAAAGTACTCCTCAAGAGATTTGTCACCCTGCCTCTCAGCAAACAAACGATCATAGATCATGAATTGGCGAAGCGCATTTTTTTCTTGAGAATAATGCTGCTTCACTGCGTCCCATATCTCCTTAGCTGTTGAATAGAACATGAACCTTGCTGCAATAGTAGGTTCCATGTTGTTCCACAACTAAGTCTTCACCAGACTATCATGACGCTTCCATTCAGCATATCCTTTGTCAGTAGAGGTCAGAGGACCTGAGTCAACATGTCTCGCCTTGTCACGAGACTCCAGGAAAGTGTGGACGGCATTCATCCATAGAAGAAAATTCTTCCCGTCGAGCTTGATGGAGGTGATAGGTGACACCTCGTTGTAGATCATAGGTGTCTTGATAACCCCCATTACAGAACGGAACTGTGTGACGGATTGATACACGCCACAAAGAAGATTGAGGTGACGGAGAGATACACGTCACCCAAAAAACAAGGAGAAATACGTTACTGACGCATTCACAGCCTCCGGATGATTTTCCTAATCACACATGGAGGATGTGTGACTAGGAGAATAACTGTAGAGAGACTAGTCATCTGGTTTAGATTTTAGATCGTCGTTGAATTACCCGAAGATCCTCAAAGCAGCGGATTACGGCTGCACGTCGTGCGGCGGCTCAGCCGCAGCTACTGCTGTCGGTGCCGCGGTGAGAAGATCCGGAGGAAGGGGAAGATCCGGCGGGCAAGAAGGAATAAGGAGGAAGAGAAGAACAGCCGGTGGAGAGAGACGGCGGCCTAGAGCAAACCTTGCTCTGATACCATGTTAACGAGAGAGAAGGAAGACGAACAACGTTGGCGGCTGCAAGGTGCAGCTCTTCTGTGTGAGGGTAATAGTCGTCTCACTCATTTTTATATATTATGGTAAGATACAAGGTGGTACGAAGGAGAAAAACCTAGAAAAACAATAAAACAAATGATATATTAAAAATAGACACAAGAGGCAGATCGTCGGTTTCCGCCTCTGACCTTCTGTCGATACCATCGACATGGATGTCGATGGTATCAACGGACTGTTGTCCAGTAACTGTGATAATCTCGATGGTATCGACTGACTGTTGTCCGGTAGCTGTGATAATCTCGATACCATCGACCTCCTGTCGATGGTATCGACTGGGAAGCAGGTGTTTCACAAATACGAACGATAAGAAATAGATTTGAAAGACAAGAAGTGTGATTTGAATAAAAGGAGAAGTGCAACATGAGAAAAGTGTAATCTAAAATAAATTCGTGTAGTGGTAGCAAGAATGATGAATAATCTATTCTTATCTTGAATGTTTCAATGTTAGGGATGTTTATTCTAGATGATCAGAATGAGAAATATAAGTAAGAAAAAGTTGTAATGCATAAGAAGAGAAATAAGAGAAAACAAATGGCTATCAGCAATATGTAAATTTGTTTTAAAGAAGTATCGTTTGTTGAAGGCATTTCAATGGATGAAAATTTGTTTTACATATGACTTCAATTGTACATGTGCGAGCAATATACTAAATTGTAATGCATTTTATGGTTTCAATCATTCATATCAGTAGTCTGACTCAATTTTATACAATTGTTGTTACTTCTAGTCTTGCAGTTCATGAGTGCTTTTCTATTAGAGTGGCAAAATAGTGAAATTCAAAATAGAAAGGTGAATTGTCTTTAATAACTCTGATGTGATGTAGAAAAAAAAGTACAGATTGGTGTGTATGAATTAAGATAGTGGGATCAGATTACCAGTACCGAGGTAACATCTCAACAGGGTATGGCATAAAAAAATAGTTGTTTATCTATCTCTTTCCTATAACTGATTGTGACAAAAAAAATATTCTTCGGCTATCATTGAGAAGTCTGGCTTAAAATATGTTGTGATTAGAAGAGAAACAAATGACTCAATATTGAAAATAACATTCAAATATGAAATACAAGAGTATAGTGACACATAAGATTTTAGAAGTTTAAAAGAAACTTTGAATATAATTTGTTTGCATATTTATACTTCGGGGACAAAATTTTTAAAGGGGTGACAATTGTAATGACCACATTTGTGCTTAATTGGTAAACTAGGGTTTACCTAAATGATTACATGCTTGATTAGATTGAACATCATTTTCACTTGATTATGATAGTAGCTCAATTGTGATGTTTCAAACTTAATAAGAAACTCTAATTATGATTTTAGTTGAAGAATTAGGGTTTGAGAAATGTAAACCCTAATCGGAAAAAATTAGGGTATTCATAGTACATGAATATGGAATTTGATCAGGATAATAGTGTGGTAAATGATTTTTCATATTTTTTACGAATTTTGTATGTAATTGAATTTTGGATATGATATGGATAACTCAATCATGCATATTGGAGAAAAATTTAAGAATATTTGGGTGTTCTTTGAATGTTGTTCAAGGTCGAACTATACTTCGACCGAAATGCTGACAGAGTGTTGTTCAACAGTGTAGTGTTTGATTTTTAATTATTTATTGGCAACTCTGAATGATCTGAAATTTATTCTGGAGTTAAGAAATTACATTTCAGACATCATGATAAATTTTCATAATTTTTGGAGGATGTTTGACCTCTGAAATAAACAAATTACAGTAACTTTTTTATAACAGAAAAATCTGCTGAAATAAGAAAAAGTATAGTGAGGAGTTAATGTATAAATTACCCAAGCACCTAATGTGCTCTATATGATCAAGCTAGCACCCAAGTAGCTCTCATATTTCGTGATCCATTCCAGAGAAACGAAATCCTAGAGAGAGAGGGAGAGTTAGGGTTTGAGAGAAGAAAGTGGTGGAATTGCTGATCTAGGGTTTCTCTATCCGAGATATTATGATGAAATCAAGTAAGTTTAGCTTCTTTGCATAGCCTTTTATGGTGAATCTTCTCTCACATGTCAAGATTCCATCCCTCCTCTGATTTGATTCAAAATGGTATCAAATCTTCCCCTTTTCTCACTCTTTCTTCATAATCCCCCATTTCTAGGGTTTCCAGGTTGAAAGGAAGAAGAATCTGGTAATTTGCTAGGGTTTTGATATGAGTTCGAGATTTTCAGAGATGAGATGTGTTTTAAAGGTGTTTTCACACCTTAGGGTGAGTGGGTACTTCCTTTAAACAGTAGATTGCACGAAAATGAGTTAAATGGTCAATAATCTTTACTTGTTTTGTATGCGACTACAAACCCTAAACTGTCTTTTTGACCTAGCTTTTGCAAGATGATATGAAATAAGATTATTTCTCTGTTGTGATGGATTCCAGTTGATAAATCATACTAGAAATGCATACAAATTATCTAAATGAGAATTCCTAAAATAATTGCAGAGTTTATATGAAAATAGCAAAATCTAGGGTTTTCGACTATGACTAAAATTGTTGTATAATTGAATAAAGAGGTTTGTCTAGTTGAATCTCCTTGGCTACAAGTGATTGTTGTATCTGAATGAGTAGTACATATATGTCAAATAAAATCTTGTGTTTCATTTGATGATATCAATGTTTGCTTGATATATCAGTAAAGAGGGTGAAACCCTAAATGAATGGAAAGTTGGAAGTTTGTGAATAGATTCATGAATTCAACTGATGTGATTCTTTATTGTTATGAATTCATTTATTTAAGGTTATACTTGATGCATGATATTTTAATAAATATCTTGGAAACCCTATTTCAATTCATACCAGGGTTTCATACGCATGACTGAGTGAAATGATTTATGTGATAATTCGAGTTTCTAGCTGAATATCATTTTATATGCATACACATTTTGATTTGTGATGCAAAAAATCTCTAACTGAGTTAATTGACATGAAATGCATAAGTTGTTATGGTGATTTAAGAAAATAGAAAAGGCATTTCCCTAGATAGGGATGTCATTGATGCCATGCATGAATACGAGAAATGTTGAATGTAAATGTTTATATCATTAGACATGATATCTGTTTGAACATATGAGAATTCTTCTATGTGCATGAGAAATGAGAAACCCTGAGAGAAGGGTAATCAGTATGTTAAGCATTTAAGAAATGAGAAACCCTAATATAAGGGTAACCAATATGTTATGCATTCAACTAAGTATTATCAGTGACTTCAGTCCAATAGCTCAAGTAGTCAGTAAAACTACAATAGTAATAGTAGATGCCCTGAACACCGTAGAACCTCTCTGGAGGTCTGTACCGGGATGGGTGAAACAGGCTTTGGACTATCAGATATAGGAAGAAGTAACTCAGAACTGAGTATCTAACATCAACTAATTGGATATGGGTGGTACTTCAGTTGAGTAGCACAGTACCCAACAATAACCAGAGAACCTGGTGGTACTATTTCAGTAGTAGGGGTATCCAATAATAACTGAAGATCCAGTGGTACCCACCAATTGAAGTATATAGCCCTTGTAGACCTACTTCTTCTGGCAGTTACTCCGTTTTGCGTGTCAGCCCTAGTGGAACCGCATTACGTAGAGTTGAGGCTTTTTAGCCTAGAGGCACCCCTCCTGAGTACCCAGGACAAGGGGCCACAATTTACGGACGTTGTTTAGCTGTTGTTAGGCCAGGCGTGGCAACCTCGCTGCAAACCGAGGTAGTTAGTAGTAGTCTTAAGGTCCCGGGTTACCGTACAAGTCTTAAGGTAACCCGGGATGTTTGGATGGTACAATCCAAGTGAGTTCAGGGGCAAAGTACAAAGAAAAGTTAATTGAGTTCAATTGAGTTTAGATAAAGAGTACAATAGTCAGATCAGTCGGTTATGTTTAGTTGGCCAACATAGTAGTAGTCAGTTCAGTAATCAAGTCAAGTCAAAGTTAATGAAAGATTACAAAGAGAATAATGAGAAAAATGTTTAGATATTTGTATATTACTACTGATGCATAATAAGATGAATGAGAGGTTAACCAAGTGTGTGCAGTTATTGAATTATTCTTTGTATGTTTCTGGATTATTAGTTTTCTTTATGATCAATAAAGCATGTCAATATATTGATTCACTCTTTTAGATGTCTAGAGTATTCTGCCATATTTATGTTTGTGAATGATTAGTCTCTTTAAAGATTACTGCTGTTATAATTAATATCAGTTGCAAAACAGTATATCTATAATTATATCAGTGTTTTAGACTGTTTCTTTGAAGTACTCATTCACTGAGTGAGTAGGCTCACCCCTCTACTCACAATTTTAGGGATAACTCGTGGACTAAAGATGTCATTGCATCAGCATAGATCTGCCACAGGAGTTATGTGATTAGTTAAGTTCAGTCGGTCCCTGTCACTCTAGGTCCTTGTATAGAGTTGAGAGAGAATTCTAAATGATGATTTGTATCTTTGTTTCCTTAATGATAGAGTATATATTTGGTTAGCATGTTGTATATACATGGAAGTGCGAGGAGCAAAATGAATGTCTAGATGTGTATCATTAATATTGAGATCATATTTGAGTAATCAAGGTTTAATTCCCTTGTAAAGTTTGTTTATGTGATTGAATGTGAAAAGAAAAAAAAAGAGTTTGAGATAAAGGAAAAAGAAAAAGTTGGGGGTGAACTTTGTATTAAGTATAATCCTCAAACTTATGCCCTAATCTCATGGTTAGTGATAATCGTGGGATGTGGGTGTAATAAAAGGAGGGACAAAAATCCTAAAAATGGCTTGGCGGCGGCGCGCAGGTCGATTGACTGGGGGTTCAGTCGGTCGATTGGCTGTATAGCTTCTTTAACCGAAGTTTGACTACAATAATGGCCTTCTAATTTTGACTTTTGACTGGATCTAGGCGCAAGTCGGTTGACTCGTGAGACTGGACTTTGGATAGATTTGATCATCTCTCACCCTAGGAGTCCCATCGGTCGATTGGTTGTATAGCTTCTTTGACTAAAGTTTGACTGCAATGATGACCTTATTTCGAATTTTGATTGGATCGGGGCGTGGGTCGATCGACTCGTGATCTGAGTAGGTCGATTGGCTTTAATGTTTGTGTTGGTTTGATGAAACCCTAGAATGCCTATTGGCGGCGGCGTTTTGACTGAGTCTGGGTGCGATTCGGTCGACTTGTGATCTGAGTCGGTCGACTCGTGAGACTGACTTTGGATATATTTGATCATTTCCCTACAAAAGTCAGTAAAAATTAGTAAAAATTCCAAATAAAGGGGACAAAAGTAAACTAGACAAATTAACTCTAAAACTAAATAATAATTATAAAGAAACTGGGAATTGCTTATTGAATGAATAAAACAGTGTACAATACGGTCTCTTATATAATAGAAGGGAATAGACACTAAAGCAGAGATGAGCAATATGGGACTAAACTACAGAAGTGAAAGCATAAGTTAGGCACATGCTATGCACATGACACTCAACAAAACACAACATAACACAACAGATCTCTATACTCCCCCTCAAGCTGGAGCGTAGATGTCGAGCATGCCCAACTTGTCAACTAGAGTCTGAAAACGAGCTTTAGGAAGTATCTTGGTGAAGATGTCCGCAACTTGCTTTCCAGTGCTGAGATATGGAGTGCAAATCCGGCCAGAAAGGATTGTTTCTCGAACAAAGTGACAATCGACCTCAATATGTTTCGTCCTCTCATGAAAAGTGGGGTTGCTCGCAATAAGAATGGAGGCCTTGTTGTCACAAAACATCGATATAGGGCTGGAATAGGATATTAAACTCCTAGAGGAGACACTGGACCCATAGAATTTCGCATGCAGAATGAGCCATAGCTCGGTATTCCACCTCTGCACAGGACCTGGCGACAACAATCTGCTTTTTGCTTCGCCAGGTGACAAGATTTCCACCAACAAATGTACAATATCCAGATGTTGACTTACGATCAGAACGACTTCCTGCATAGTCAGGATTCGAGAAGCCAGATAGATTGCAATGCCCATGCTTCTTATACATCAAGTCTTTTCCTGGAGATCTTTTAAGATATTGCATAATATGACATATAGCATCCCAATGACATTGTCGGGGTTTATCAAGATACCGGTTGATTAATCTGACAGCAGCAGTGAGGTCAACTCTTGTGAAGGTCAGATAGATGAGCTTGCCTACTAGCCTTCTAAACTGGTGATGATCAGCATAGGGAGGAGAGTTTTCATCATCCCAGTCCAAGTTTGGGTCAAGTGGAGTGTTGGTTGGTTTGCAGCCCAACATACCAGTTTCCTGCAAGAGATCAAGTACATATTTTCTCTGAGAGAGACATAGCCCTACAGATGATCTGGAAACCTCAATGCCTAAGAAATACCTCAGCTTTCTGAGATTTTTAGTGACAAAATGTTTTTCTAAGTAGGTTTTTGTTTCCTGTATACCCACAATATCACTGCCAGATAAGATAATATCATCAACATAAACAATAAGAATGACAAGTCCAGCCACTATTTTGCAGATAAAGACTGAATGATCAGAATGAGAGCGACGAAAGCCAAAAGTGACTAAGATCTGACTGAGCTTGTCAAACCAAGCACGTGGGCTCTGTTTGATACCATAGATGGCCTTTTTCAGCTTACATACTTTGAAGGCAGACTCCCCCTGAGCAACAAACCCAGGTGGTTGCTCCATGTATACTTCTTCCTGTAGATCTCCATAAAGAAATGCATTTTTAACATCTAACGGAAAGAGAGACCAGTCTTTATTAACAACAACAGAAATCAGAATTCTAACAGAGTTTAATTGTACAAAAGGTCGCAAAATAATCAACACCATATGTCTGCATGTAGCCTTTTGCAACAAGGCGGGCTTTCAGGCGTTCAATAGTCCCATCAGGTTGATATTTAATGGTAAAGACCCAGCGGCAGCCCACAGTAAGGCAAGAAGAAGGGCGATCCACAAGTTTTCATGTCTTGCGAGCATAGAGTGCCTGTATTTCCTGATCCATTGCATGTTTCCATGCAAGAATAACAAGAGCCTCTCTAACATTCTTTGGAATGGTGATAGCAGAAATTGCAGAAGTAAAGCAGGCAAGGTTGTTATGCAGATTGGCAGAAGTGTAGTAATTACTGATAGGATGTTTAGTACAGGAGCGAACACCTTTGCGCAAACTGATAGGAAGGTGCAATTCAGAAGTTACATCAGTGTTTATTTGATCATCCGCAGACGGAAGAATTGGTTGGGGAGGGTTCATGGAAGGAGTGTTTGTCTTCGGCTGGCATTTGTACACTTGCAACGGACGATCTTCAGGCTGGTTAGAAGAAGGCAAGTCTTTAACAATATCTGGTAGAGGTGTGGGTGCCAACATATCATTGGATAGTTTTGCTCCATCGTCAGAAAAATAGGGCATATGCTAAAAAAAGATCACATCCGCACTAACAAACCACTGTCTAAGTAGCGGATCAAAGCAGCGATAACCTTTTTGATTTCTAGAATAACCCAAAATAATGCATTTAGTGGATCGAGGATCAAGTTTTGTCATTCCTGGGCGTAAATTTTTAACAAAGCAAGTACACCCAAAAATGCGAGGAGGAACAGAGAATAGAGGTGCATCAGGAAGCAAAATGGAGTAAGGTATTCGATTTTGTAAAATAGAAGATGGCATAAGGTTTATAAGATAGCATGTCGTAGTAATTGCCTCAGGCCAAAAATGGTGAGGAACTTTATAATGAATAAGAAGGGTGCGAGCAACCTCTAATAAGTGGCGATTTTTCCATTCAGCAACACCATTTTGCTGTGGAGTATAAGGACAAGTGGTTTGATGGATGGTGCCACGATCAGAACAACAAGATGTGACAGACTTCTGCATAAATTCTAAGGCATTATAGGTATGGAAAATTTTAATGGATTTATTGAATTGGGTCTGTATTGCAGAAAAGAAAATATGGATATTATCCAAAACAGTGCCACGATCTTTGAGCAAAAACAGCCAGGTAGCACGGGAATAATCATCAATAAATGTCAAAAAATATTTAACACCAGTTTAACTCGGAACAGAGCATGGACCCCAGATGTCCGCATGAACAATATAAAAAATTGCTTTAAAACCAAGTTCCTTCTTAGCATGAAAGATAGACCTCGTTGGTTTCCCCAAAACACAAGATGCACAAGAAAAATTATTTTCAGATAATGCAGGAAACAAATGCTTCAACTTTACAGCAAATGGATGACCTAGCCGGAAGTGCCACTGAAGTCCTGTGACTGATGTAGACAAGAGAGCAGAAGCTGCAGGAGGTCCATCCAAATTGTATAGTCCATCTGGTCCTTCATGGCCGGAACCAATCCTCGTCTTCGTGCGAAGATCCTTCAAAACACAACTAGAAGGATCAAATTTAATGGAGCACTGAAGTTGTTTCACAGTTTTACTGATAGATAATAAATTAACAGGAAATTGTGGTATGTATAAAAGAGATTGAAGATTCAGCTTGCGAGATAGAGGAACGGTACCAACGCCATGAACATGAGTCTTAGAGCCATTTGCAATAGTGACAAATGGAATATTAGAGGTATTAGACAGAGCAGAAAATAATTGGATGTCGCCTGCCATATGGACAGACGCACCAGAATCAATGCACCACTTATTGTTACCAGCAGAAGGAGAAGCAAGCATGGCAGAAGAACCAGCAGTAGATGTCGAAGGTAGCTGAGTCATGCGCTCCTGGAAAAACTTTTCGAATTCAGAGCAAAGCCATTCAGTAGTCAGAGGGGCAGCTGGTGGGTCGTATGCAGCATCAGTAGTAGTTTTGGTAAAGGCATGGTTTGCCCAGGTTGGCTTGCCGTGCTTGATCCAACACCTATCTTTAGTGTGATTATCACGACCTCGTCCAGGGGCAGTAGAGGAGCCTCGTCCACCAGTTGGAGGCAGACGTTCACCACGACCACGTCCTCGACCGCGACCACGTCCAGAATCAACAGTGCGAGCAACTAGAGCAGGATGCTCATAACAGGAGTGGAGGTCACAGATGGTAGTCGTTGAACTCTCTTGAGGACGTCACGAAGAGTAGGAAGAGGGTCACTGGACAAAATTTGATCGACCACGTCGGAAAAGGAAGCAGGTAGGGCAGCCAGAAATTGAACCAGTTGTAGTTCATTGCGCTGCTTCTGGGCTTCTTTGATGTCAGCAGTTAATGGATGGTAGATTTCATACTCATTCCAGAGAGCAGAGTATTCGTTGTAGAAGTCCTCGATGGAAGCATCAGAAGAAAACACCTTCTTGGCCAGGTTCTTGAAAATTTCAAAAACCCGTTTAAGATTTTGTTGATGGGAGTAGACATGAGAAAGTTGGTCCCACATTGCTTTAGCATCATGAAAACATAACAGGGACTGACTAATCCGCGGCTTGGTGCTATTGAGAATCCAGGACATAACACCATAGTCGTCTTTGGACCATTGGGCATAAGCTTGTTTGCTCTTTTCATCAGCAGTAGCAGCAGGGGCAACAGGAGGATCAGTGGTAAGATGTGAGTGTCGGCCTTGGGCCTTGACATAGAGGACAAAGGACGCCGACTACATATGATAGTTCGAACCATCGAGCTTGACGGTGGTAACACACAAAGAGTGAGGCTCAACTGAAGCCATGATGAGCAGAGGCAGGCAGTAGTGAGGTGGCGGCACAGCATCAACAAGCAGTGAATAAAGAACCCACTATGGGGCAGTAGCAACAGCAGGGATCTGACGCATGAGATCAGAAGAAACATGTGTCGGGCAGATAGACTAATAAATGAACCTACGCCGTCATGAGGAAGATCAATATCCCATCAAGAGGTGCATGCAGAAAAAATAACCAGAGAGTTAGGAGACTCTCAACGTGGGATGGCTATGGCTGTCCGGAAGATCGCACGTGTGAAAATGGAGAAGAAGGAAACTCGAGAGGAAGAGGGCAGTAGTGGGATGATGGAGGGAGGAGGGATGGCGGCTGGTGTAGAGAGGAGGAGAGGCGACAACTTTGGTGGAGGAAGGAGGAGGAGAGGAGGGGCAGCGCGGGGTGGAGGAAGTGGAGCGGCGATGCGGGGGGGGGTGTGGAGGGGAGGCGGCGGGGGTCGAAGAGGAAGAAGGGGCGGCACCAGGTGGGGTTGTTGGTGGCGGTGGGTAGGGGGGTTGCTGGCGGCAGCCGAGGGGTGGGGGGCAGGCGGCGACGACGACCGGGGGGGGGGGGGGGGTTGAAGGCTTAGGGCATAGGGGCAGGGTGGGAAAGAAAAATTCAGAAAACCGGACCTGCTCTTGATACCATATAGAGAAATTGGGAATTGCTTATTGAATGAATAAAACAGTGTACAATACAGTCTCTTATATAACAGAAGGGAATAGAGACTAAAGCAGAGATGAGCAATATGGGACTAAACTACAGAAGTGAAAGCATAAGTTAGGCACATGCTATGCACATGACACTCAACAAAACACAACATAACACAACATATTTCTATAATAATAACAAAAATGCTCCTAAAGAGGGAACTAAATCATGTAAATGAATTGGAAAATATGCACTTATTAGTATAGTATTGTCTATTTTCGAGCTCCAATTAAGGTTCTATACCTATATGTATATGTGTCCTTGTTAGGCTTTAACTCATCTTGTATTATGTATCCGAGACGGAAACCGGTCGTACTCCAGGGTGTAAATAGCCTCCATCAAGAACGCCCTGCATGCACCCTTTTATCTAATATAGTAACATCTTGTCTCCTCCCGTGGAGTAGGTCATCTCCACTGAACCACATAAATCTTGTGTTCTTTGACTGTGTGATTGTTTCTCTTCTCGTCCATGTTTTTCCACACATGCTTGGCGTATTCTTCCATTCAATTATTCAAAAAATTGGTATTAGAGCATGGTATTCTAGATTCGAAAGATGTCAAGTTCATTCAAGTTTATAGAAAACCAAATGCACAAATGCTCATGCATCAAGGCGTTACCAAGGCTAGGCTGGGGATTGAAAATATGCTCACGACTATGAAGGAAGAAGATGGAAAAGAGATTTACAAGAAAGCTCTCGCGGCCGTCCAGTTATCTTTATCCTACCAAGTCCTTCTAGAAGTTGCTAAGGAAAAATGACAACAATTTTGTGAAGAAATTTGAAGATCTCTACATGGTCAAGTCTCTTCAAACAAAGCTATACCATAAGCAGCGTATCAACCTATTGTGCATGGCGGAAGATAATCTTGTTTGTGATCATATTCACGAGTTCAATTCTATTACTATGGATCTTTAAAACATAGATATTAAACTTGAAGACGAAGATAAAGCCCTTATTGTGTTTGTTGCCCCCTTCATACAACAATTTAACAAAAGTACTTTGTATGGAAATCTTCAATCACGGTGGAAGATGTTATATCCTCATTGTTATCAAAGATCATGGTTGATAAAGATCCATTAGAGATTCACATGATCAGAGATCTAACAAAGGAAAAGGGAAACAACAAGGAGACATATATATCTAAGTCGAGTTCCAAGAAAAGGAAGGTCCGTAAATATTGTAAGAAGATTGGACACATTGTTGACTACTGTTATAAGTTATAGAACAAGAAGAAGAGGAAGAATGGTGGTGAAAAATAAGAACAACTTGTAGATGCTAATGTAGCACGAGAAGATCCAGATTTTGTTCTTATGGCATCTTCATCTTCATCCTCATCCATTAATTTTCAGACTTCAAGGATTTTGGACTATGGTTGCTCACATCATGCGTCCGCATACAGATTGGTTTTCTTCTTTATGAACGCTTTGATGGAGAAATAATGAGCATGAAAAATGATAGTACATGCAACGCTATTGGCATTGGGGGCAATCCACATAAAGATGTTTGATGGAGTTATTCAGACTATCTCTAATGTTCGTCATGTTCAAGCCTTTAAAAGAATTTCATCTCTATTGACTTGCTTGAAGCTAATGGTTTTTCATATAGAATAGAAATGTGAAATCTTGTCTATAACCAAAGGAGATGCTATTCTGATCAAAGGAGTGTGTACTCCTGGAAATCATTATAAGATGATCAATGAATATAGCACCAACACTTATGTTGTTGTTTCTTACTCAACTACTTCAAATCTAGATACCACAAGACCATGACATATGAGACTGGGACACATGAGTAGAAAGGTTTCAAATTATTAAGCAGGAGAGGACTTCCAGGTGGTATTAGTACTGGAAAATTGGAATTCTATGAGCACTCTATAACGAGTAAGCTGAAACGTTACATTTTCAACTACAAAGGATACTACAAAAGGTATTGTTGATTATGTTCATTTCAACATCCGGGGTCCTTTTCAAGTGTCGTCCAACAGC
Source organism: Alisma plantago-aquatica (assembly GCA_963693085.1). NCBI lineage: Eukaryota > Viridiplantae > Streptophyta > Magnoliopsida > Alismatales > Alismataceae > Alisma > Alisma plantago-aquatica. The sequence continues at coordinate 141,079,700 of OY856414.1, forward strand.
GGTGCTAGATATATGCTTGCTTTAATTGATGATTTTTGAAGGAAAGAGCGAGTGTATTTTCTGAAGCATAATTATAATGCTTTTAATCAGTTTAAGAAATAAAAGACGCTAGCTGAAAAGAAAATAGGAAAGTGCGTCAAAAGACTTGAAGACAGATAACAACATGGAATTTTATTTTTCTGAATTCAATAAAATTTGTCAATCTGAAGGTATTTCCAAACATCGCATAGCTAGACATACTCTTGAGCAAAGAGAACGCATGAGCATAACTCTTCTAGAGCGAGTAGGATGCATGTTGATTAGTGCAGGTCTTACTATAGATTTTTGGATTGAGGCCATCTCTAGTACGATGTTATCTCCTTCTACTCCACTTGGTTTTAAAACTCTAGAAGAGGCACTGTCTCGTCATCATGCAAATTACTCTAATTTGTGTAGTTTCGATTGTCGTGCATGTCTATTCAAATAATGGAAACCTAGAGCCTGGAAAAAAAAGTACATTTCAAGAGTTATGTTGAGGGTGTATAGGGATACAGATTTTAATCTCATTAAAGTTCTTGATTGAAAGAAACGTCACATTTGACAAATTTTCTATGTTTTTAGCAAAACAAGATTGTATTATTTCTTCTATTGTACGTTCTTTTCAAAATTCCACCAAGCAGGTGGAGCTTAAAGTTAGTGCGCACAACCTGTCACCTAGTATTGTTACTCAAAAAACCCAGATGATGAGGGAGATGACATTCCTGAAGAACAGCCATATCACATTGCTTCTGGAAGAGAAAGAAGAGAGACCAAACCACCAAGAAAGCATTCAAATATTTTGTTGTATATGTCTTGGCTACTGCATAAGTAACAAATAATTTAGGAGAACCACCTACCTATATTGAAGTAAGTCTGATCTAGATTCTGCTATGTAGGTTGCAGGTATGAAGGAAGAGATGAAGTCGCTTCAAAAGAACAATACTTAGGTGTTTCCCAATCCTCTTGCTGAAAAGAAGATTGTTGGATGTATATGGTATTCAAAAGGAAGAAAGTTGGTCCTGGAGATATTGTTGTAAGGTTCAAATCGTAACTAGTTGCAACAAACTACAGTCGGGTGGAAGGCATAGATTATGATGACATTTCTCTTGTTGTCAAACACACCGCTATTAAATTTCTATTAGCAGTACTTGCTAAATATTATTTGGAGCTGGAGCAACTTGATGTAAAGACCACATTCCTTCATAGTGACTTAGAGGAGCAAATATACATGCAACAACATGAAGGTTATATTTTTGTTGCAAAGAAGGATCATGTGTGCTTATTGAAGAGATTTCTTTATGGTTTAAAGCAACCCCCACGACAACGGTATCATAGATTTGATTCCTTCATGAAAAGGAAGCACTGACACATTTTTAGACACGGACATAGACAAAAAAATTTAGAATTATAGGACACAACATGGCATTCGATGAGGAGAAAATATTTAATATATATATATATGGGTGTATGATGTATGAAATGGAATTATTTGAAAGTTTGAACAGAATCATGTATATCTGTATGTATAATCTTATATGCACATGAATATGTGTGTCCTGTGTAGTAGAAGCAATGTGAAATAGAGAAATAACATGTGTAACTTTAGTGCATGCAGTAGACTATAAATTAATAATCGAGTTCCAGTTACACAAATGACCAATTCGTTAGACTATGATGTGATCAATAATATCTACTTCAACTATGATTTTACATACTGATTCTTGTTGACAAATTTGATTACAATTTGATTAGATCTCAGCTTTATGTTACATGTTCTCAATGACAAGACATAACTAGCAGTTATATGTTCAACATCTACATTCTGAAAGACTATTGCAGCAGCAGTTCTTGCATTGTTGTGTCCAAGGGGTCCGGGCCGTGTCTAACCTGCAAAAAAGTCCAAAATAGACAAGACACGTCCCAACCGTGTCTAATACATTTTGGGTCGTGTCCAGTAAGTGTTCGTATCCAAAACATGTCTGACACGGACATGGGGGCCATCTAGAAGTGTCCATGCTTCTAAACTTCACGGTTAGGTATGTTATTCAATGAGCATATATAACACTTGTGTCTATTTTGAAGAAACTTCATAATGAGTCTCTTATTTACCTCTTGTTTATGTTGATGACGTGTTGATTGCAGCACGAGATATTTTGAAATCCGCAGGCTAAAGAACTTAGTGGTGAATGTGAGATGAAGGATTTGGGAGCAACATAGAAAATTCTGGAGATGGAAATTGTTAGAAGCTGCAAAGCTAAAAGGTTATGTTTCATATTTGAAAAAAAGGTTCTATAACGGTTTTCTATGTTTGACGCATCCCCTATATCTATTCCTTTATATGACCAGTTTAAGAAGCTCACATCTGCCTAGTCGCCACAACTTGAAATGGACAAAAATTATATGTCTCATGTTCCTTATTCTAGTACAGTTGGCGGCATCATATATGCTATGATTTGCACCCGTATAGATATTGCTCAAGCAAATAGTGTGGTGAGAAGATATATATCCAATTTAGGAAAGCTACATTGACAAAAAGTAAAGTGCATTCTTAGATACCTAAAGAGTACATCTTTTATATGTCTTGGATTTGGAGAGAACACAGAGACAATCAGTGGGTATGTTGATTCAGATTTTACAAATGACTGTGATAAAAGGCTTCTCTTACATGCTATTTGTTTATTGTTGGTGGTTGTGTTGTAAGTTGGAAAGCTATACTACAACCCATTGTTGCATTGTCCACTACTGAGGCTAAGTACATTGCATTGACGGAGGTCATCAAAGAAGCGACATGGCATAGAAGATTGTATGTAAAATTATGTATATTTGAAAAGACAATGGCCGTCTGATGGAACAGTCGAAGTATAATTCATCTCATAAAAGACTAGATGTTTCATGAAAGAACAAAGTACATTGATGTCAAGTATCACTTCATAAGAGAAGTGATAGCGTAGAAAAATATTGTAGTGAAGAAATAGCCATTTAAGAAAATCCTACTGATATGATGAGGAAGTTGTTTCCAGCTTTCAATTTCAGACATTGCCTGGACCTGGTTAGTCTACACGGCCTGTAGTGATGTCCTTAGGAGCTTAAGGAGGAGAGAAGATCTACTATTATTTTAGGGAGCTGCAGACTTCGAGCCAAAGTGGAGATTGTTATGTGCCTTAAAGAAATATGTTGATCCGATTGTAGATCTGGTATAATATCAAATGGATATTTCGCTGACCCGTTTAGTGAGATTCGACCGAACTCTAACCTGTCAAATCCAAGGAGTGCAGGGGGCGAAACTCCCCGCAATATCATATGGTCTATTTTTCAGATCTAAATAAGGATTTGATCACGGTTCTACACCTATATGTATACGCGCTCTTGTTAGGATTTCACTCATTCTATATTATATATTCGAGACAGCCATGGTGCGTACTCCAGGGTGTATATTGCCTCCTTTGAGAGCACAATATATGTACCCTTTTCTCTGATATAGTAAACATCTCGTCTCCTCACGTGGAGTAGGTCATCCCCACGGAACCACTATACCCATGTTCTCTGCCTGTGTGATTGTTTGTCTCTTCTCGTCCATGTTTTTCCGCACATGCTCAACATATTCTTCCATTTGATTACTCAACATACCACTGCAATGACAACTGCCTCATACCAGCCTCCGTACTTGTGCATCTTTTTGAGATTGTTATGGTTAAGAGTGTGGTGCAACCAAGGTCGGAGGAGTGGAGAACATGTCACCCTGACACCGAAGAGGATTGTAATAACGTTGTCCACCATCGGACAAAGTTAGTATTACATTTATCCCTTGCTTCTCTTTTTAGTGATTTTTTCTTCTTCCTTAACACTATATCTGGTACGACATTAGTCAAAATAAATACAACATATGTGTTTTCCTTTCAGTCTGCCTTACTCACAACCTAATAGCCTATTAACTTTACTCTTATATTACTTATTTTCTTAAACTAGATAAGGTGATGCAACATGATGTTTACAATCTTCAAAGTAATCTAATATTCTCAAGCTCATGGAATGCACTGGTTATACCTAGCACTTACATACATAAATATATATATAGCTGATAAAGAGTGACTCAAGTGGTCAAGCACGACATCCCCTAACAAAGGGAACCGAGTTTAAATTCCAGTTGCCGCCTTGGTTTACCACCCTTCTGGGCGTTCCGCCTCCACCACGGGCATGGGAGAAGGGGAGAGAGTGCTTCTCTTTAGACAGACAGAGAGAGAGAGAGAGAGAGGATCGAGAACCTATATCGGACTTCATCTAGCATGTGATTAAAAGGGTATTTAATATAATTCAACTACACAAATGAGAAATATATGGTTTGGGTTAGATGTTATTAAAATATTATGAGTATACAATTTTATTTTATTAGATCTAGTTCAAAACATTTGAGCGGTAGTCGTTATTTTGTAGAGCTACCATTCATTTGTATGTTATGTGCATAAAACTTTATGAGAAATGAGATATACATATTTGATTCTAATGATTTTTAAAATACGACTTATCTACTTAGTAAACAATATATATATGTATGGCTGGATAATGCCAAAAGTCTTTGGAATAGTGCAAAATAAGGTTTACGTATAGGAAATTTTATATACCCTAGGGATAGAATCCTGTTATATATATAAGGGTTTTAAACAACGTTCCAGGTGGCCACTTAATCAGTTTACCACCCTGACCGCCTAGAAAGGCACCTAGGCGTCAATTGAGCAGCCCTCCAAAAGGCGTTCTCTTAAGCACCCACCTCAAGGCCTCCATTAAGCGCCCGCTTAAGGCCGCTTAGTTGTAACTCGGCCACTTTAGGCCTGAAAAAGGTCCAAGCCCAGCTGCAGCCAGCAAAAATTGTTCTGAAAAAGCCATGTTGTTAGTTGAATAATAGTTAATCATATATCCATTATAGTTACTGCTGTCTACTGCTATTTACCTTGATACTTATTGTTATATTCTTATTTTCTTACTTTTATATATAATCAATTACTGATTTATATTATATATGTTGATATATATCTATATACTTACCGTTCAATATATACATATTGTAATTGTGATACTTACTATCACATGCAATTTATTTGCTGTACATACCTATTATTTGCACCATACGCTTGTTATTATCTACAATAAATACTGGTATCCACAATTAATTTACTGTTATGTACAACAAACTTAGTGTTATATACTTATATATTCCTACTATAATATTTACTTAGTATTTATATTGCTAGTTTCTGTTTATATCATATTATAATATTATACTTTTACAAAATACACTCTTGTATCTCATATAATTACTGTTATATACATGATACTTACTATTATGTACACTATACTCTATGTTATATACTTTAAATATACTGATACAATAAATATTTGATATTTTTAGCTATTAGTTTTATTTAACAATGTAGTATAGTTGCAATATGCTGTTGTATATGCTATTTATATTAAAGCATATTCCTTTGACATTTGCTGCTTCTATAGATATTTTCTGTTTCTATATATTATACTTTTACAAAATACACTCGTGTATCTCATATAATTACTGTTATATACATGATACTTACCATATGTACGATATACTCTATGTTATATACTTTGAATGATACTGATACAATAAATATTTGATACTTTTAGCTATTATTTAATAATGTAGTATAGCTGCAATATGCTGTTGATATGCTATTTATATTAATATGAGTAGGTTATTTGTATGGAGAATAGGAGGCATATATTGTATGCACTCTATAATTAATCAACTTATGTAAGCAATTATATTGATATATTATACATTTTATATATGTGCATATGCATTATATATGTATGTATGTACCTATTTTTTGGAAAAGCACTAGCTTAAGTGCCCACCTAGCAATTAAGCGGTCACAAGGTCCCAGTCATAGTTGTTGAGTCGGACGACTGGTCGATTGTTTGTCGAAGGGGGTGCGATTAGCCAACCACCCACAAATGAGCTTGGGTTTGACGCCCGCCTAGGCCGACTGGTCATCTAGTCAACCGAATGGCACGACTGGTCGGCCTAAGGCAAGCTTGGGAGGCTGCTTAGTCAGGCCTGGGCCAAAGGATCGTAAGGTTATTTTATTTTACTTTTTCTCCTTTGCAATTCTAATTCCCCCCTTGGCTTGGGCGGCTTCTTAGTCAGGCCCAGGCCAAGGGATCATAAGGTTTTTTTTTTTGCAATTCTAATTCCCCCACTCCCGATTCCAAACGTTTGTGTTTATCTTTTACCATGATTTGATCCGAATATCAATTTCATTCACACTATACTAGTTTAGTATATAATTTTTATTTTAGTTGCAGCAATTTAACTAGTACTGAAAGTCTGAACTTAACAATGGTATGTCATTTTTCTCTACGTAATTATACTTGTTGAATTTGAATACATTAAATAGCCTTCATTAGAAATTGTTTGAGGTGTTTTATAACATGATTTTTCAAATCTGATATTATACTTGGATACTTACATTAGTAAACTTATATAATGTAGTGTATATGACTATTACATAATTAATATTATGTAAATAGTATACCTAGAAATGGGCAACCGACTAGTCAACTGGGCAAGGACTAGTCAGTTGGTCGCCCAAGCAGGGCAGGTGACCGACTGGCCGCCTTAACAACTATGATCCCAGCCGCTCGCCTCCTGCTTTGCGCTTTGTTATATATATATATATATATATATATATATATATATATATAGAGAGAGAGAGAGAGAGAGAGAGAGAGACCATGGCATGACTTTTATATTTAATTTTATAAATTACTAAAGATGCCTATCACAACCAAACTATTGGGCTTAATCCAGCTTTGTTAGAGACCTTTTCATGTCAGATATGAAAGTTGCTCCGAGAACATCGGGCATAAAATGAAATTCTGGGCTTTATTTAGAACTGTCATTTTCCTATTTATGCTAACAATAATGTGCAAGGAAGTGGAATGCATACACACACACCTACACATAGAATACGAGGGTCTAGGAGATGCAAACAAATATATTTTGTCACTCATTATTTATGAATTGTGATACATGCTAGGGGCTTGCTTTGTTTCAGTTCCATACAATTTGACTAGATGCACCCAGTATGCGGCTAGAACCCCATGATCACTGATTTATTTATCTTTTGATTTTCTTCCGGACTTGGGAATTTCTTCTGAAAACTGTGAGCTTTGTGTCAAGGTATTTGAATTTTCGCAAAGTTCTATGTAATACCTTTATCTTGCTATTCTCTTGTTTACAGTTTTTGCCTTTTGGCTTAGTATTTTCTATGCAAAAGATGGGTACTATAGTATTAAATTTCAATATGGGCTACTTGAGAGATATCATGCAAAAGAAAGAAAAAGTGTTTGTTGGATATATCAATTATAGCAACATAATGAGCTACCCTATTCCTGGACAATGTGGTTAAACTAGAGAGAAGAAAAACATTTGGTCAACTCATTTAAATCCGCCTAGAACAGGTCCTGCGGAGACATTCTTTTCAGTGGTGTTTTACTTTTTGCACCACGCCCAAGGGATCGATTTCATTTTCAACTAAGGTGATCTCTAGAAAACTAATCTTCAGCACAAACCTCAAGCTCATCAATTCTACTTGTGGGCTGAATTTGCTTCCCTACGCACTTGGCAAAGTGCACCAAAAACATTTTCTTTGTTGCTCCCTATTACCGACCAATAAAGTCAACACATTTGTTTATGAGTATAAGAAGAAATTTCATTACACTTATGTTGTATGCAAATAATTAATATAACTATTACATCAGATATTAAGATTTCCATCGTTATAACATCTAACATATATTTCTAGTAGAAAGGCTGTGGATACTTCTAACTCATATATTGTTTGACAAGTGATTTTCGATGAATGTGTTACTTAAAATTCCTCCATACCACAAGACATCCATATCCTTGTTCATATACAAATATAAATGAGGCCATGACATGGAACCATGCACATTGAATGCCTTCTTGTTCGTGTTAAGAACTAAAAAGTATAGTTACTGCAAACGGGGGAAAATTGAAAAGTTATTGTCCGGACAAAAATCATGTCCCGTGAGCATTTGCAAATCATATATCATCTTATCAAACTTAAAGGTACTAGATAAATTGAGATCTTCGATACTACAAACATGCATTGGTAATATGATAGATCAAATTAATTTCTACACTTTCTATAGTGAGATCCCAAAAGATTTGGTGTAAATGGCAACCCTCTGCAATCTGCAATACATAGCTCCATTTTGGAATGAGTTCAATTAAACGTCAGCCAACGGTGTCAAAAAATAACTACTCGATGCAGTTACACCTAAAATTATATAACTTTCAAGCATTAGGATTATGTTGTTGGTGAAAAGTTTACCAAACTTGCAGAGCGATAATTATATTCCACTTGATTTTTACCATTTTATAAAAATACTACCATATTGTCTTTATCATCTCAACTGGAACATATAGCGAAAGCAACTTTACATGCCCCTTGCTAGCACTGCTACTGGGATTTTTCATTTAGGGTTGATAAACAAGAGAACTTTGTCTAGAAACTGCAATGTCTTTGATGTGTCTAGAAAAAATCTGTATGTGGTAAACGCAGTTTAATAGAACTGCAAGAAACAGCAACTCATTAACTTACCATGAACATGTTTCCTAGAATCCTCAGTGCTACAGCTCGCTGTTTGAGCTCTTCCTTTGCGACATTGTTTTCTTGCAGAACCTAGGAGTTCCATGAGTGTTTATTAGGCACAGACTAAAACATTATCTCAGAAAACCAACCAAAAGTGAAACCAACTCTAACTGTGAGTTTTATGTAGTTTCCATTCATTAGTCGTTGTGTGACTCACCATTTGGCACACATGAAGGAGAGTCACTTCAATATCTACAACATTCAATTTCCAAAATGAGTTGATCATCAAATCTTTGTTAAGCTTTATGTGTGTCTCAACATCATGGTCACTACACCCATCTTTCTGGGATTGCCAAGACAGGTCCTCTTGCAATTGCAATAACCGTAGAGCACCTGGCAAAGATTTTCTCATCAATAGATTCACCTGACAAAATTTCTTACGAATGAGAAAGCTTCATTGAGCAAGGATAAATTTGCATACCCTTTGCTGCAATCAAATGTGACTTCCAATAGTGCCCCTTATTCCTAACCCATTCTGCCAAAAAAGGAATTCCCAAGTATTTTACTTTCTTCCCAAGTTCTTTAGCAGCTTGACGAGTGTACACATAACCAATTGTTCTCAGAATATCTTGTCCAAAGGCTGCATAACACGAAATATGAACAAATAGGCAAATCTTATGATTCGGTTTTTTTCAAATTCAAGTGACTACATAGATGATCAGTGATATAAATAATAAAAATTAATCTAAAAGAAAAAACTCAGCTTGCCAATTCTTAGGCAGCTCCATTAATAGTATTTTCTCCCAGGGTTCAACATAATGAATCTCAAATGGCTGACGTAGTATAGGCATTGGTCTTTGCACTGCATACTACTATAATAGTGCATCACTTACTAACAGGCATTCATGTGAAAGAGAGCCCAGATATTTAGCTATGGAGTTTAATTGTGAGTAATTGGGTGAAATTACTGCTGGTGCATTGCATAGGCCATATATATGCATGTAACAAGATTATTTCTGTCAATTCTAAACGTATCTGTCAAGAATATGAAATCTATAGAAACGGCAAATATCAAAGGAATTACGAGATAATCTAACCTGCTTCTGCTAGGCGATCTGCTTCAGATTTGGCATAGTTCAAGAAGCCTTCGTGATCCCCTTGGACATACCGCTCTAAAACGTTTTTTAATAGAATTGTAAGTTTCTCCTCCCTCTCCCTTTGAATAGACTTCATCAAGGTGAATGACCACAGGTTAGAAAACGTACTCTGTATGTTACAGAAGGTATTTGCCATTTTTTGCAGAGAGCAGAAATCCAAGTGAATCTATGTGTGTGTGTGTGTGTGTGTGTGTGTCTGTGTGTGTGTTTTCCTGTATGGAGGGGGCTACAGCCCTAATAGAACAGTAGGCCAATCTAGAGTAAAACTGTAAAATCACTGTTGACAAGTGTGTGGGACACTGTAATCGTTGTTTTTGTATATTGATATGTACACCCCTCTCCTATATACTAGGAAGCACGGACACTTCTTGGAGGCTGCCGTGTCCGTGTCCAACACGTGTCCAACTCGGACACGCCTTGGACACGCGTGGACACGCGGCGGACACTCCTCCAGCGTGTCCAGTTTCATATTTTTTTTATTTGCAAGCTGGACACGGCGTGGACACATCTAGGACGCTTACTGGACACGACCAACCCAACCCACATAAGATCTAATTAAAAAGAAAAGAGAAAATAAGACCCAACCCATAGACTCCTCAACCAAACCCCTCATCCCTTCCCTCGAGATGTGACCAACTACCCTCACCCTCTAATTGTTGTTGTTCATGTAAAGAGCGAATGAAACCGCTTCTAGCAGCAGTTGCTGCAAGTAGCAGCTAGGTCCTGAAGTTGCTGCAAGCAGCCACCATAAAGAGATGGAGCTGCTACTAGCAGCCTTTACATCAGCAACCAGTAGGAGCTAAAGCCACCATAAGCAGCAGACTTTTGTGACAGCCATTTGCAGCTAGAGCTGCCAACACCTAGAGCAGCCATTAGAAGCAACTTTCTTCCCTTTCTAGGAACTCATTCCCTCTTCTTCCTCTTGATTTTAATATATTATTTTGTATGCTAAATTTTTAGCATCAGCATAGTGGGTTTGAATACAAATGTGAATATAAAGTGGATATCATGGTGATCGTTGTTTCTGCTTGTTGTTAAGAATTATGGAGCTTGTTGTGTTTACAAATAAATTCTATACATATATATGTCTTTAACTGTATCTATTAATGTAAATATATGTATGTATATATGCATATATATAGCCGTGTCCAACGCTGTGTCTGTGTCCTATATTTTTGAAAATTGTCGTGTCCCGTGTCCGTACCCGTGTCCGTGTCCGTATCCGTGTCCGTGTCTGTGCTTCTTAGCCTATATATATAGGAGAGGAGGCAATTACAAGGAAGCAGACTAAACCCTAATGGGCCAAGGGAAACAGGCCCATGTACATAATAGACTAATTAACCTATTAACTAAAATAGGCCAATACTTTCTAACAATCGCTATTTAAGATATGCTAAATCCGCTGGATCTATGAGCAAGGTTGTCAAGAGAGATTCTGGTAGATTTAACGGGCCGATCAGACTAACAAACTGAAGGCAGAAGCTGTAGAACCAGTGCAGTTACTTCAAACCTATTTAAAAATTGGAGAACAGGACAGTACTGGCAGTCTGGACAGAATTGGCCCTGTTGAGTGATGTATGCTATTAGTAAAATTAAAAAGTTGAAAATCTAAAAGTTAAACTTCTAATGGTTGGATATGTAGGTTACATTAATTTCCTTGTTTTTTCTGTTTTCTCTGGATTTTTCAGGTGTATCTTACACGTAGCACTTTATTCATAATCCAGAAAACCCACAGTAAATTTATGGCTTCATTGCTAATGTTATCTGTTGAATAGGTCAGACTATTGGTTCCCATAATAGTTAAGCTGTGAAAACGTTGCTTCTAAATGGACCAGCAGTCATTAATGCGGTAAGTAAGCACACATGTTTTCCAGCCATTTTGTGAATTGCTTTGGGTCTTATTCGTATTTCTGAAGTTTGTTTCGCCGACCAAGACCATTGAGATGGTAGTTTGTTATTTATTCACCCTAGCAAGGCATGTGTCCTACTGGGCGCAATGAATTGGGCACATATAGGACATAGAATGTTAAAATTCCATACTCTATTAAAAAAAAATTCCATACTCTACTCAAGTTGTGAAGCAACCTGCATTCCGGTCGATACTATCGACACTCTGTCGATAGTATCGAGATCAGTTCAGGTTCGAGATCAAGCAATCGACATCCTGGTCAATACTATCGACATTCATGTCGATGGTATCGAGATCAGTTCAGGTTCGAGATGAGGTTCTGTCGATACCATCGACGTGAGTGTCGATGGTATCGACACCGGCACAGCAGCGGCTCGTCAATCCGGCGGCTGTTTTATTTTCTTTATAATATCTATGTTTTATTTCTTTTTCTCTCTTTGTACCTCATGTACTTACCCTAATATATAAATACAAGTGAGTAGGCTCAAGTCCTAATCACGTTTGCTGCGTTTTGCAACCGACATGTGATCGGTGTTCCTGTCTTCTTCCCTTCTTCTTTTCTTCTCACATGGTATCAGAGCGGAGATCGATCTAGGGCTTCTCCTTCCTCTCTCCGACAGATCTCTCCCTCTCCGGCGGCTAGCTGCTTCCCACCCGTCGACTTGGTGTAATCCACCGGCTGTGTAGAACCACCGTCGGCTACTCTGGGTCTGCGGTAGATATCCAACTCTACCGTAGCCTCCATCACAAAGCGTTTGGGGATCTCCGGGTGATCCAACGATCATCTAAAAACACAACCGGAGGACTAGTTTCGTCTCAGCCATCATCCTAGTCACACCTCCTCCATGTGTGATTAGGAAGATCATTTGGAGGCTGTGAATGTGTCAATAACGCATTTCTCCTTGTTTTTCTTCTGTGTGTGACTGTATCTCTCCGTCACCACAAACTATTTGACGTGTATCAATCCGTCACATATTCCGGTCTACAATGGAGGATATCAAGACACCTACGATCTACAACGAAGTGTCACCTATCGCCTCCATCAAGCTCAACGGGAAAAATTATCTTCTATGGATGAATGCCATCCACACCGTCTTGGAGGCTCGTGACAGAGCGAGGCATGTTGACTCGGGTCCCAAGGCATCTACTGACGAAGGGTATGCTGAATGGAAGCATCATGACAGTCTTGTGAAGACTTGGTTGTGGAATAGTATGGAACCTGCGATCGCCGCAAGGTTCATGTTCTACTCTACGGCCAAGGAAATATGGGACGCAGTGAAGCAACATTATTCTCAAGAGAAGAATGCTCTCTGTTAGTTTATGATCTATGATCGTTTGTTTGCTAAGAAATAGGGTGACCGATCTCTTGAGGAATATTTTGGGGCGGTTCAGGCTCTTGCTCAAGAGCTAAGTTATTATCATCCTGTGGTTGTTGCTGAACAGATAAAGGATAGAGATGATCTTGTTACAACCAAATTCTTATCTGGGCTCAACTCGGCTTGTAGCTCCGCTCGGAGCGTTATTCTGGCTACTGATAAACTACCTAGTCTTGTGGAGGCTTATTCAAGGATCCAACAATCCCTATTTGAGTCTGCTTCCTTTGTTTCTGATATACCTTCTGGAGAATCTCATGCGTCTGTTGCTGCTGCGGTACGAGGAGGACGACCCGGTATGGGCAGAGGGCGTGGAACACGTCCTAAGTGTACCTTTTGTGACAGACCGGGACATACAGTGGAGAAGTGTTGGAAGAAACATGGGAGACCTGCTGCACCACCTGTGGGAGCAGCACATTGTGCCACCACCACAGGATCCTCATCCTCTACAACTGTGGGTACTACCTCTGGCACCGACATCACTCTTACCCAAGAAGAATATGATCAGTTCATTCAGGCGACACAACACATGAGTATGGGGTCATCATCATCTTCATCGGCAAATCTGGCATCTACAACTGGAAATCAGGCTACATCTCTCATAGCATCTGGCTCATCCTCATCTTGGGTGGTTGACTCTGGCACCTCACAGCATATGACTGGTATGAGGAGATTGCTCCACACTATTGACTCATCTATTCCTCACCAATCTGTTACACTGGCAGATGGTTCAGTGAAAAGAGTGTTAGCTAGTGGATCTGTCTCCCTAACACCCAAGATTGATCTTAAATTTGTTCACTTTGTGCCTGAATTTCCTTTTAATCTTCTTTCTGTTGCCAAATTGATTGACACTCTAAAATGTTGGGTAATATTTGGACCTTCTTGTTTCATATTACAGGATCTCAAGAGTATGAAGACGATTGGTGGGGGGCCTAGGAAAGGTGATCTCTACCTTTTCAACGGTGACAGTCTGCCTCGCCAAATGCCTTCTCCTGCTCCATCCATCATGTTGAGTGGTTCCCCCTTACTTTGGCATTGCAGATATGGACATCCTTCTTTGGAGAGCCTGCGGAAGTTGGAACCAGAGTTGTCCCAATTATCGTCTTTAGAGTGTCAGTCATGTCAACTGGGAAAGCACCATAGGTTATCCTATCCCAGTCGAGTCAATAAGCGGACTTCTTGTCCCTTTGAGTTAGTGCATAGTGATGTGTGGGGTCCTGTAAAAGACCAGAGTTATAATGGTTTTCGTTATTTTATCTCCTTTGTCGATGATTTCTCACGCATGACATGGATCTACCTTCTTAAAAGTAGAGAGTTTGTGTTGTCTATTGTGAAACATTTTCATACTGAAATTAAAGTCCAGTTTGATTGCAATATAAAAATTCTCCAGTCTGACAATGCTTTAGAGTATGTTCAAAAGGCTATGTCTGATTTTTGCAGCTCGGTTGGTATGATTCATCGCACATCTTGTCCTCACACCCCTCAGCAAAATGGGGTGGCAGAGAGGAAGAATCGTCATCTTCTTGATATTGCTCGATCAATTATGTTTCAATCCAATGTGCCCAAGAAGTTTTGGTCTGAAGCTCTTTTAACTGCTTGTTTCTTGATTAATAGGCAACCTTCTTCTGTTCTTCAAGGACAGACTCCGTTTTCTGTATTGCGTCTCATGGACTCCCCCTTTCCTGTTCCTCTTAGAGTGTTTGGTTGCACTTCCTTTGTCCATAACTTTGACCCTAAGGCCGACAAGTTGTCTTCTAAGTCCATTAAAACATTGTTCCTGGGTTACTCTAACACTAGCAAAGGATACAAGTGTTACTGTCCGAGTCTTCGCCGCATGTTTGTGTCTAGGGACGTCACCTTCCATGAGACCACTCCATATTTCTCAAATGCTATAAGCAAAGGGGAGCAGTTGAGAGAGGGAGAGCCACCAAAAATACAGAATGAGAGATTGGCACCATCAGTGCAGAGTGAGGGAGTGCCACCTATCATTCCGGATTTTACTTCTATTACGGATGAACAAGCAGGAGATAGACCTACTATTGAGCATTACACACATGTTTACCATAGGCGAGGCAGGCAAGATCCAGAAGAAGTAGCGACACCAATCCCTGAGCCCTCATCATCGCCTTCTACTCAAGAGACTCCTACAGAGATATCAGATCTCGATCTTCCTATTGCTGTTCGGAAAGGTACTCGGTCCTGTACTATTAAACACCCTATTATAAATGTATGTTGCCTGTCTCATCTATCTAAGCAGGCCCGTGCATTCGCTATTGGAATTGATTCTGTGACTAT
This sequence comes from Alisma plantago-aquatica, assembly GCA_963693085.1. NCBI lineage: Eukaryota > Viridiplantae > Streptophyta > Magnoliopsida > Alismatales > Alismataceae > Alisma > Alisma plantago-aquatica. The sequence goes on from OY856414.1 coordinate 141,095,103, forward strand.
ACTAAGAAATCATTTTGATGCTATGAAGAACAGTGGCTGGAAACAGGCTATGGAACTTGAGATGTCAGCTCTCTTAAATAATGGCACTTGGGATCTTGTTGATCTTCCTGCAGGAAAGAAAGTAGTGGGCTGTAGATGGGTTTTCACTATCAAACACAATCCGGATGGATCAGTTGAACGGTTGAAAGCCCGATTGGGCGCAAAGGGCTACACCCAAACCTATGGTGTTGACTTCTTTGAAACTTTTTCTCCTGTTGCTCGCCTGAATTCTGTGCGGATCATTATTTCCCTTGCTACTACCTTTAATTGGCCTCTGTTTCAGCTAGATGTAAAAATGCTTTTCTCCATGGTGATCTACAGGAAGAGGTATATATGGAGCAACCTCCTGGGTTTGTTGCTCAGGGGGAGTGTCAGAAAGTGTGCAAATTAAAGAAAGCTATATATGGGCTGAAACAGTCACCTAGAGCTTGGTTTGACAAGTTCAGTGCAGTTATTCTTCAGATGGGTTTTTCTCGCTCCATGACTGATCATTCCTTATTTTACTCCAGCTCTTCTTGTGGATCCATTATTCTTGTTGTATATGTTGATGACATAGTAATTACTGGCAGTGACACCATGGGAATATCTCGTGTCAAAGAAAGTTTGCAAAAACACTTCCATACAAAGGATATGGGCAAACTAAGATACTTTCTAGGCATTGAAGTGCTTAGATCTCATACAGGTGTCAATTTATCTCAAAGGAAATATGTGCTTGATTTACTTCAGGAGACAGGCATGGTTGAATCCAAACCGGTATCTACACCGATGGATTATCACATCAAAGAGGTAGTTGATGATGCTGAGTATCAAGATCCAGAATATTACAGGAGAATAGTGGGCAAGTTAATATATCTAACAGTCACTCGACCTGATATTTCTTTTGTTGTGGGCGTGGTCAGCCAACATATGCACTCTCCGCGACAGTCACACTGGACAGCAGTCTGCAGAATTCTGAGATATCTGAAAAGTGCTCCTGGTAAGGGTATCACATATTCGAGACCAAAGGCACCTCCATCTACTCTGCCTCTCACAGGATATTCAGATGCTGACTGGGATGGTGATCATACGGATAGGAGATCTACATCAGGCTATTGTACCTTTCTAGGTGATCATCTTATCACATGAAAAAGTAAGAAGCAACATGTGGTTGCTAGATCCAGCACTGAGGCTGAATACCGTGCTATGGCCCATGCATGTTGTGAACTAAAATGGGTCAAATCTGTTCTATCTGAATTAAATGTTTCTCTTCTACCTTCTATGGAGCTCAAGTGTGACAATCAATCTGCTATGCACATTGCCAGGAATCCTATCTTTCATGAGCGTACAAAACACAGAGGTTGATTGCCATTTTATTCGTGATCAAATCAAAGATGGCACTATTGTAACACCATATGTCAGATATGAGGACCAACTAGCAGATATCCTGACAAAGCCTTTGGGTTCAGCAATCTTTCAGAGACTCTGTGGCAAGCTGGGCTTACACGATGTGTACTCTCCAGCTTGAGGGGGAGTGTGAAGCAACCTGCAGTCCGGTCGATACTATCGACACTCTGTCGATAGTATCGAGATCAGTTCAGGTTCGAGATGAATCAATCGGCATCCTGGTCGATACTATCGACATTCATGTCGATGGTATCGAGATCAGTTCAGGTTCGAGATGAGGTTCTGTCGATGGTATCGACACCGGCACAGCGGCGGCTCGTCAATCCGGCGGTTGTTTTATTTTCTTTATAATATCTATGTTTTATTTCTTTTTCTCTCTTTGTACCTCATGTACTTACCCTAATATATAAATACAAGTGAGTAGGCTCAAGTCCTAATCACGTTTGCTGCGTTTTGCAGCCGACATGTGATCGGTGTTCCTGTCTTCTTCCCTTCTTCTTTTCTTCTGACACAAGTCATGGATATGCATAATATTTATATATCTAATAGTTTATAGGTGTCTAGAGCTCACATATCAATTCCAAATGAAGTCCTCCCTCTGTCAAGGTTATCAATTGCATTGTTCCCTCAACTATGATTTCTAATTGACAATTGGATAAACTTAATGATGCATGACATGTCCTATTCTTAGGTCTAAATACCTAAGGATGCATCTGATTAGGGTTTTAACAATTTTATTATTATGCTATTGTATTTTAGGATTTATTATGCAAATGTTCAAGTATTCGGATCTATATGTAATATTTATGGGCTCTTTTGTAAGTTCTCAAGTTAACTAGTTTATTTCCTATTTCAGTAGGGTCATGAGCGGAAGTAAGCCAATTAGATTTCCCGCATGTTATCAATATATACTTGTTAGATGTTAGAATTATTAGTTAATAAGTTCATTTATGTAGGGCCTAATTTTCTTGGCCCATTACAGTTATGTCCGCTTCCTTGTAGTTGCCTTCTCTCCTATATATAGGAGGATTGTTTTTTGTCTATCAATAAGATATAAAATCACATCTTATTTTCCACAATATATATAGGAGTGTTTGTCGTCTATCAATAAGAAATGCAATTACGTCTTATTTTCCACAATACCCATGCGCGAAGGTATTGTTCGACGGTTGAATTAGATGAAAAAAATGAGTTTTTGCAACGTGGCTTGCATCAAATAGTATGAGAGCTTGATATCAGAGCCCGGGGTATAGATACCTTTCAAACAGACAAAACCCTAGGTGTGGGCCAACCCACCTATCCTCCATCCTTGATTAATACCAAACCCTAAGTTAGAATTATTTCTTTGACTCATCTACCTAAAAAGAGTCAAAATTCGTTGTTCATGCGTCGTACTGTTCATTTTCTCCTAACGTATCTTCGTCTTCCTCTCCCAATCTTCTTATTCTTCCTAAAAAAATTCTTAATCTTACACATGGCTTTTCCTCACTTTTATTTAAGAATCCAGCAAAAAAGGGGGAAACTTATTGTTTACTGTGAAGCGTCCACTAACGTGAAATCTAATTTCGCCCCCAAATCTGATTTTTGGATGTTTCTTTCGTCCTCGCGCATCATCCTTAGGAGTTTCCTACCATGTCTTGGAATTTTTAGATTACACATCCCCCATTGTGAAATTTGTGTGAATCTGCAGACTCAAAGTTGTAATTGTGGAATTTAATCAAACTTTAACAAATTTGGACAATTGTGTGCAATAATGAGTTCAACGACAAGGTAGCAGAGTTAGAAGGATTCCTTTCTGACCACAACAAGCAGTTTGACCGCCTTGAGGCCTTAATTCAGGACCTACGGCGAAATAGGTTGGTAGGGTCTGATCACCTCTTGAGCCACCTCAGGCAGGACATAATGTTCACTAATGTGACGTCACAAATGAGTCTGACATACTCTATGACCAGGTCCATAGCGTGGACTCGTTCTTCATATGGAGCCATCTTGTAGAGAATCACATAATTCGGTACGTGGAATCCAAACTTCGTATAACTGCTCTCAGATGGTGGAGGTATTGTGTATCGAACGTCGCGTCAATACATGGGCACAACTGTACAAATGAAAGAAGACATGGAATCTTCTTTATTCCTATCAAACAACAAAAGTTCCATCAACCGTTGAACCCTCCATCAATCTACCCATTCCTTAAATTTAGTGGCGTTGGGCGTTGTCATACACTCAATGCCCAAAATGCTTTACATGGAATAATATACATTCAGCTGATGAGGACAACAATACCGATCACACAAACGCAGCTCTTGCTCTCCACCACTCAAAGTGGCAGTGGTGTTCCATGATTTGTTCTTCCCATTGCTCCTGGATGCAAATTCTGACTTAAAGACATTGATTGGTCTGATCTTTTGCAACTAAAGCATGATATTTAACCGACCAATCCTCTTCGCATGAGGACATGGGCTTTCCGTCGGTTTTGATCTTAGGATCAGAGCTTTCACAAGCAGAAGAGATTGATGCAGGACAAGACCTATTCTTGGGTCCAAATGCCCGATGATACTTCTAGTAAGGGTCATATTTGGTCTTTATTAAACTATTGCGTTTTACGAATTATTATGCAAATGTTTAAGTATTATGAGCTATATGTAATATTTGGGGAGTTCTTTATAACTAACTAGTTTAATTCATATTTCAGTAGTGTTGTGAGGGATAATAAGCCATTTAGGGTTTCTTGTCTGTTATCTATATATACCCATGCTCGAGGTATTGCGATGTGGTTTGCATCACCTAAGCATCTAACTTCTAGTTAGACCAAACTAGACACCTCTACTAGACTCGATCGCAGAAAGTCTTCCTAAGCCAACATTCAAAGAACAATTTTCAGGTAGAAGTTATTAGTATATAGACTTTTCTGTGTTTTTTTTACTTAGTCTATTTTTCTCTTTATTGTGTTATTCTTGTATTTAGTTTTATCCCACATGGGTTATCTCTAAATCATGTGGTCTTCTCTTGTCATATAAAAGAGAACCCCTGTACTCCTTTTTTCATCATCTCAATAATAGGATTATTAGCCACAACTTCTAGAAGGTATCAGAGCCTCCCGATCCTCCCTAACCCTGATCCTTTCCCATCAACCCCAGCCGCCACCCCCTTTCCCTTCTCTCAAGCCGCCGCCCACCCTGCCCCCCCCCTCCTGCTGTCGCCGACCAACACCTCCCTTGGTGCCGCCGCCACCACCACCAGCCCCTCCAGCCGCCGTCACCCCCTCCCCTACCTTCCTCCCTTGCCGCCCACCTCCCTCCCTCCCTTCTTCTCCACCGCAACCCCCCTCTTCTTCCTCCGTCTCCACCGCCGCCCCCCCTGCTGCCCGCCGCCACCCCACACCCACCACTACCATCTCCCGCAGCCACAATCACCCTCCCCATCCTCTCTTCTCTCTTCTTTCTCTTCCCTAGTTCTTCGCTCACCATCTAGTTCGGCTACAGGCTTCCGTTCGTCTCCGTACGCTCTTCCGAAAAGCTTACGTACAGCCCGTGTCTTTTCCAGTTCTGGCACGTTGAAGGCGTAAACCATCTTTTCGCTTCTGTCTGCCTACGCCTCATGGTGGAGTGATCATTTCTCCATGGTGGCGTAGGTTTCTCACGTCTTTATCTGTCCCGTGAGGGTCTTCTGAGGTCCATGTGGATCTCCTACTTACAACGACTACTAGTCCATGTGGTGGACTCCTGCTACTGACTACTGCTACTACTGATCCTTGTTGTGCCCGTGCTACTGTTCTGCTGTGGTCTGATGGCGACTCCAGATCTCCCGCGCACTCTCTGTGTTACTACGGTAAAGTTGGACAGTTCCAACTATCACCTATAGGCTGCCTCCTTTGAGTTGTATGTCAAATCCCAAGGTCCCCACTCTCATCTGACTACAAAAGGTCCGTCTCTTCCTGCCCCTGATGCTAACGAGAAGACGAAACAAGCCTATGATCTCTGGTCCAAAGAGGACTATGGGGTCATGACATGGATGGTCCACAGCGCTGAAGCCAAGATCAGTCAGTCCCTGCTCCGTCTTCAGACTGCCAAAGAAATGTGGGAGCAACTCTCTCATGTTTACTCGCACCAACAGAATCCTAAGAAGGTCTTTGAGATCTTCAAGCAACTTGCCAAACAGGAGTATTCTGCTACTGACTTCGTCGAGGATTACTACAACTCCTGTTGTGCCCTCTGGGATGAGTTCCAGGTGTATCATCCTCTTTCTACTGACATCGATGAAGTTCATCGACAGCGGAACGAACTTGTGTTAGTTCAGTTCCTCGCGAGCCTACCTGCTTCCTTTGCTGGTGTTGTGGACCAAATCCTCTCCAGCGACCCTTTACCCACTCTCCGTGATGTGCTCAAAAGGGTCCAGCGCTTACCTTCTGTGTCCCAGTCCGTGCCTGACTCTTCTGATGGGGCAGCCCTCGCTGTCCGCTCTGGTGATTCCTTTCATGGTCGCGGTCGTGGCAGAGGTCGTGGCCGCGGAGAACGTTCTTCTGCTCCCTGCTGTGGCTCTGGAGCTGATCCTATAGAGTCCCGCTACTGCACTCACTGCAAGCGCACCAACCATACTGAAGATCGTTGTTGGATCAAATACTGCAAACCTGACTGGGCCAATAAAGTGACTTCTGACCAGACTGAACCTGCTCCACCAACAGCTGACTGGATCCGCTCGGAATTTGAAAAACTGCTTCAAGCTCGCCTGACTTCCTCTACTGATGCTTCAAATGATGGTAGCGGCTCCCTTCTGACCACAACTGGTAAACCTTCATGGGTGATTGACTCTGGTGCGACCTCTCATATTTCTGGCAATCCTACTTTATTCTCTAAATTGCACAAGACATCTTTTATACCGCCTGTTACTTTAGCTGATGGCTCTAAATCACCGGTTACTGGAATTGGTGATATAAGTTCTACTGGTAGTCTGCCACTGCAGTCCACTCTTTATGTCCCTAAGTTTCCCCTTAATTTACTATCTGTCAGTAAAGCTGTAAAGAGCCTTCGTTGCTCAATTACGTTTGATCCGGATGGTGTTCTGTTTCAGGATCTGCACACGAGGATGGCGATTGGTTCAGGCCATGAGGGACCGGATGGACTCTACTACTTGGACGATCTGAAGCCAGCTGCATATTTGACATCATCTGTGGCCGACATTCAGTGGCATTATAGATTGGGACATCCCTCTGCTGCAAAATTAAAAGCCTTATTACCTGATGTAGTTAGTTCTGTTTTTCATTGTGAGACATGCCAGCTTGGCAAGCAAACTTGTGCTACTTTTTCACCAAAATTTTGCATTAGTTCTAAAGCTATCTTCGATATTATACATGTTGATGTTTGGGGTCCATGTGCTGTGACGAGTACTTCTAGTTTTAAATATTTTCTAAGCTTCATTGATGATTTCTCTAGAGCAACCTGGCTGTTTTTACTGAAAGATAGGTCTACCATTCTTGAGAAAATTACTGACTTCTTTGCTGAAATCTGTACCCAGTTTGCTAAGCCCATTAAAATTGTGCGCACTGACAATGCTTTGGAGTTTATGCAAGCCTCTGTTATTAGTTTTTGTCGTCGCCAGGGCACCATCCACCAAACTTCCTGTGCCTATACCCCGCAACAAAACGGTGTCGCTGAACGCAAAAACCGTCATCTCCTTGAAGTTGCGCGTACCCTTCTTTTTCACTACCATGTTCCTCAGTCTTTTTGGCCCGAGGCGATATCTACTGCTTGCTTCCTCATTAATCGTATGCCATCCTCTGTGCTCGGCAATAAGATTTCATATCAGGTCTTGTTTTCTGATGCACCTCCTTTCTCTGTGCCTCCTCGTATCTTTGGGAGCACGTGCTTTGTTAAAAATCTCCGGCTTGGCCTTACCAAATTGGATCCTAGAGCAACTAAGTGTGTTTTCTTAGGATACTCTCGCACTCAAAAAGGGTATCGATGCTACGATCCTGTTTCTAAAAAGTGGTTTGTCTCTGCGGATGTAGTATTCTTTGAGCACATGCCTTTCTATTCTTCGGCTGGTTCTGCACTCACATCGGATTTACTGGTTGATACACCTTTACCTGTTGTGGATGATTTGACTAATAATTCTGATGCTGCCTCCCCACCTGAAATGCCACCTCTGAAAGTTTATCACAGAAGACAGAAGCCGACAGCTCCCTCTATGGCCTCTCCATCGTCTTCATCCTCTGTGCCAGATCAAAAACCTCCGCAGGTATTTTTTGACCTTGATCTCCCTATTAGCCTGAGAAAAGGGACACGGACTTGTACTAAGCATCCCATTAGGATTTTTTGTTCTACTGATAATCTGGGTGCTAATTTTGCTAATTTTACTACGGCCCTTTCTGCTATATCTGTTCCTAAAACTGCTGCTCAAGCCATTAAAAATCATGCATGGCGTCAGGCTATGGAAACCGAAATGCAGGCGCTCACTGAGCGTAATACATGGCAACTTGTTGATCCACCTACTGATTGCTCTCCTGTTGGTTGTCACTGGGTCTTCACGGTCAAGTATCAACCGGATGGAACTGTTGAACGACTTAAGGCGAGACTAGTGGCTAAAGGCTATACACAGACCTATGGGGTCGACTACTTTGAGACTTTCTCTCCGGTGGCATGGTTGAACTCTGTGAGAATTCTTATTTCTGTTGCTATTAATTCTGACTGGCCTCTGTATCAGCTTGATGTCAAGAATGCTTTCCTGTATGGTGACCTTCATGAAGAAGTCTACATGTCACAATCCCCTGGTTTTGTTGCTCAGGGGGAGTCCTCTAAAGTATGCAGACTGAAAAAGGCGATCTATGGCTTGAAACAGAGTCCCAGAGCTTGGTTTGATAAATTAAGCACTATTCTTCAGAATTTTTCATTCAAGCGCTCCCAGTCCGATCACTCAGTCTTTGTCAAGAATACTCCTGCTGCAATTATTATTCTCATTGTTTATGTTGATGATATTATCCTCTCAGGAAGTGATCCTGCTGGTATTCAGTCCACCAAGCACTATCTGGAAAAACATTTCGTCACTAAAGATCTTGGGTCTCTCAGGTATTTTCTTGGGATAGAGGTGTCCCGGTCTTCTTCTGGCCTCTGCTTATCTCAGCTCAAGTATGTTCTGGATCTACTATCTGAAACTGGTCTTCTAGGTGCTAAGCCTACTAGCACACCTCTGGATCCCAACACCGACTGGGATGATGAGAATTCTCCTGCCTATCCTGACAATCATCAATATCGAAGAATGGTCGGCAAACTCATCTATCTCACTGTTACACGGGTCGATATTACTGTTGTTGTTGGATTGGTTAGTCGTTACCTAGATAAGCCTCGACAATGTCATTGGGACGCTGTCTGTCATATTCTGAAATATCTGAAAAGTTCTCCTGGAAAAGGCCTGCTTTACAAGAAACATGGACACTGCAAACTTCTTGGCTATTCTGATTCCGATTACGCTGGCGGCAAGGTTGACCGTCGTTCTACTTCTGGCTACTGCACGTTTGTGGGAGGCAACCTTGTCACTTGGCGAAGCAAGAAGCAATCTGTAGTTGCTCGCTCAAGTGTTGAAGCTGAATATCGTGCTGTGGCGCACACTACCTGTGAACTATTCTGGATTAGGAGCTTACTGAAGGACTTTGGTATCTCTGACTCGTCTCCTATTCCAATGTATTGTGACAACAAAGCAGCTACATTCATTGCCAGTAACCCTACTTTCTATGAGCGGACCAAGCACATTGAGGTGGATTGTCATTTTGTCCGCGAAGCTGTTCTCTCTGGCCAGGTCTCTACTCCCTACATTCATACGACTGATCAGGTGGCTGACATCTTCACAAAGATTCTACCAAAGACAAGGTTCACTGCTATGACATCCAAGCTGGGCATGATAGACATCTACGCTCCAGCTTGAGGGGGAGTATTAGTATATAGACTTTCCTGTGTTTTTTTACTTAGTCTATTTTTTTCTCTTTACTGTGTTATTCTTGTGTTTAGTTTTATCCCACATGGGTTATCTCTAAATCATGTGGTCTTCTCTTGTCTTATAAAAGAGAACCCATGTACTCCTTTTTGCATCATCTCAATAATAGGATTATTAGCCACAACTTCTAGAGAAGTTATTAGTCTTCAGTGGAAGTTTCTACACAAGTACTTTGAGATAGTTAACGTTTCATAACTACTTTGCTCTTTTGGCCTTGTTACATATGTAAAGGACATGGACCGTGGCCATAAGTAAAGAGTTGTGGATTTCTTACATCAAGAGCACCCTAAGGTACAAACCAACCCTTTGTGTGCCTTTTCTACCTCTTCAAAGAAGGTATTCCCTTGTTGTTCTTTTGGGTGTACTTAGGGCATTTGGATTCTTCTCTTCCTGTACATGCTTTAACCATATATATGATGCAATAAATGCACCACCCTCATTAGTAATAGTAGGGCCCCTTGTTAACTTAATATGTATATGGATCACCTTACATAATTTATCTTTGTAATTTTGCTTGCTCATCATCCATTTATAATTTCACGTTCTTTACATCAACTATCATACTATATTGAATCTAGTATTGTGAGACAAACCTTCAATCTTCAACAAGTGGCACCAAGACATATTAGGATATATATAATAAGAAGATAAGTTTGATGGATTGATCTTTTGGTCATAAAAAATTTAAAGATTGTCTTGTATAGGATGGATCATAAAACTCTTCTAAACGAAGAGAATAAATCCATTTATATATAACAAGCCTACATGGAAATAGATCAAAACACCCAGACAAGGATATATTTGTGTGGATAATGAAATTCTATGTGAATCGTTAGAAAAAAAGTTGCTAAAGTTGATTGGAATGAACGCGGAGCTGTTTGCAAGAAAAAAGTTCGTACTAATGAACTCAACATCAAGAAAGGTTTTTCATGGTTTGCATAGAGGAGGATGGTTGACAGTTTTTCCAGGTGACTTAACTGAAATCATCCACAAACTCCAATACATTGATATGAATATAGAGTATAGGGATTCAATAATCATTCCCGTATGTACATTGCATGTGTCCCACAATTTTTTTTGGCTTAGTAAATTATCTGGGGATCGAAAAGTTAAAGACTTCTTTGAGCAATATGTTTAGCAGAATGAAAAACATATTAGCTTTGAGATTCAGTTCATTCCACTAAGAATATTCTAGATTATGTCTATTTGTCCCTTGTTACTACTAAAGGGGAGGCTAGATATAAGATGACCTTATGAATGATTATTTAAAGGTCTAGGTCTACTTTCGAAAGAGAAGAAATAAAACATATAAAAGTCTTAAAGAGAATACGGATCTTATTAAAAAGAAAGTTAACAAAAGGATCTAAGATGGATTGGAAAATTATGCTCTTGGGAGTTCTATGGTTTTACAAGGACCGATAGCACATGAGGTACCATATAGTGCATCAAACCCTCAACATAATTGTGTAGTATAAAGGATGAAAATAAAATTTCTGTAGAAGGCATGATACATGATCCTTTTTTTGGTTGCATGATACATGATCCTTATTATTGATTTAAATAAGAACCATCAGGTTGAAAGTTAAAACTATAAAATTGCATGCTATTTGGTGAATCATTCATCATCATCTTATGTAGCCTTCAATACTCCTAAGTAAGTGTGGTCTTCTAAACTAGTTGGTTATTCTAATTTGTATATATATATGTAAATATATATTACTAAAAAGTAAAATTATTTGTTATCAATACACGGCACATCTAGAGAAGGCATTAATAAGTTGTTATATGGAGATTGATATACTGAGTGGTAGTCTGTAGACTCTGTACATGTTTTGTCTCTAGCATCTCTATGATGAGGCGCATTGACATAAATTTTCTAGATCTTAATATAACTATCCATTCTTCACATGGGTTTGCTATTGTGGAATCTACTAATAACCGCAAGAAAACCACCTTACATATTACAGTTACCCTATCAACTATAGTGATTGAGTACATGGCAACAAAGGAAACTGTATAAAAAAAATCACTGTTAATTCTGTTGTGTTTGTGCTTTGTTTGTCATTTTCCACCCTAATAAATTCTTTGCATCTATCCTCATATTGGATTACAATGACATGTTGGCTTGAAAATTAATGGCTCAATTATAGAACTCCAGATATGGATTTTTTAAGATCTATATGAGTAGCAAATCCAACAGTCCAATATGAATAGCATATGGCAAAAAAAACAGTATCGCATATAGATGGACTGTCACCATGTCCATTGTAAGATATGCATGATCTTAGTTGGATATTGACATGGATAGAACCACTTAAATCCTGAACAAAATCAATATATGGTATATGTTTGAGAATGTAATATGGTAACGTCGGGTTTTTTTATGTGTACCTTGAGCCTGTCTGGCATTTTCTCAGCATAATCTAATTCATTGTTAAATCCAGAGGAAGCCATTGATGTAACAGCCAGATGACCTATGTAATTCTCGAATAATTCACTTCCAAATAGCGAAGTAAAGACCGCAGTTGGATCCATCATTGATTCTCTGGGTGAGGTGATAAAGTGTTATGTCATCAAAGGTAAAAACAAAAACCTATCAGCATCATTTCTTTGATGAAAATATAGGATTGCACAGCACATCTTTTGGCAGATAATGCTACCTTGTAATACAGTTCTTGCCACTGCTGTCATAAGCTCTGCGTTGGACAGGGTCGCTCAATACCTGGTACGCTTCTCCAAGTATCTGAGATGAAAACAACAATTTGGCAATCAACTTTGGGCAGCCAAGCGATCAGCACTTGTTTGCAATGTCAGCTCCGATCACTGTTCCACTCCCGATCTCACATGAACTAAAAGGTACCGAAATAGACAGAGCAAGGCGGAAGCGAGCGTCACCTGGAACCTTTCTGCGGCTTGTGGATCATCAGGGTTCTTGTCAGGGTGCACCTGCCTTGCCTGCCGTAGTCATTCGGCAACCACCACTGTAAATAAATCGAAGGAGTCGAGCAGATGGGAGAAAAGGATGACACCTAAACTGATTTCCTAATTATCATGACAGGGCGCCTCACCTTGACATAATAGGCCTTGCGGATCTCCTCCTCCGAGACGAAGGGGCTGACCCCAAGGACGTCGTAGAACTCCGTCTCCTTCACTGCCATTCCCCTTCTCTGCTTCTACAGTGACGCTCTGGAATGATCCTACTCTGCGGAGGAAGAATGGGGAAAAGAAAAGGGGCAGAGGAGGATCCGACATGGTAGTGGCAGTGGTGGTTGCGGGTGGGGCTTCTGATAGTTGTGGTGTTCCAGTGAGGATTTAAAAATGTGATGTGAAAAGGAACGGGAAAAGAGCGGGCTGCACAAGGCTGGGCGACGGCGAGAGCTGTGAGCTGTGAGCTGCAAGCTTAGAACGTGGCTGCTTTCCCTCTGCTTCCACTTTTTAGTTTTCTTTTTCGCATCTCTGCAGTCTATTTCACTTTTTTCCCGCTTCCTGCTTTATAGTTATAAAAAAATTTAAAGGACAGTTATTCTCGTCTGCTACTTCCTGTTTTCTTATATTTTCTTTTCATTTAAGTAACACTAGCAAGGAGCACGTGCTAAGCACGTGAGTTCATGTTGAGTTATTGTTGTGTTGTTCATGACCTGTTCACATTTACATCTCAGACCCAATTATATGAATTATATTTACACCTTACCACATAAGAGACATTTACATCATTAAAAATAATTTATTTACACCACATAATACAAAGCAAACATTTTTCATTATTAAATATTACCAATATTGATTTTTTGTCCTTTCTCACATTCACCATTATTATTTATTTGTTTAAATATGTCTTGAAAATTGTCTTATTTTAAAATAATTATTTGATTGATATAATTCACATGTATTGACATCGGTTATCTTAAAGATTGTTTAATAACTTTATGATGTTCTCAAAGAGATATAGTATTTAAGATATCATGTTTATGATCGATTATGCATACAATGGTGAGCTACATAGTTAGTTTGATGTGATAATACTAAAAAGATATATAATATGACACCAATTACATATATAGATAAATATATGTATATGATTTATTCCTTTATAATTTATCCCTCTCCAATCTCATTTTGTCTCTGTTTTACATTCTCCATCCTATAACATGTCATTTTATAGTGGTTCATAGATAGCATGCATGGCATGGACGTAGTGTTGCATGGGAAAGATTACCAAGATCGCATGCAAGGTCACAAAGATCTTCAATGTTCACATATTGTATGAGAGACCATTTGTGTGAATAAAAGCAGTTATTGAGTGCTAAGCATGTGTTGTACCATGGCATGAACATAACAATTTACAACTTGAGATATATTTGTGTGTGCCAAAAAAGGAAAAAAATTAAAGGATAGTTATTCTCGTCTGTTACTTCCTATTTTCTTATATTTTCTTTTCATTTAAGTAACATTCAGAGATTCGTCGTTGACACGCTTATCCACCTATATTTCATCCATATCCCTAAATTAGTTATTCGCCTATGTTTGGGATGTGGTTTCGAATAATTACATAATACAAAGTATGGCCTTTTAATCAAACAATCATTTGATATTGATGTTGGATATGGGTAGGGTTCAGCACCGGGTCAGTTTGTGTGGTTTACCTTTGTCGAGCCCCAAATCTGAATTCTACTGACGGATTGCATGACGGGTCAGGGACGATAATTTTTACACTTTGTAGGTCCAAATTTGGCCTATGTCTATTTTCGGACTATGGGCATCCGTCCAATCTGTGTCTTTACTTTTCTACAAAATAAAAATAGTGGCGTATTTAAGTTTTCAATTTCTTTCATCAAAATTAATCTATGTTGGAGTCTTTACAATACAAAATACAACTACAACTTTTTTATCTATGTTCAAACTTAACAATCATTCATGAACATCAGAAATTTCAGGTAAATAATGGGAAGGACATATTGTTAATTTAATTTAAAATGGTCATTGGATGTCGAAGCAATACAAGAGACAAGTAATAGGGGATAGCAAATAAGTTGATTTACATAAGTATCATAGTCGAAGAAAGTAGATAGAAAATAAATTGAGATAAATATTGGTCATGAACATAGTTCAAAAAAGAAATAGAACAATCAATGAGTGTGAAAAAGTTGATGAGACTCATTATCCATTTGATTTGTGACCTTGTCAATACGACAATCATAATTATATATAGACATTTTTTCTCGTCACAAATAATTATATCATATGATATGTGAAAAACATGGAATATTATAATATACTTGTTATTATATATATGTATGTATACATATATTTACGATAATTAAGATTTATGTATAGACATTATTACTTTTCTCTTGTTGAAAATAACTATATCATATAATATGTGAAAAACATAAAATATTGTTATATATATGGTCACAAATTCGAATTTACTTAGATATTAATCTGGTTCATAATAAATTGTGGGCCTAAAGTCAGTGCCCTAGTCCACCTATAGAAAGCATGGGTGAGGTGTTGGTCGAGTTCCATGGCTTAGGATGTGGGTCAGGTTAGATCGAACCCGACCCAACACTCAATCCTAGATATGGGATTAAGAGAGAAATAATCTTCTCCTCCTCTCCTACATCTCATAAGGTTGGATGTCCAGAATGATAGTAACTCAAGAAATATTTTTCTGTGTGGTTCAGTCTAAGGTCTTTTCATTTGGGACAATTAGAATCTGCCAACCATGTTATCTTTTATTGACGATGTCGGATTGATTTGACTCCAACTGGGGTTTAGATAGACGCTTCAAAGGAACATTGCATCATTTTGTTATATCGTGAACAACAAACAAGCAATTACCGATTATGTAAGTGAAGGGGCAAGAAGATATTAACAAACTTAAGGAATGAAAGTGGAAACATATGGCCCATATATGATATGACCTACATCAACCATCGATCTAACCTCTATCCACCACTCACTTGTAAGTAAGCTCAAGACTAACCTTCTTTTGTACAAAAGTAGGATGAAAGAGTGTCATCGTAGGAAAACTTACATCATTTTCAGTTTCATTGTGTTAATGAGTTGACCTTTGTTTTCATTCTACGAGAACATGTAAGACACTTTTTAATGCTTAATGAGCACTTGAAAATTAAGAAACGTTTTTTTTTTACTTTTTTGGTCATCCATGCACTTATAAATTGAAAATTTAGGTCAAATATTTCTTTATAAAAGTCATCTTTCCTATAGAAACTTATGAATTAAGATCCAAATGATTGGCTTTTGTGAATTGCTAGAATTAACTTAACTATTATTGTTCCCCCTAGGGTTGGACATACAACGCTTACCTTGGGTCAGTGGAAGAAGGCTAGTTGTGATGCTCTGTCACGCTAAATGAGATTACTCAAAACAAAACACACAATCAACTACAAATTAACCATATCATCATAAAAGAGGGTAAATTAAAACCAATTTAGACATTACCATCATGTCTAAAAATATTTGATAAAGGTCCAACAACTTGCATATTAATACATATCATATCAGGTAATTACATGTATGTCCAGTAACCATCAGCCACAAGTTGTATACAAAATCTTTGTCCCACACATACATGCCTTACATAAACATCAGCACACTGTCAAAAACTTGAGTTGATATACATATCATCTACAAAACATCCCTTGCCCTGACCTGAGAGTACATGGACAATTCTAGGACACATTGATTGCTAGACAACCTCTTGCTCCTATTGTTCTCCAAGCTACTCTTCCTCACCACCACGATCCTAACGATGTAGCTGACGATCACTTAAAAAGATGTGGTGACCCACAAGGTGAGACCAACATCCCAACGAGATATAACTCTCAACAATGGTTATTGACTATAGAAGGTAATGTTATTACTAAACTAATTAAGCATATTAACAAAATTAGGTAAGTTAAACATGTCGGCATAGTAACAGGTATAAATAACAAGATATATATATATATATATATATATATATATATATATATATATATATATATAAAGGAGCAGATAAAACTATCATTTACTAAGAAATTGACTTATCTTACCGCATTATATAATAACTAGTAGTATAAGAAACAAGGCAAGGGTTATCAACCAATGTGATTCATGTTTAACCCCTAAATAGATATACTACGGCTATATATACATCTTTTATTAAGCCATGGGGAGTTTGAGGTATACCATTCAAATTCCAACTGACCACTGCTTGTTCGCAATTAGTTCTGTACAAGATCTTGGAGGGCTAGAATCCTAAGATCTCCCCCTCTCGGTCAATACGAGTCAACTATAGTGACATATCACTCAAACTTCCCGCAGTGACATATAAGTCAAGATGTAAATAACCTAGTCTGTCCTTGGTACATAGGTCACGACACTAGTAACCAGGATATACAAAACCCTATCATCTAAGGTACAACCGCATCCTCAACCACATCACACATATATAAGCATCAACTATTGTTAAATCAAGGCATGACTACAACCATCCTCCCATACTTTGTAATTAGGATGACAAGGATACACAGTCACTTGCACCCCACATGCCCAACAGTATGCACTCCGAGCTTCCCTTAGGAATACATGATTCCCTATCTAGCAAGTCCTGACACTGGAATGGTTCTATGACACGGGGCACTACTTGGTTAGGATTTCACTTGATTAGTTAATGTCAATTGTGTGTCTTTTAACTACATCAATCAAGTTACAAGTAAACCCTAAAAGAGTTCTACAAAATCATGAGTATGTAACAACTCTAGATACTCTTGATGGTGTTTCTTTTGATGTCCTACCTCCATCTTCTTCTCTTTTATCATCCCTATATCATGGTTCATCCATGGGGGTCGTTTTAGGCGAGAAACTCCTCATCACAAGGGTCATATGCCATGTTTTGACGAGGTAGATCCAAGTGAGAGGAAAGTTTCTCCTCCCTTTCTCTCTTTTCCTTTTGGTTCGGCCTAGAGATTTTCTCTCTCTTTTCTTGGGCTAGATTTGACCTTAGTACCTTCTTGTTCTTGAGGTGTTCTTGTGGTCAAGAATGGAGCCTTTGGTGGAGATTTTTCAACCTTTGGATCATGTGCTTGGAGCCTTTATCTTGGAGCTTGGAATCCTTGGTGGTGATCTTCTTAAGGCGGGTTATATAACACTTTGCCCTCTCTATTACTTGCACTCTTTCATATATGCAAGATAAAGTTTTTTCCCTCTAAATTCTCCCTTAACATGCTAGTAGATGATGCTAAACTATAGGACTTGGTTGATGTTTAAACCATTCTTAGTTTGATAGAAATCTGAACCCTAATTTTCAGATGCCCGATTATGGTGATTGTGGTATTATGGTGATATTTCTGTACCTTTGACCTTGGTTTTACTTACATGAATGATGTCTGAGTGCCTATATGTTGAAGGGAGTTTAGGTTCTATTTTGGGTTCCTGAATCATGGTTTCCTCTCTCATAGATGAGATCCTTCCATGTGGTTTCATGATGTATGACCTAGGGTTTATGGTGATCGTTTTGTATGAGCCTTTTCCTTCATGATGATCATGGTATTCCCCTTACTATTATTTCTATTTTGAGACCAAGATAGAATCCCTCAGGATGATCGAGACACCTACCCTATGTTGGTCGCGACCATGGTTAGTCTTGGTCAAGATGCTTCCATTTGGATGAGTTGGACCTAGTGTTGATAGAGGTCGTGACACTTGGTGTTGAAGGCTATGTTGACCCCTATTTTGGGTTGGGTTGTTGCCCTAGTTCTTGGGTCTTGGTCATGGCCTAGAGTGTGGTCACGGCATGTGATTTTGGGTCGTGACATGTTGCTAAGTTGGATGTCGAGACAGTCATGTCCCTTGAGGTCAAAACATCAATGCTCCTTGAGGTCACAACATGAGCCTTTGGTAGGTGGAACCGTAACCCTATATGGGTCGAGACACCCTAGGTGTCACAGTCGTGACATGGACCAGGTTGGGTGGTTGTGACCTAGATGTTTATGTGGTCGAGACACATGATGATGTTAGTGGTTGAGACATAATGGTGGTGGTTGAGAGGTATGTTTGGATACTTAATGATACTTTTACATGTGTAATGTATAATCCAAGTAGAGTGTTGTTTGTAATAATGTCTAATCTACCCTAATCATGTTCTTTAACCCTAAGGATACTCCATGATGATGGGAGATGGTGAACCTAGGATTGGTGGTTGAACTTAGCTTTAAAACCCTAATCGGATATGGAGGGGAAAACCCTAACTCTAATGATGAGTAATGTGACATGTTTGCTTCTTCTTCTTGGAATGGCTATAATGATATGATGATTTCTTTCTGGCTGTGAACCTCTAACCTTTCAGGTTGAATGCATGCCAATGTTTGGGTATGCTATGATGATGGTTATGCATAATTGAGGCATGTGGAGAAAATGATGTGACACATGGTTTTAGGATGTTTTCTCTTTCTCATTTATCAACTTCTAACCATGAAGGTGATAGGAACTTGAATATCATAGCTAGTGCATGCTATGATGAGTATGATGTGACACTGGTTGAATGAGCCTTTATGAGGCATGTTGAAATACTTGTGATACAAGAATGATGTGAATGGGTCCTATGACCTGATAATGGTTTGAATGTCTACTGTGAGGTGATACCTCTAAATATATGATTAAGGGATTGATACCCCGCATTGATGTGACATTAGTGATAGCCTTGAGTGGTTGTGAAATAGTGATAATGGTCTTGTGAATGGCTGTGTGCAGGTGTTATGTGGTGATAGTGTGACAAGTTCACACTGTATAAGTTTTATATCTTTGAAATTTGTTCCATGCCCTTAACTTTATAGTGCTTGTTATGGTTTTGTATATTGTAACTTGATTGATGCTAAAAGATACTTAATTGACACAACTAAAAGATGGCCATGCGTGAGCTGATCTCATTGTGATATATGAAACGACCATGCGTGAGCCGGTTTCCTTGTTATATATGGATGGCCATGCGTGAGGCACTCCTTTTTGGGACGGCCATGCATGAACCAATTCCCTTGTGATATATGGATGGCCATGCGTGAGCCATTCCTTCTTTTTGGGGCAGCCATGTGTGAGTCGATTCCCTTGTGATATATGGATGGCCATGCGTGAGCCGATCCATCCATTGACTATATGTCACTTGTACATGTTGACTAATATGTCACTATAGTGTCACTCTTGTGCTAGCTGGTTGGTGTTAGAAAGGTCATGGAATTCGGCTCTTCCGTTGACCATGTGTGGTGCCAATAAGGACTTAGTAGTGGCACTTTCATAAGATCAAATACAAAAATATTGGATGAGGCCTTGCTTGCTTTTGTATAGTTTGGTTGATAGAAATTATACATGTTCTTCATATTCCTTCTTAGTTTATAAAATGTTCCACTTCTCTGTTATAGTTACTTGATCTTCTTAGAGTATGATAACTACCCTGCTTACATTAATAATTGAATTTGCTTATCATACAGATAGTTTTACTTCTGTTCTTTAGTTACTTTATCAGGGCTTTAATAGATGTAGTTATATCTCTCACTGGGACATTTGGTCTCACCCTATGGGTTTCCACATCTTTTTGGTGGACATGCATGGTGAGATAGAGATTGCGTTGCTGAGGGAGACATCCTGAGGTGTTGTAGCTGTTGGATCATGGATATACAACTAGTGTTTAGTAATAGAGTCCTATTTGTCATCCATGTACACTCAGGTCCTTGGGAGTGTTTTATAGACATTGTACATCGGTTTTAGTTTTTGGACATATACGATGATGGTTCAGATGTGATTTGTGTACGTGAACAGGTTAACACATGTAACAGGTTGTGGCTAGATAGTCAGTGAACTATGCCATGTAACAACTTTTGATATGAATGAAATACAATGGCTCCAGTTTATGGCTTCAAACATGGTGAGTTAAGCTTGATGCATGGTTATGAAATCAGTTTTAATATCTTGTGTTTTTTGAAAATCTGCTTGCTTAGTGTTAATTCCATGTTTGGTTTTGAGTAATCTCACTTTGTGTGACAAAGGGTGTCATATGTGTCACATAAGTTCAGCATAACATTTGTATTTAAAGGCTCATGATGTTCATATGGAAACATATTAGGGTTACAACCACATTAGGAGAACATTTCACATCATACAAACCATACAAGGAAGCTAAGCATGATTATCCATCATTGTTACTTTTATAAGGGTTAGGTTCAACAAGATAAGTTGAATTGAAGTTACAAAACAACACTCAATGGTAAACCCTAATTCTAGCATTTCCATCAGATCAAGAAAGCATAAGGTCAAACATCACCACTATAAAGTCAAGAAAACATAATGACCACATAGGTCAGAAATCTTCATCGACCACTTAGGTTAGAGGAGTTATTGACCGCCAGGAGTCAAGAAGGTTGGCGACCACCAAAGGTCAGAAAGGTTGGCGAATGCTAGAGTTAGGAAACTTCATCGATCACTAGGGTTACCAGTCTTGGCAGCCACTAGGGTTACCAATCTTGGAGACCACTAGGGTTACCAATCTTGGCAACCAATTGATGACCATCAAGGTTTAGAAAACTAAGCAACTACTTAGGGTTTCACAATCTTCAATGACCACTAAGGGTCCAAAACCTTAGCGACCAACAAGGGAATAAAAACCTTGGTGACCACATAACATCAAGATCTTATTGGCCTCATTGAATCAAATCTTAGTGACTACCAAAGATAAAAACTTTGGCAACCTACATGAAATACTATCACAGAACTAGAATCCCAGTCCCATGAACGAAACATATACCAAAGGCAACATGCGGAAGCGTAAAGCTTAGCACACATGAATAGATAACAAGATAAAGGCACCAACACAGTCTCAACATTCAACAAGTATAAATTATACAAAATGCATTATATTCATGAATTCAGTTACATATTTCTAGAGTCAAGGTACAAGTCATTCATGTGAACTAAATCTGGATCTTACAACAAGTACACCTATCATAGCTCACCGAGCCCATCAACCTTCTAGCCATCTCTGAACCTAAAAACAAAATACGAGAAACGGGTCAACACACGAGGTGTTGAGTATGGGGCAGAAAGATACATATATGTATAAGATTTGCATAATTTGAAAATATTTCAAGACTAAACGAACAAGAATAAACATGTTAACTATTTAACAAAATGTGAAACCATATTTTATGTCATTTCACTCCATTATACCAACAATATCAAGCATGTTTAAGGCCTTTGACCATCTTCCCGTCAGAAGGGTCTATAAGGGTGCTCAATATTAGCTAACCCTTTTATACGAGAGGGACCTCAAGGCCATATCCAAGAGCTAATCCTTTATCAACAATATTATAATGGAGTTCTATATATGTGTGTTCAAGTTATAAAACTGACGAGGCAAACATCGAGTAAGACATAGCAATACTACATGGCAATATTTGATCAAGTAAACAAATAAGCATACAATACATGTCTTTTCAAGTAAGAAAGCAATATTCATATAACTAGATAAGGCCCATACCTGATTCAGAGTTCCTTAACTTAACATGTCCATTACCATCTAGATCATTAGACAACCTGATTAACAACAAGATTACATACATGCATTATATTCTCATCATTAACCCTAATTAGATGCATTTTAGGGCTTTGGCCAAGATGGGTTCCAAGTTGCTTATTGGTTCATTATATGATCTTGTATTGATCTAGAGGTCATCATGATGGTGTGGTTCGAGTTTCATATCATTCCGAGGTTCCATGCATTTTGCATGAATATATCAAGGTTTAGATTAGTTATGTACATCATAAGGTCAATGACTCATAATAGGGCATACAATGTTATGCTCCAAACAAGAAAGGGATCCAAGCAAGTGAGAGAGAGTATAGGTTAGGAAATCAATGACACAAGAAGCATATTAAAATATAGATAGGTGTCCCCTAGGTTAAGGCATAACATTTGAATCATGTGTAACCATTCATTTCCATACATAGGTCACATTCATGCAACAAGTGTCATGTGAAATAGACATTGAAAATAGGGATCTATGGGAGGATATTAGAATCATAGAGAGGTTTATACTTACTAATTTCAAGGTTGGTTCAAGATTATATATTATTGAGGAGCATGATTAGATAATTAGGGCAATGTACATCGTTATAGTCCAAAATATATGTCACTTATGCAATTAGGGACACTCAAGAGAAATTGGGATGATTAGAACATTCATTAGGGTCAAAAGAGCATAAGGGTTACTTATTTATGCCTAGGAGGCTATAAATATATAAAAAATTCAAACTTCATTATAATCATGAATTAAAAGTGGTCAAAAAAGTCAAAGATTACATATTTGGCAAAACCGAGATATAGAAAGAGTTTTTAGGGTCTAAAACTATTCTCATATTGTAGATATTTTCAAGAGGATCAATTTGGTATGTAGGTTCGTATGTTTTGGTCTTAGTATGAGCAAGATATCATTTTTTAGAGTTTATATCCAGAACTTTAGAGAACCAGAGGAGTGTTACCATTTCATTTATGCGCCACCTGCAATTGTGGATTCCCATCCTGCGGTCCACGATGCGCACCTATACCCATCATCACTGGGCTACTTAGTTATAGCAGCCAATGATACCAGATGTCTTCTCACCAGCCATCATCCGCTCACCATCATAACTCCTCACCTCTGGCCCACGCTGTCCGTGAGGTCACTGCTAGATGAGGGATCGAAGGTCCTGCCCTGCCCTGCCCCGCCTATGAACCCATGTTTGGGAGGGTTGTCTGCCCATCGCCCCCCTTCCACAGTCCACATGCGACCCCCTGTTCTGCACGCAAGAACATAGGAAATACAGGGGATGACACCCCCATCACTTCGACGACCGCTGCCTTTGAAGCAGCCCGAAAAAGCACAGGACTGGGGTTGGAGTAGGGCACACCACCGTCCTCTGCCGCCCTCCTCACTCGGGCTTGATTGGTGGGGAAGGGGAGAGTGTGGGCGAGCTCCCCAGAAGCCCCCGACTAGTGGCAACAGGCTTCATCCATGCACCATTGAGCAAGATAAAGAACAAAGGAGGGAGAAGGAAAGTCGGTGGCACAAGAAGACTAGGGAAAACGGGAGAAGGGAAATCCAGGGAGGGGTTATATAAGGATCAAACTAGGGTTGTGCCGTCCGTTACCCAATCTGGGTGGAGGCATGGAAACTCTTTCCTCGGCATTTGTTGGTTTCCTAAAGAGGAAGGGGAGGGAACAAGCCGTTGGGCCAGTTCATTTCGGCCTAGAGCGACCAAAATCAGCCCAATACAACATAAAACACATAAAGAGAAAGGCTAAAACATAAAATCTTTAAAACACCATATCTAGAGTTTCATATGTCTGAAAGATGTGATTTTGGTGTCGTTGGATTCTGAATTGAACCCTCTACAACTTAATGTACATTATAAGGCAAGAGGGGCACATTAGGGATGTCTAAAAAATAGTTGCAAGAGAGGGTTGCTTTTAGGAATGACATTAGATTGATTTGAAATTTGATGTCACATATTGTAAAATGGATCATTGAGGTCACCAAAATAGATCATCATCACATTTATACTACAACATTGAAATTTGATTGAGTAAGAGACCACTAGATGGGAGAGAAAGAGTACCATGGAGGAGAGAGAAACTTCAGTTGTCACAAATACCAAATCTTAGCAACCATCAAGAGAGATGCAAAAATCTTTGGCGACCATTAGATCAAAACTTCTTTGGAGACAACATAGATCAAAACTCATCGACCACATAAGTTCAAAACTTGGCGACCACATGAGGTACAAAACTTCATCGACCACATAACATTAAAATCTTGGAGACCACTTATGTGTCAAAAACTTGGAGACCATCAAGACCAACATGGTGTCACACACACAAAGTAAGGTCTAGGTTATCCATATTCAAGGAAGAAACATGCACCAGGTTTAGAGGTACATCTAAAGGGATTAGCTACTCCAAAACTACCATATCAGATCAACCCTAGGAAAATGTAACATCTTTCTAGTAGGAACAACATTTTAGGACAAGATTATGTACATGCAAGATAGAAATAAGCAATAATCATGGAGAAAGTTATGTAACTCATCTTAGAAATGAAGACGAAACTCCAAACAACAAGGTAGCTTGAATAAAGAGGGAAGAGACCCTAGCTTGAACACTTCTCTTATCCAAGCTAGCTCCTCCTCCAAAAAGGAAGCAAACCCTAGGTTGAAGATGCAAGAAAGAAGGTATCTTCAACCTCTAGATCAAGCTCCACCATAGATTTGGCCAAGAAGAAGAGAGAAGAGGGTAGAACAATATGGAAAATGAAGAAAGGGAGGAAGATATCACTTACCGAGACCAAGAAGCAAAGTAAGGTAGCATCAAATGACCTCAAGTAGGGTGGATCCAAACCCTAGGTGCACATGCAAGCAAGATTGGCCAAGCTCCTTCTTTCTTGGTTCCTCCTTCTCCACCAAGAAAGGGAGGATGAACCCCAAAAACAAGGAAGAAGAGAGGGAAAGCTAGGTTGTAAAGAGCTTGTTTGCATGCAAGGAGAGAGTACATAAAGCTTAGGGTTGGAGAGAGAGAAGATGGGTTAGGTGTCAAGCCATGCAAGCCATGTGTCCAAGGTATCTCACCCATGCAAGAATATCATCCATGCAAATAGGTAAAACAAGCTGACCACAAAACCAACAATGAAAACAAGAAAACTCATCGACAAAGTTGATCAGAAAAACATAGCGACCACTTGGATTTCTTAGTGACCAAGATGGTCAGAAAACATAGTGACCAAACACTAGGAAAAGTTGGAGACTAAGAGAGTCAAAATTCTCATCCACCGCCGACCCTAGATGACTCACTAGAGACCTTGGAGACTGCCAACCCTGGAGACCTCATCCTTGACGACTGCCAACACTAGGTGGTCCATCGGGTCCAACACTGTAGGTCAACCATATGAGTTAGGGCATCCATGATAGCAAACCCGAATCTCAAGACACCTCAAACCAAGATATAATAAGGTTCCCCAAAGCATGACTATATCAAACATGATATGAAAACACGTGAGACACAACAAGCATATGAAAAATTGCAAGAAAACCCCTAGATATGGGTGCACAAAATCCCAAAACAAGCACATATATATGCATAACTTGCCTATATAGTGTCCAAACTAAACTAACCTTGAAACTCAAGCATGTCACATGATATCAAAGCACATCTTAGGGTTTTAAGCATCCCATGATGATAAACAAGCATGTTTAACCAAAGCCACGATCAGGGTTCTTACAACCATAAACCCCTAATAAGGATTTCACCCCCACAATTACTACACAAACATAGATGGGTACTTCCTACACATCTCATCCTCTAGCTCCCACATTGCTTCCTCTACACCACGGTGATGCCACAAAACCTTCATTAAGACTATATCCTTTTTCTTCAACTTCTTCACTCTCCCATCTAGGATCAACACAAGACCCTCAACATAAGAAACATACCCATCAAACTCAACCTCCACTGGTTGAATCGTTTGCTCTGTATCCAAGTGACACTTCTTCAGCATGGAGACATGGAAGACATTGTGCAACCTGTGTAGCTCTGGCGGTAACTCCAACTTGTCTGCCACCTTTCCAACATGTAACAAGACCATAGTGATAAATTTTTCATTCGACAACTTTTCGACTGACCCGAAAAAATCAGAAATTGGAAAAAAAGTGTGAAAAATTAATATATTTCGGTCATAGTTCAGTCAACTATTCAGAAATCATCAAGAATAAGTTGGAAATATATATACATATATATATATATGTATGTATGTGTGTGTGTATACATGCGCTATATACATATGTGTATACATATACATATATATATATATGTATATACATATATATATGTATATACATATATGCTTTTACATATATACATACATATAAGATACAAGTGTAACTGTTAAGGTCGTTAGACAAAATCTGATTAAGTGAAGAAAATAGGAAAAGAATCAAAGAATAATTGAATAACAACAATACACTTTAGGGAGAGTGGGGGGGTTGGAGGTTTAGTGTATATAAGGAATTCTGTGTATACAGTTTGATAAAACAAGAGCAAACGACTTAAAAGAGAAAAATTGTGAAAAAACAATAAAAGTCATGAAGATTCGTGAAAAATCGTATAAATAGCAAAAAAGCGGGAAAATCATGAAAAATTGCAAAAAATCAGCCACCGACATATAAATCATGGTGAAATTTCAGGAGCCTATAAAATTGCAAAAAGTCACCAATTTTTCATGAAGTTCAAAGACTTTTGTTACTATGGCCAAGACAGGGTATGGTCCCATAAACCTTGGAGCCGACTTACCCTTCTTGCCAAACCTTAGCACACCTTTCCAAGGGGAAACCATAAGGTACACCCAGTCTCCAACTTGGAACTCAAGAAGTCTGTGATGGTTATCAACATACAACTTATGTTTGTCCTGGGCTGCCTTCAACTACTACTATATCACCTTGATCTTCTATGTAGTCTGTTGCACTAGTTTAGGACCCAAAAGCTAATACTCACTTGTCCCATACCAACAAAGTGGGGACCGATGACGTCTCCCATACAAGGCCTCATATGGTGCCAGATATGTACTTCTCTGATAACTATTGTTGTATGCAAAATCTATTAAACTCATATACACATTCCAACTGCCAAGAAACTGAAGAGCACATGCCCTCAAAGATCCTCTAAAGTTTGAATGGTCCTCTCAGACTAGCCACATGTCTGTGGATGAAAAGTTGTACTAAACCTTAGTTGTGTCCCCATAGTTGTATGTAGTCATTCCAAAAATCAACTCGTAAACTGTGGACCTCTGTAAGATACTATGGTAACTTGAATATCATGCAGATGGACGGTGTAACATACTTAAATCCATTATGTATCTCTTTGTACTCTTTTCCAATAAGATTTTCCCTTCATTTTTCATTCCATATGTCTTGGATCTGATTTAGTGGAATTATGATGGTTATTGGATAAATGTTTCCCATATATTCTCAACATTTGGTTGTATGCACAAATACCTCAGTTAGATTTTAAATAATGGGCTTGAAGTGCAAATTGTACACTAAGTAATAAAAATACTAAAATATTTCATCCTAGAACTTTCTAGTACTTTGCAGAATAGGAAAAAGAAGAGAAAATCCAAATTATATATAGGAAATAATAAATGCAATAATTATTGATAATGTGGGAATTAATGGATAAAAGAAGATAAGAGGAACAAATTGTTCTAAAAATCATAATGGGAAACCCACAAAGATAATTTGGCACTCAAATTCATTTTCTTGACCAAAAAGTAACTTAAGGGTCAAGTATCATCTAATTGGGAAGATAAATGCATATATTAAAATCATTATTAAAAGAAAATAGGAATAAGGCCAATAAAGTGAAAAAAAATACTTAATGCCCTAAAATTAGAAAACTAACTCCAAATTTATATTCTAAACATAAAAATAAGCCTTTTGGCAAATTTGCAACTAATTTGGATAATGTTTGAATAATGAGTAAAATAGGAGAGAGAAAGTGTGTAGAATCTTCTATTTATTTAATAAATAAATAAATAATCTCAACTTGTGAAAATAATAACAAAATTGTGTTCTAACCCCTTAGGAAGACTTATGGGTGAAGTTACACAAATTTTAAATAATGTTATCACCTCTTTTAAAGGAAGAAAAAGAAAATGACATTTTAATTATTTAACCTATTAAACTTCTCAAAAAGGCAACAATAACTCCATATTTGGATTCTACGCATCAAAATCAGTCATAATATATAATTTGGTTAATTTTGGATGTCATTTGGGCCTCTAAATGAGGAGAGAGAAAAACATTTAATGTAATATGTCTCTTTGGCCGAAATTGGCTAGGAATAAAATTTCCTTGGACAAGGCCATGATCGGATGGCCGGGATCCATCCGTGGACCGGGGTCCATTGATCAGATGGCTGGTGGCCGTCTTCTTCCTCTATTCGAAAAGGAAACAGGTTACTTGCTTTCCAAGGATTCAAATCCAATTATCTCGAGGAATACTCGATGAAATTCTTTGATTTTTGGTTCTATGAGTTCCTCATGAAATTCCGCACCACTTTATTCCAAAATTTTTGTGCTTTGATGAATATTTGAGAAAACCCCAAACTGTGGGGCTCCTCTTTCTCACCCCACCTAGTTAAACCCTAGTCTAGGCCTCCTTACCTATATATATCCATACCCCTAGGACCACCATCATCTTAGAAACTCAACCAAACTGTCAATTTCATGTTTCATGGATGATTGGGCCTTCATCTAGCCATCGTAGCCTTAGGAATTGCGGCACCCCTTACACTCTGCTCTCTTTTCCTCTGTTCAAATACAAGGTACATATAGATTCCTCTCTTATTCTTCTTTCTTTTAAGCACTTAACCATCGAGTTTCGTTGGGTGTGGCATTTTTGCCCAAACCAAGCCCGAGCAAGCTGCTCGCAGCTCGCTGCCATGGCATGGGTAGTGGGATGAAGATAACTCCCTATTATTTTACCCAATTTCCCCCGACCATTTTCATTTAGCTGTGTTTTTCACATGGGGGTATTTACGTCTTCTCGCCTATTTTTTTTACTCTTGCTTGACCTAGCGCTGACCCGGTTCAGCTAGCGCGAGCCGAGGGGCCCACTGGGTGCCTGTGTGCATGAGGCCAACACCCATTGGGTCAGGTCAGTAGTGTGGGGCCCACTCTCCTCTTCTGTTTGCTCTTTGCACACATGTTTTGCCTATGTGGCATGCTATGATTGGCCGAAGTAAAATAAATCATATAAATTATTCCAATTGTCAAAAATTAAAAATAAGTAGTGTTTTGAAATAAGGAGAATGAGATATATCCATTAAAAATATTTTCGAGTTTGATTCTGATGTTTGTGAAAAAGTATTTTTAGAACGATTTAATTAACTAAAAATCACCAAAAATAACCTAAAAACCCATATCTTCAAAATACTTAATATTATATGTCATTTTAATTAGAAAACCCTAACTAAGACAATGGTGATATTTTCAGAGTCTAAATTGAAGGTTTGTGCAAAAAGTTAGTAACTTTAGGGTTTTGACCTTTTAATGAATGAACTTATCATTAATGCAAGAATATGATTATGTAATAGGGAAAAGTGGACTTTAATCTGGTTTAGGGATCTGAAAGTGAGTTCTAGGGTTTGGAGGATCGAGGTATGTGCATATACCCCCTTCAGTTGGGAAATTTATTATACCATTAGCCATGTTCCCCAATGAGGCTTAATTTGAGCTAATCCATTGTTCTTTAAACTTAATTTATTCATGCCTCAAAAATTAGTTGTAGTATTATCTTGTTTGGGTTTTTATACCACACTGCCATGTTATATAAATCCTTTGATTAATCTTGCCATAACTCTTTTGCTAGCATGTAGTTATATGTTCTATTTAATTGTAAAGTAGAGGTACTTATGTACAACCACCCACAACGAGCATGTATAAAATCGCCCTAGGGGAATGTGTGTATTTCTCCCCATAATATTATAGGTGATTGGGAATGTCTTATTCTCCCCTCACCTAAGGTTAGAGGTCCGGTAGGTGCCTCAACCCTACTTAGTTACGTAGACATATTAATTTACATGCAAATCCTTTATTTACTTTTGTTAATGGCAAGTTTCCTTAATTAAAGCCTCATACTCTTGATGTCTCATCTTTTGATGATTTCCTAGCTTGTTTTACTTGTTACAACTATCTTGTCACTTTTAGAATAATCTTGTAACACATACTTTTTCTTCTTTTTCCCCCTTGTTGGGTGTCCTCCCAACCAGGAGTTGTACAAGGAGAAGGACAAGCTTGAAGGAGGTTTTCCTCAGGAGTTGACATTTAGATTTTGAAAAGGATGGCTAGGTTGCTTTAGCTAGATCCTATTTTCCCTATCTTTTCTTTTAGAAATCAATCATGTAGTAAACAATAAAAGCCATGTGAAGGCTTAGTATTTCTTTATAACCGCTGCTATTGAAATTTTACAATGTATCTGGAATCATGCTTATTTACTTGGAATATTATGCAATCATCCTCAAAGTCTCTATTTTTGTTAAAATTGTGGATGTTTTGTATTTTCTTTAAATTTTAGTAAAGAGGTGATCTTGCCTCTTTACAACATGGTATCAGAGCCTTTAAGGTGACTATTAGGGAATGAAGTTGAAGCAAGGGTGTCTAGAAAGGATCAGGGTTTCAGAGGCTGGCAAAATTTTCCTCCGCACCACTAGATTGGTATACGAGGACTCCCATGCCAATATGATACCGGCCTGGCCTGCGTTGATACGAATTTCCCAAAATAGTATGCTTTTAGGTAATAGCATTCTAGATATCCTTTTATGATATCTATTTCTATTCTCTTCTCATCTATGATTCTATACTGCTGAGAACCTAACATGATAAACCTAATTTTCAGGAGAGGTGACTTGTTCGACAATGTGAACCAGGAGTCGACCCCTAATGACCCCAACACTCCTATGACTCCTGTGGTCAACAAGACTGCTTCGGGTACTCCCGCCTTCACACCTGAGCAAGAACTGGCGATGCTACGTTAGTTGCTATCCTCCACCATGATGGGTCAACTCAACACCATAGCTGTTAATGCCAACAAGCCGAGGGAGTTCACCCTCACCGACTTCATCAAGATGCAGCCACCCTACTTCAAGGGTGAAAGTGAGCCTAACATGGTGGACAAAGTCGATGACTGGGTGTTGGCCCTGAATCAGACCTTCGAGGGTATGGCGTGCCCTCCTCACTAGAAGGTTTGGTTCGCAACATACATGCTGGATGGACCGACACACGTTTGGTGGAATGGTGTTGCCCGCACTCGGGACACCTCTCCTATGGAGTGGGCCCAGTTTCTGAAGTTGTTCAGGGAGAAGTATATCTGCCCTACTTTCCTGAGGAAGAAGGAGGCTGAGTTTTGCAGTCTCAAGCAAGGAAGCATGAGCGTGGCCGACTATGTTCAGAAATTTCTACTGTTAGAACATTACACCACCGACCTTGGAGCTGATAGAAGAGCAACCATGTTCTTGGAGGGTCTGAACTATCAAGTGGGCCAGAGCCTCGTTCCGTAGCTTCCACTTACTTTTCAACAGATGGTGGACAAGGCTCTCACCATCGATTCATATCCAGGGTTTCAAGCTTCTAATGGCTACAACAACAAAAGGAAGAATCAGAACCAACATGAGAACCACATACGTGATTGCTGCAATAGGTGCAATCGCCACCATCCTCATGGCAGATGCCCTGCCAACAATGCACCTGCCCATAAAGACAACCATCCTCCACCGACCTGCCATGAGTGCGGCCAAGTCAGGCACATCCGACCCAATTGCCCTCATTTCCAGCAAGGGCAGAATAATGCCCAACAGCCACAACAGCCAAGACAAAACCCGCCTCTGCGGAACAACAATAACAACAATAACCAGAACCCGAGGTGTCCGCCTATGGAAAGGCGGAATGGGAGAGTTTTCGATCTCAATGCTGAGGAAGACGGTAAAGGAAATGAAGTGATTGAAGGTACCCTG
The DNA here is from genome assembly GCA_963693085.1 of Alisma plantago-aquatica. Taxonomy (NCBI): domain Eukaryota; kingdom Viridiplantae; phylum Streptophyta; class Magnoliopsida; order Alismatales; family Alismataceae; genus Alisma; species Alisma plantago-aquatica. The sequence continues at coordinate 141,127,093 of OY856414.1, forward strand.
CACCTTAATTTGCATCCTTTAAAAGCACTGTTTGATTTTGGTTCCTCCAATACCTTCATATCTTGTCAGTTTGCCTCTATGCTAGAAATACAATCTGAGTTATGGACCATGTGTTAGATGTAAAAACCCCTAGTGGTAATATCTGCTCCTCGTACCTCCAAACTCCCACCATGGACCTATGTATATCTGGAATAATGTTTCCCATGGATTTTGTCTTACTTGATATGAGCGTCTTTGACGTCATCCTGGGTATGGATTGGTTAAAGAGGTATAAAGCAGTTTTGTACTGTGAGGAATCCAAGGTTAGATTGGTTCATCCTGTTGAAGGAAAAATGTGTGTCAAGGGCAAGAAGTGAGAAGAGCGACAATTTGTCATCTCTGCCATTAAAGCTGAAAAGCTTGTCTCGCAAGGGTGTAGAGCTTTCCTAGCCTCCATAGTTCTCGATGCTACACCTCCTTATCTAGATCACGTTGATGTGGTGAAGGACTTCCTAGATGTCTTTCCCAAGGAGTTTACCGGGTTGCCGCCAACTCGCAAGGTGGAATTCTCCATCGAGCTTATACCTGGAACTTCACCGATATCGAAGCCACCCTACCGCTTGGCCCCAACTGAGCTGGTTGAGTTGAAGAAGCAGCTTGAAGAGCTTCTTAACATGGGTTTCATCCGCCCCACTATTTCTCCATGGGGAGCCCCTTTCCTATTCGTGAAGAAGAAGGATGGATCAATGTGGATGTCCATGGACTACCACATGCTTAACCAAGTGACGGTGAAGAATCGTTATCCGTTGCCGCGCATCGACGACCTATTCGATCAGCTGAAGTCAGCTACTGTCTTCTCCAAGATGGATCTACGAAGTGGTTACTACCAGATGCGTGTGAAGGATGATGATGTCCCGAAGACAGCATTCAGAACTCGTTATGGGCATTATGAATTCATGGTCATGCCTTTTGGTTTGACAAATTCCCCTGCTGCATTCATGGACCTGATGAACCGAGTATTCCGCCCATACCTTGACAAGTTCACAGTGTTGTTTATTGATGATGTTTTGGTTTATTCCGAGACGTTAGAACAACATCGCGAGCACCTGTTGATTGTACTCAGCACATTGCGAGAAAATCAACTCTATGCAAAATTCTCAAAGTGTGAGTTCTGGATAAAGGAAGTTATGTTTCTTGGTCACATGATTTCTGCCAGTCATATAACTATTGATCCTGCAAAGGTAGAAGCTGTGACAAGGGGGAATGCTCCAAAAAACCCATCTAAAATCTGTAGTTTCCTTGGTCTAGCCGGTTACTATCGAAAATTTATCACTGAGTTGGCCTTACCTTTGACCAAGCTGACTCGAAAGGAGGTCAAGTTCTCATGGACCCCTGAATGTGAGAACAATTTTCAGAAGTTGAAGAAGAGCCTGACTTCTGCTCCCGTGCTTGCTTTGCCTGTTGAGGGCTTACCCTATGTCATCTACACCAACGCATCCAGACAAGGCTTAGGGTGTGTTTTAATGCAAGACGGTAAGGTAATTGCCTATGCTTCTCGATAGTTAAAACCTAATGAAGTTAATTGGCCTACTCATGATTTGGAGCTTGCTGCTATAGTTCATGCTTTGAAGATCTAGAGACACTATCTCTATGGAAAAAAGTTTGAAGTCTTTTCTGATCACAAGAGTCTGAGATATATGTTGACTCAGAAGGATCTGAACTTGCGAAAACGTAGGTGGATGGAATACCTTAAAGATTATGACTTCACCATTACCTATCATCCTGGTAAAGGGAATGCCATAGTGATAACACCAAATTTTGTGATGTTTTTGCCCTTTATTTTGTTATCAAAACTACCCTTTTCTGCTATTTTCCTCTATTTTATTAGCATTTTCGCAATAATTGGCCAAGCAACACTCTTATTCCAAATTTTCCTATCTTCTACAGAGTTTTCCTCATTTTTGTGCAATAAGGCCGATTCCGGCCCACAATAAGTCTAAGCCCGTCTTGGCCTTCCTGACGCCCGATACAACCTAGCCCGACAGGGGCTGGGCGACACGAGAGTGATCGGCGGAGAAGGGGCGCTGCGCAAGAAGGATGTGTCGGCCGACATACCGTCTACCCGACAAGGAGCCAAAGCCGCATCGACGACCAAACTCGTCGGGCGACACAGCCACCCACCGGCAGGCGTGCCGCCCAGCACGTGACCGATGGCCAGAACCTCACGCCGAGATATGCCCATATCGGTCGTCCACATCCATCAAACGGCAGAGAAAGGAGCTATGTGGCGCTTCGAGCACCATGTCTTCTCGCCAACTGGCTGCCTATAAATAACAGCTACAGGAAGCCGAAGGGACAGCGGGTTGGAGAGTCGGATAGTGTCGTGGTCGTCAAAATAGTCGGAGGGTTAGAGAATTCGGACAAGACAGTTCAAGAGCCACCTTCGAAGGTAGCCGTGAGAACAAGAGTATCGCGCCCCAATTCTTGTGCCGAGCGACACTAGGTGAGCTTTCCCTCATCCCGAGAGGGAAGGGATGGTTCACTTAGTGTTGTCCCGGGCGACACTGCGGGCCGATATCGGCCAGCGAAGATTAGCGACACGGGTGCCTGACAGTAGACTCGTGACTCTTTGCCCGACACGATACCAAACCCGATACGCTCTGCCCGTCATGCGTGCCGCCCGATAGGGTGTGCCGCCCGACATGAGCGTATCGGCCAGGGTCCTTGAGCAATACCGTCAGTCGTCAGTCGGCGCTGCCCGAGAGGGGGTGCCGCCTGACACTGCCGTATCGGGCTCGGCTCTTGACCGGTATCGGGCAGGAGAGCTATAGTAGTCTGTCGTTCTTCTACATCAAGAAGGCGATATCTATCTTTAATTCTGTTATTTAAATTCTTAGCTTATGCATTGTATTAAGACCCTTATTGCTTATAGAAATAGAAATGCTTAATTGCTATTTGTTTAATGCTTGGTGTCTTATGATTGGGTAACTGCTGTGTTGGATATCCGAACTCTAGCTTGCATGTTTTGGATCGCGTTTCGCTTAGCTACCAAATCGTCTTTCCCGTCACAACTACTTCGAGAGTTGGGTTGTGGCTCTAGTATTTGGTCCGGTTCTGGAGTACGAGAGTGCCCGGAACGGAGTTGTTTTAGTATCATTCCACTCTGACTTGAGTCCAACAACCTCGAGAGGGGTGTTGAGGCTCGGTTAGAGGCACCCGCTCTGAGAGGAGGGGTGCAGGGTGTTACTGCTACCGCTTGTCTTACTAAAGTCTTATCCCTTGTATTACACCTTAAACTGCAGTTTATCTTTCTATTCTCTATTGCATGAAAATTCCTAAAAACTTCTAAATGACAAAATCTTAATCTTTCTTGTAACTCCAGTTGGAGATAGTTTTCTTTGATTTAATCGTGACAGCTTGTTTTTCCCCTTCGGGGAACTTTTATATCTCTTTATACCCACCGGAGTGTAGAGTTTCGATTCAGAGTCGTCAACACGACCCACCTTGTCCCTGTGTTCGACCCCGTATTACTACTTCGACCCCATAAACAAAGTTGCGGGGGCCTAGAAGGATTCGGGTTATAAATGTGAAGGCTCGACTACCTCAAATACGCCTCCAATTTTAGGACGCACGATTTAGTCCGGTCAACTTTCTGGCGCCGTTGCCGGGGACAAGGCAAATGGCACTGTTGACGAATCCGAAACCACTAACTACACTCCCGTGCCTCAAGCTTAGAAATAGGCTTGACAACACCTTTTTTTCTTTTTCTTTTTCTTTTTCTTTAAGCATTATTCTTTGCCGGAACCAAAATAACTCTGTGTTCTAACTTGATTTCTCGTGATATTTCAGGTACCCTGCAAGGCTGTAACATGCTCCACCGAGCCTTGATACCATGCCTCGTTGTGAGCAACCCCTTTTTGAGAGCAAATGTCAGAGCCAAAGAGAGAGGGCGACCCGGCCTAATTGGGTTGGTCAGCTTTCCGCCTACATAAAAAGACAGGACACCATTATCAACCAGTTGGCACAGGGGACGTTTACCAACCCTAGATCTCTGAATTCCATGCAACACCAGATGGCGAGTCTACAGATGCGCCAATGGGAGGTCGATCAATGGCTGTCTCAGATGGCAGCTCTGATGAAGAACCCTACAGGAAAAACGCTCCCTCACCCTGAAACTGCAGTAATGGCAGTGCTTAGATCAGGAAAGATGGTAGAGCGTGCTGATGAAGCCCCACTGAAACCTGAGCAAGGGCCCAAGGATGCTATTCCAGCAGGAGGCAGAGATAGGCCTGCAGAAGCCCAAGAGCCTGCGCCGAGACCGTCCGATGAGCCATCTGGTGGGAGGAATCCTTATGCTCCTAGGATACCGTTCCCGTACAAGCTGATCAAGGAAAATCTGAAAAGGCGACACGAGAGGTTCATGGACTCGATCAGGAAGCTGCATCTTGAAGTCCCCTTCCTTGACGCTTTGGAGGAGATGCCCACATACGCCAAGTTTCTCAAAGATCTAATAATTAAGAAGAGAAGGGGAGGAAGGATAGAGACAGTGTACCTAGCCTCTACTTCCTCTGCCTTCGTAAAGCCCAGCTTGCCAATTAAGAGAAGGGATCCCGGAGCTTTCACAATCCCATTCGCCATTGGGGACAATGTCGAGCAAAAGGGTCTAGCGGACTTGGGAGCAAGCATCAACCTCACGCCCTTAAGTTTCACGTAAAGGATGGGTTTGACCGACATGGTTCGAACCAATATGCGGATTGAACTGGCGGATCACTCCTTCAAAAGACCTGTCGGCATTGTCGAAGATGTGCCGATTCGGGTCGGTGATTTCTTCATTCCCTGCGACATCGTCGTCATCGACACAGCTGAAGATCCCAGATGTTCGATCATCTTCGGACGCCCTTTCTTGGCAACAGGGAGGGCGCTGATTGATGTCTCTGAAGGGATAATCACCTTGAGGGTTGGAAACAACCACATGGACTTCAAGATGAAGGAGATCATGAGAGGTCCATCCCTGTCTGAATCGGCCTATTTTGCGGATAGTTACGATAAATTCTGTGAGGAAATAGAGGAGGATATCCGGACAGTGGACCCTCTCGCAAGGGCAATGAGCTGTCAGGATCCCGACCTCGAAGATCCTGAGGTCGTAAGGCATCTCGACCTTTTCAACCTTTCTGACAAAGACTTGCAAGAAGAAGAGGAGGAGGTGAACTCTGCGATGTATGCCTCCCTTGAGGGAGGACCTCAGGAGGAGACACCCCGAGCAAAGCCGGATTTAAGAGCGTTGCCTGAAGGGCTGAAGTACGAATTTTTAGATGAAGAACAGAGGAACCCAGTCATCGTAAACGCCGACCTTTCCAGCAATCAGCTAGACCGGCTCCTTGAGGAGTTAAGACTCCACAGGGAGGCTATAGGATATTCCGTAGATGATATCAAAGGCCTTAGCCCCGCCCTTTGCATGCATCACATCAACTTGGATGAGTCTACCAAGCCTCTGGCCCAACCCCCGAGGAAGCTAAATTAGATGCTCAAGGAGGTCGTCAAGAAAGAGGTAATAAAGCTTAGGGATGCGGGGATCATTTACCCAATTAGCGACAGCAATTGGGTAAGCCCGATCCACGTAGTACCCAAGAAAGGCGGAATGACTGTGGTCAAGGGTGAAAAGGGTGACGAGGTGGCGGTAAGGACCGTCACCGGTTGGTGAATGTGCATTGATTACAGAAAGCTAAATCAGGCTACAAAAAAGGATCATTTTCTGCTACCCTTTATTGACCAAGTTCTTGAAAGATTAGCGCATCACAATTATTTTTGTTTTCTTGATGGCTTTTCAGGATTTTACCAGGTACCCATCTTACCCGACAACCAAGAGAAAATGACGTTCACCTGCCTTTACGACACTTATGCCTTTAGAAGGATGCCCTTCGGACTCTGCAACGCCCCCGCCACCTTTCAAAGATGCATGATATCAATGTTCTCAGATTTTCTAGAAGACATCGTGGAAGTTTTCATGGAAGATTTCTCCGTCTATGGAAAGGACTTCGATAGCTGTCTGAAGAATCTGTCGTTAGTACTTCAAAGGTGCGAGGAAAACAGCCTGGTCCTGAACTGGGAAAAATGTCATTTCATGGTGCGGGAGGGCATCGTTCTAGGGCATAAGATCTCAAGGCGTGGAATCGAGGTGGATACCAGCAAAGTCGAAGCTATATCTAAGATTCCTCCACCAAAATCCGTCACGGGGATAAGAAGCTTCCTCGGGCACGCCGGATATTACCAAAGATTCATCAATGACTTCTCAAAGATTTCCAAACCATTATCCAATCTTCTGGTAAAAGATGCTGAATTTGTTTTCTCTAACGATTGTCTCAGTGCTTTTCAGGCCCTGAAAAATGCTTTAATATCACCACCTATCCTTGAAGCGCCAGATTGGGGTTTACCCTTTGAGCTAATGTGCGACGCTAGCGACTACGCAGTTGGAGCAGTCCTGGGGCAAAAGAAAGATAAAAAGCACCATGTGATTTGCTACGCTAGTCGCACGTTGGACGAAGCACAGGTAAACTACACAACCACCGAGAAGGAGATGCTCGCGATCGTCTTCGCGTTTGACAAGTTCAGGTCGTATCTCGTCGGATCAAAGGTCAAAGTATACATAGATCATGGGGCAATAAAATACTTAATGCAAAAGAAAGACGCAAAGCCCAGATTGTTGAGATGGGCCTTGTTGCTCCAAGAGTTCGATCATGAAATTATCGACAAGAAGGGCGCGGAGAATGTGGTCGCAGACCACCTATCGAGGATAGTGGATGAGAGACAGAGAGGGCCGCAAATCGACGACGACTTTGCCGACGAAGCTCTTATGATGGCTGAAGCTCAAGAAGAAGGTTTGCCCTGGTTTGCAGACATATGAAATTTCCTTGCTTGTGGAGAGCTGCCTCCTGACATCACCTACAATCAAAAGAAGAAGCTATTCGCGGATGCCAAGAATTATTACTGGGATGATCCTCTCTTATTCAGAAGATGCGCAGACAACTTGTACAGGAGGTGCATCCCGGAAGAAGAAACCACTAATATCCTGAAGGGATGCCACGCCTCCCCCTATGGTGGACACCTGGGTAGCGAAAGAACAGCGGCGAAAGTGCTACAATCAGGTTTCTACTGGCCCTCCTTATTTAAAGATGCTGCACGGTTTGTAAAGGTTTGCAAAGAGTGCCAGTCAACAGGAAATATAGGGCGGAGGAATGAAATGCCAATGGCATGCTGGATCGAAGTGGAAATATTTGACGTATGGGGGATTGATTACATGGGGCCGTTTCCCCCATCCCAAGGGTATCAATACATACTAGTGGCGGTAGATTATGTATCGAAGTGGGTAGAGGCGGTAGCCACTGATGCGATGATTTTGAGTCGCATTTATAGACCTTTTTCATATGTGTTTTGTGCTCTAATTTCTCATTTTTATGGATAATATTGCATAATTCACTCACTTCGGTCTTTGCCTTCATATTATGTCAAATCCCCTTTGTTTTACTACTTTGAGCATTATTTATCATAATATTATTATATGTGTGGATTTACTTGGTCTTATTGTGGAATTTCAGGAAAAACAAGTGTATGCTTCCGTCGATACCATCGACGGAAGTCGATACCATCGACCAAGCCACAGATTGCCAGACGAGAGGAGCAGCACAGAGTCGATACCATCGACACCCAAGTCGATGGTATCGAGATCCCTTCAGATTGCTGGCGAGGAAACTGTCGATACCATCGACCCAAGTCGATGCCATCGACACATGGAGAGCTACAACGTCGCTAAACGACAACAACCGATGCTAAAGAGAGTCGATACCATCGACCCAAGTCGATGGTATCGAGATGACCACAGGCGCTCAGACTAAAAGAAAGGAAAGCTGCCGCTAATCCGCTGGGTCGATACCATCGACCCGCGTCGATGGTATCGACGCCGGCAGATATGCGTTGGATCTGTTTTGATCTCGATCGGACGGCTGTTGTTATTTGACGACCTAATTAGGGACTTATACCTAATGACGGCCGCCCAGACGGAGGGAGATCTCAATTTTGGATTGCACGAGTGCCGAGGAAGGAGAGAAAGGAGAACGGAGGCCAGAAGCTCATCCCGGGTGATTCGGACGCTGCCGAAGACGATTTCCACCACCGACAGGCGGGGAAGCTCGTGTTCTACGCCAAGGATCTACCGGTTCTTCTCCGTTCAGGGGTTTTCCCACTTGTTTCACATTTTTCTTATGAAATTCCCCATTTCTACCATGTATTCGTGTGAGATGAACATGAGAGGCTAAAACCCTCAATCTTTAGGACCGGGAGTAGCCCGGGAATACATTGTATGACATTTTTATATTGATAATTCATATTTTCTCTCTCAAATCCGTGGTATAGATTCGCTTTCTCCATTTCTATTGTTATGCTTGATCACCATAATAATAATTTAATGCCCTTAATCACTTCGACAGAAGGATTAACGGTTGAAAAGAGACAAAATCTACATTAATTAATAAAACCCTTGACAAAGGAGTTGTAAAATTAATGGTGGGAACTGAGGGACCGTTTATAATGCACTTAGTTTAGGGGAATGATTACTACGACGGTGGAATCAACCTAAACCTAAGTAGTGACTTACACCACGACAGTGGGTAATTCTGTATTCAGGCCACTACCCAGATAGAGAGAGAAGTGTGAGTAATTATATGAAACCTAATACAATGCTGACCCGCAGTGAAACCGCCATCCTAAAGATATCCCTTTGAATTGATTAAATTAACCTTTAATTGATTGTTTTCTTTGTTTGATTTTTATTTTCTTTTAATTTCAACAACAAAACCTTACTTTGTTAATCGTCCTAGCTGATTGCGATTAGTTAGTAGAAGTCTCCAATAATTCACGTATCCCTGAGTTCGACTCGGGCCTCACAAGGCCTATATTACTCGACGCGTATACTTGCGTTTAAGCGCGTAGTAAAATATACGTCAAGTTTTTGGCGCCGTTGCCGGGGATACGGCGAATTATTGGCACTTTGAGTGCTAAGAGCGGCCACTCTAGGCCACATTTTTTTTATTATTTTGAAACAATTGTAAATATTCTTTAATTTCTCTATAATTGTGTTTACTCGTTCAAAGCATAGTACTGAATCCCGATCTTCTTATTTCAGGTACTTTGCATGGTGCATACACGTAGCACAGACTACGCGAATCGCACACCTGAGGTTCCATCTCCGGGACCAAAGGACGAGGACTACTACGAGCAAGAGCACCAAAGCTACATAGATTCTAAATCTGAGCAAGAGCAAGCAGAAGAAATGGCCGTACCACAGACGATATGGGAGAAGATCAAAGCGTCTTCTTCATCAGCTTCAAAGGGACCTATAAAGAAACAGGGGCTCAACATTCCAACCTACAAGATCGATCCAGCATTGATTAACTTGGTTAAATCAAACACATTTCACAGGCTGAAGAATGAGGATCCAGTGGCACACATTAGTCAGTTTGTTGAAAACTGTGATATGGTGAAGATAGATAGGTTCCCATAGGATGTTCTGTACCTCAAGTTATTCCCAAGTTCCCTGGCAGGAATAGCGAGAGAGTGGCTACATAACCTCGACGATGAGTTTGTTGAATCATGGGATCATATGGTAGAGGTTTTCTTCGAGAGGTTTTTCCCTCCTGAGAAGACCAATGACATGATTAGGAAGATTCACAATTTCACCCAACAAGCGGGTGAAACATATTCTGAGACTTGGGAGCGATTCCAGGTCATGTTGAGGAGATGTCCACATCATGGATTGGACAAGGAGACACAAGTGAAAATCTTCTATTTTTCTCTCTCCGAGCACGATAGAAGTAATCTTGATTCAGCCGGATCCGGATTTTTTCTGAATAATACGGATACCAGATGTTGGGAGATACTGAAAAACATGGCACAGAAACAATCTTGGGGAGAAAGAGAGAGAGGCCCAGTTGAGCAAGCAAGAGTTTCCAGTGAGTCAAAGGCAATGAGAGAGTTAAATGAGAAGATGGATCTTCTCGCAAAGAAGCTACTGCAGAAGGAAGACAATGAGTCCGAGGAGGAGGCTCAAGTCAAGTACATGAGGCAACAACAAGGGTACAGGAACAATGACTATTCATGACGAAAGGACAAGAAATTTTCATGGAAGGATCCAAACAATTTTCTGCAGGATTCGGACGCCAAGCCTGCACCAGCCACAGAGGACAAGAGCACGGAGTTGCTCAGTCAGGTCATCAAACAAAACTAGGAGTTAATGAACACATTTGGGCAACAAATCAAGCAACAGGGTGAATTCATGAACCAATTTGGGCAGACTTTGCAAAGTCATGGGGCTCAAATGAGAACTATAGAGACTTCCATGGCGCAGATGGCAGCTGAAATTGCAAGCTTGAAGAAGCCAGCACATCCGGGTTTTCCAGGGAACACCAATGTTCCCGGGGGAAACCAGCAGGCCAAGGCCGTCCTATTGAGGAGCGGTAAGAAAGTGTTGAATCCAAGGACGGATGACACAAGCACACCGCAGGACAAAGCCAAAGATGCAACCAAGAAGGAGCAGCCCACACCTGTCATGGGGCAAGGTGAAGACATAGCTGTGGATGGCAATGAAGAACAAGCTACTGAGGAGGAACCGCAGAAATTGACAACCTATGTGCCACCTCATCAAAGGGCACATACTGTTCCGGTCCCCTATCCCAATAGCGCAAAGGCAAGGAAGGTGGATGCACAATTCAAGAAATTTCTGGACAGCTTTAGGAAGTTATCGATGAATATTCCTTTGTTGGAGGCGATTGAGAAAATCCCGTCTTACGGGAAGTTTCTTAAAGATGTCATCACTAAGAAGAGGAAAATACCCGACACTGAGGTCGTGGTGTTGAAGGAGCAAGTGAGTGCTTTCATTATGGGCACTTTGCCGCCGAAGAGACAGGATCCCGGTTGTTTCAATATTTCTTGTTTTATCGGGAAGTTCAAATTTGGAGAGGCACTTTGTGATTCTGGGGCAAGCATCAATTTGATGCCCCTTTCTACATTCAAGAAGCTTGGATTAAAGGAATCAAGGCCAAGCAACATGACTATCCAATTGGCCGATAATTCTGTGGTGAAACCGTATGGAATCTGCGAGGATGTCTTGGTAAAGGTAGATCGCTTTGTTTTTCCGGCTGATTTTGTGGTTATGGAAATGCAGGACGAGCATGGAAATGAGTTGCTACTTGGACGCCCATTCCAAGCAACAGCCGATATGATCTTGGAGATGGGAAGAGGTCGCTTGACCTTGGGCATTGCGGATGATCGCTTTGAGATGGTCATGCCCAATAGCAATGCATCCACTAAAGCGAAAGCACAGTGCAACATGGTGAAGCATGGTGAACACAATATCTCACTTTGTCTTGGGAAGCCATTCTTGGATATGGCTTATGTGATGAGCAAGATAGATAATGGGACCTTAGCTGTGGACATTATGGAGCAAACTAAAGTTGTCTCGTTATGCAAAGCTGTTGGGTTTCCAAATGATGAGAATGAGGACATTCCACCTTCATGGGAGGATGATGCGATTATTACTTCAGTTTTTGATGCATATCCGGAATTTCCTTTGGAGGCGTGTTTGCTAAATGTCACTTATGATTGGATGCGGAGTACTTCACTCAAGGAGTGCGCCAAAATGCTTCAGATGCTTCCATGTTTCTACACGAGGCACTATGAAGACTTAGGTACACTTCCCCCACCGCTGCAATCATCTCTCATTTGCCCGCCTGATCTGGAATTGAAGCCATTGCCCCCGCATCTGAAGTACGTCTTTCTAGCTGAGAAGGACAAGTTACCAGTGATTGTATCTGCATACTTGAGTGCGGATGAGGAGGAGCAACTACTGATAGTGCTCAAGAACCACTGTGGAGCCTTTGGGTGGTCAGTCGCGGACATCAAGGGGATCTCCCCTACACTTTGCCAACACAAGATTCAGCTCGAGGAGGGAGCCAAGCCAGTCATACAGCCTCAAAGACGTCTAAATCCAAGCATGATGGGGGTTGTCAAGAAGGAAGTCATAAAACTTCTTGCTGCAGGGATCATATATGCCATATCAGATTCAACGTGGGTGAGTCCCACACAGGTAGTCCCTAAAAAGGGGGGAATCACTGTCACTACAAATCTTTTGAATGAACCTGTCACCACCCGATTGGTAACCGGGTGGCGTGTTTGCATAGACTACCTCCGATTGAATGCCGCAACTCTTAAAGATCATTTTCCATTGCCATTTATCGATCAGATTTTGGAACGTCTAGCCGGTCGGTCGCATTTTTGTTTTCTAGATGGCTATTCGGGGTACAACCAGATTTCTATCGATCCTTTGGATCAAGAGAAGTCTACGTTCACATGTCCCTATGGGACTTTTGCCTACCGTCGTATGCCGTTTGGTTTATGCAATGCGCCGACGACTTTTCAACGCTGCATGCTCGCCATATTCTCTGACATGGTAGAGCGGTGTCTTGAAGTTTTCATGGATGACTTCTCAGTGTATGGAGCGTCTTTTGATGAATGCCTTTATAACTTAGATAAGGTATTGCAGCGGTGCGAGGACACACATTTGGTCCTCAATTGGGAGAAATGTCACATGATGGTGACGGAAGGAATTGTGCTAGGACACAAGGTGTCTAGCAAGGGTCTTGAGGTAGACCCCGTAAAAATTGAGGTGATTTCTAAGCTACCCCCACCAAATTCTGTAAAAGGGGTGAGAAGTTTTTTAGGACACGCCGGGTTTTATCGGCGATTCATCAAGGATTTTTCAAAAATCGCAAAACCTTTATCGGAATTGTTAGAAAAAGATGCAGTTTTTGATGTCAATGAGAAATGTCTTCACGCATTCGAGGTTTTGAAAGAAAAGTTGATTTCGGCTCCGGTTATTCAAACGCCAGATTGGACAAAGCCGTTTGAGTTGATGTGTGATGCTTCCGATTATGCAGTGGGAGCCGTTCTGGGGAAAAGGGTAGATAATAAGCCTGCTGTGATTTTCTACGCCTCCAAAACACTTAATGATGCTCAATTGAACTACACAACTACGGAAAAAGAGTTACTTGTCGTTGTGTTTGCTTTTGAAAAATTTCGGCAGTACTTAGTGGGTTCTAAGGTAGTTGTGTGGACCGATCACGCTGCAATAAAATATTTGATGGAGAAGAAAGATGCAAAGCCTAGACTAATTAGGTGGATTTTGCTCCTACAAGAATTTGATATTGAAATCAAGGACAAGTCGGAAATTGAAAATGTGGTGGCTGACCACTTGTCTAGGTTAGAGAGGGTTGATGAACAAGGGTTGCACATACCCATTACCGAGACCTTTCCCGATGAATAACTTTTAAAAATTGATTCAAAAGAACCGTGGTTTGCGGAAATCGTTAACTATTTGGCTTGCGGGATCATCCCGGATGATTGGTCTTATCAAGAGAAGAAGAAATTCTTTCATTCTTTGAGATATTATTTTTGGGATGACCCAATTCTTTTGAAGCAGTGCAGGGATGGTATTCTTCGTAGATGTGTGCCGGAGGTGGAGTACGAGAGTGTTCTCCACCATTGCCATGCGTCGCCTACGGGAGGACACCATGCTAGCTCACGGACAGCAGCCAAGGTGTTGGAGAGCAGCCTTTATTGGCCCACTTTGTTCTGGGATGCCTATGATTTTGTTAGGCAATGTGACCCATGCCAGCGCGCAGGTAACATCTCAAGGAGACAAGAAATGCCCCTGAATGTATTTCAGGAAGTTGAGGTATTTGACTTATGGGGCATTGACTTCATGGGACCCTTTGTGTCCTCAAATTCAAATCTGTATATCTTACTTGCTGTTGATTATGTGTCGAAGTGGGTGGAGGCAATCCCCACAAGGACTAATGATTCGAATGTAGTGTGCAGGTTTGTCAAAGAGAACATTTTCTGCAGGTTCGGGATACCCCGAATGATCATAAGTGATGGAGGCACACACTTCCGAAATCAAAAATTTGCTACACTTTTAAAGAAATATGGGGTCAAGCACAACATCGACACCCCATATCATCCACAGACGCAAGGACAAGTGGAGGTATCCAATAGGGAAATCAAGAAGATATTAGAAAGGACCGTAGCATCCACAAGGAAAAATTGGAGTGCATTGCTACCGGACGCACTTTGGGCGTATAGAACGGCGTACAAAACACCTATAGGCACCACGCCTTTTAGGTTGGCATATGGCCGGGCTTGCCACCTTCCGGTGGAGCTGGAGCACAAGGCCCATTGGGTGCTAAGAAGGCTGAACTTGCGCTATGATGAGGCCGAGAGAAAAAGGATGTTTGAATTGAATGAATTGGATGAGCTACGTTTGACAGCATATGAGAATGTCCGCATCTACAAGGAGCGCACAAAGCTGATCCACGATCGCCATATTGAGAAGCGCACGTTCAAGAAGGGAGACAACGTTCTATTGTTCAACTCCCGTCTTAAATTGCATCCCGGGAAGCTGAAATCCCGGTGGAGTGGACCCTTCATAGTGGAGGAGGTGAAATCGCACGGAGCGATTCTTGTGCGTGATGGAGATGCCACGTTCTTGGTGAACGGGCAACACTTGAAGTTGTATTTTGGTGAGAACTACAAGAGGAAAGTGGATGAGGTCAAACTCATTTCATTTGTGCATGAATGAGATAATGGGAAGACGTCTAGCCTAAGACGCTAAACAAGGGCGCTTGTTGGGAGGCAACCCAACCATTGGTACATTAGGATAGTTTAGTTGTAGTTATAGATTGCTTTTATTTCGTTTGAATTTTAGTTTAAAGAAGATACCTTGATCCGATTGTTAAATGTGCAAGAACAGGCAGGGTCGATACCATCGACACACTGGTCGATGGTATCGACATGGGTTCAGGTTGACAGCTGCAAAAATCGCACTGAGTCGATACTATCAACGCCACTGTCGATGGTATCGACATACCTACAAGCAGGTCGCAATGAAAGTGTCGATGGTATCGACACCCCTGTCGATACCATCGAGATCTCTGGAGAAGTTCAGACGAAATTTGCTCAGTCAACTCGATACCATCGACGGCCTCGTCGATGGTATCAACATCATCACAGGTTGAATGCAACAAAACGACGGTGTCGCAATAAAAGCAAGTCGATACCATCGACCCTCGTCGATGGTATCGACATCCATGTCACCGATCCACGCCAAGACATCGACGACGATAGCGAGTCCACGTCAGCGATCCAGCTGCTGCATCGATACTATTGACTTCTGTCGATGGTATCGACACGTCAGCAATTCGGGTTTCTCGATCCAGCAAATGTCACACCTTCAGAGCAATCCGGGTTTCTCGATACTACAACGAGACACCCGCGTAACGTCACACCTTCAGAGCAAACATCCTCCTTTGCGCCGAGCACTCCCCCGAGCTTTCCAAGACTGAAGAGAAGCGACATCGAGCAAAGATCTTCACCGAGCGGAGAATCACTTCTCCATCTTCCCCGAGCTCTCTTTTTCTAATCCCATCTTCTCGCAACCATGTTGCATGCCGCCGGAGCTTCGTCTTCGCGCGCAAATCCCATGGAGATCGAGGAGTTTGTTCCTCCCCCAACCACTTCCGTTCCTCGCCCACACCTGATTCACCCTTCCATGGAGGCGAGGAAGGTTTACGAGGAGATTATGAAGCGGAAGATTGAGCCGACTCGGTATGTGGATCGGGGCATGCTTTAGGAGCTTGGTTTCGAGGCCAACTTGGCCTATGTGCTTCACGGACAAGCACACCACACCAGCATAAGGCCAGGCGAGCTGGAGCACCATGCGGATGGGCAGCCGTTCTTCGGCGAATGGGCCACCTACAAGGAATTGGTGGCGGAGTTTATGGCGTCCCTCGACGTCTGCGTCGTGCCCAATGACGTGGTGGCGTCGGATTGTGAGTGGATCAGGGGCCGGGTGTCCTTCAGGCTGTTCAACAACAACTACAACATCACGCTGGTCCAGTTCAACAACATCTTTAACTGGAACCACTCCCAACATGATCACCGACGCCCAGATTCCCGCACCGACTACGACAAGATCTTCGCCGAGCTAGTTACAGTGCCGGCAGGAAAGACTGTGAGCTACCATAATGCAGCGGTAGCAGATTTTGAGCACCCGTTCATCCGGGTCCTTCATAGGATGTTGAGCTTGACGTTCTTCACTCGGAGTGATTTGGCGTTGAGCAAGTTTCAGGAGAGCGATCTCTTCTTCTTCTACGCACTCCTGAAGCGACAACCATGCAACAGGGGGGCGTTCTGGCTACAACGCGTCCTGGAAGTGAAGAGGAGTACAAGGAAGGCTCCGATCCATTTTGGTGGGCTCATCACCAAGTTGGCGTCATACTTGGGGCTGAATTTTCAGTCCATGACTCTGATTTCCACAAAGAGTAAGGTGAACGTGCAACACTTGCATCGTTCAAACCTTATCCTTCTCCGGGATGGGTTGGCGTACGCACATTGCCACGTCAACCAAGCTTACCAGGAGCGCTCACTGCCGGACGACGTCTTCAACATCGAGGGCGCGCAACATTTCCGGTGGCCAATCATAGCCATCGAGTCCTCCGAAGAAGAAGGCGGCAACGACGAGCAAGGAGGCGAGGCTGAGGAGGAAGAGGAGGCTTTCACACCTCTTCGAGCACGTGTGGCACCACGGAAGCGTCCTAGGATGCATCCGGGTGCTTCTTCATCATCTCAGCCCCCGCCGCCATCACCACAGCCCTCGTAGCCAGCCGAGGATCCCTACTCCATGCAGGGAATGTACACGATGCTGCAGGATATACAACAGACTCAGCAGCATCACATGTCTATGTATACCGGTATTCATGATACTACGAGCCGGGTACTTGATAATCAACGGGCTATGTTCGAGAACGAGCGTCTCATCCTCGCCAACCAAGAGCAAATACACAACCGGTTGCACAGGATGGAGATGCAGCAGGAGCCCTTTTATGACCATTACTGGAGTCAGGACTACTTTGGAGGTTATCCACAGCCTCCGCCGAGGACCCACTATGATCCAAGCTTCCAGGGGGAGTATTCGTCTTGGGATCCTACGGCCCCGCAGTACCCGCCTCCGCCTCCACAGGATTGATCAGGGTATCACTGTTCCACCCTTAAGTTGGTTTTTGACTATGAGGCCATAGTCGAATTCAAGCTTAGGGGGGTGGCTGGAACAGCTCTATCTTTTATCTTTTCTTTTGTTATTTTTAGTTTTTGCTTTGTTATTTGTTCTTGCAATTTTAGTTTTTGTTTAGGATCCACATCTATCTAGTGTAACCGTGGAGGTCGTAAAAAATTGTCATCTCACTGTTTTCATGGGAAATTTAAGGGAATTTTAAAATTTTTGTGTCTTTTGGATAGCTTGACTTGGTTGTCCTTGGGGAACTTATCCTATGAAAATGATTGATTATGTCAACTTTAAAACAATATGTCACACCTATACTCCCTTTGACTCATGAAAAGTGGATAGTAACGGTTGTTTGAGCCTAACCTAACCAAATGGTAATGAGACCTTAATTGGACGTAAGAGAGAGAATCCTTTGAATCACTACACATGTCAGTAAGGAGGGACACATAATACTCTTATAAGGTTCAGTCATCTAATCTTGTGATCATTCCACTTCATTCTTCCATAATCCACCTAAGAATTGGAAGTAAAGCACAGTTTTAATTCCTTCTTGTGTACATAGCATTTAGATAGGAATTCCATTGATATTTTCCATACTTTTGCATAAAAAGAGAAACATATAGGGATTTATGCACATTACCTTTAGGTGCATGCCATGTAGTTGCACTCATGAATCTCATGATTTCCATGCATAAAGTACACCATGTATCTCAATTTCTCTTAAAAAGTGAGCTAAACTGTTCCATACCTTCGAAATAGTGCAAAGACTTCCAATCATGAAGAAATTAGCCAAAACATGTATCTCAAAGCAATTATGGATATGTGGGCTAAAAGAAAGAATTTTTTTTTCTTCTTCTGAAAATCTAAAAAAAAAATATCTGAAAAAAAAGGGAATTTAGAAGAAAATGGAATAAGAGGGAGAAAGGAACATGATGTCACATGCATTACAGGAGAATTGAGTACATGATGTGGCTTAATTGGATTTCCATCTCATTTTGAGGTGGAAGGTTAGTGCATGCATCATTTCACCCAATTTTAGGCATTAGGGCATTTCTAATGTGCATTTGCATCATTTAGGACATTTTGTTTTCAAGCATATTGAAACTGTGCAATACTTCCAAGTTCTTCCATGAACCACCCATTCCATCCACCTGTTGCTCAGATTGGTAGGCCACCGTGAATTTCTCCTCACTAAGGATTATCAGGAGAACTGCTTCCATGTAGATGGTAGTTAGGATGAGCAACGTAGTGTAGGCGATCACAAGATGCACCAATGCTGAATCAGACAATTTTATTATGTTAACTGCCTTATGTGATAGTGTTCATCGGTTTTAAGGATAATTTCTCTTATTGATGATTATTGTCGCCTTTAGGGTAATTACTGTTCTGTGGTTAGAGAAGGCCGGTTTGAGAACGTTCAGTGGGAGTCACATGGGATGTGGGTTGGTGTGTTGATTTTTAGTTGACATCTGCAATTCTATTCTAACGATTAGTTGCTCGAGGACGAGCAATGTTTAAGCTTAGGGGAGTTTGATGCGATGATTTTGAGTCGCATTTATAGACCTTTTTCATATGTGTTTTGTGCTCTAATTTCTCATTTTTATGGATAATATTGCATAATTCACTCACTTCGGTCTTTGCCTTCATATTATGTCAAATCCCCTTTGTTTTACTACTTTGAGCATTATTTATCATAATATTATTATATGTGTGGATTTACTTGGTCTTGTTGTGGAATTTCAGGAAAAACAAGTGTATGCTTCCGTCGATACCATCGACGGAAGTCGATACCATCGACCAAGCCACAGATTGCCAGACGAGAGGAGCAGCACAGAGTCGATACCATCGACACCCAAGTCGATGGTATCGAGATCCCTTCAGATTGCTGGCGAGGAAACTGTCGATACCATCGACCCAAGTCGATGCCATCGACACATGGAGAGCTACAACGTCGCTAAACGACAACAACCGACGCTAAAGAGAGTCGATACCATCGACCCAAGTCGATGGTATCGAGATGACCACAGGCGCTCAGACTAAAAGAAAGGAAAGCTGCCGCTAATCCGCTGGGTCGATACCATCGACCCGCGTCGATGGTATCGACGCCGGCAGATATGCGTTGGATCTGTTTTGATCTCGATCGGACGGCTGTTGTTATTTGACGACCTAATTAGGGACTTATACCTAATGACGGCCGCCCAGACGGAGGGAGATCTCAATTTTGGATTGCACGAGTGCCGAGGAAGGAGAGAAAGGAGAACGGAGGCCAGAAGCTCATCCCGGGTGATTCGGACGCTGCCGAAGATGATTTCCACCACCGACAGGCGGGGAAGCTCGTGTTCTACGCCAAGGATCTACCGGTTCTTCTCCGTTCAGGGGTTTTCCCACTTGTTTCACGTTTTTCTTACGAAATTCCCCATTTCTACCATGTATTCGTGTGAGATGAACATGAGAGGCTAAAACCCTCAATCTTTAGGACCGGGAGTAGCCCGGGAATACATTGTATGACATTTTTATATTGATAATTCATATTTTCTCTCTCAAATCCATGGTATAGATTCGCTTTCTCCATTTCTATTGTTATGCTTGATCACCATAATAATAATTTAATGCCCTTAATCACTTCGACAGAAGGATTAACGGTTGAAAAGAGACAAAATCTACATTAATTAATAAAACCCTTGACAAAGGAGTTGTAAAATTAATGGTGGGAACTGAGGGACCGTTTATAATGCACTTAGTTTAGGGGAATGATTACTACGACGGTGGAATCAACCTAAACCTAAGTAGTGACTTACACCACGATAGTGGGTAATTCTGTATTCAGGCCACTACCCGGATAGAGAGAGAAGTGTGAGGAATTATATGAAACCTAATACAATGTTGACCCGCAGTGAAACCGCCATCCTAAAGATATCCCTTTGAATTGATTAAATTAACCTTTAATCGATTGTTTTCTTTGTTTGATTTTTATTTTCTTTTAATTTCAACAACAAAACCTTACTTTGTTAATCGGCCTAGCTGATTGCGATTAGTTAGTAGAAGTCTCCAATAATTCATGTATCCCTGAGTTCGACTCGGGCCTCACAAGGCCTATATTACTCGACGCGTATACTTGCGTTTAAGCGCGTAGTAAAATATATGTCAGCCACCCAAACATGCGACGCCAAGTCGGTTATCAAGCTTTTTGAGAAGACCATCTTTCCCCGTTTCGGTGTACCGCGCACCGTGATAAGCGACGGAGGATCACACTTCGAAGAAAGGCAGTTCGAAGCGCTCCTACGTAAGTATGGAGTAAAACATAAGATCGCTACCCCCTACCACCCACAGACGTCGGGGCAGGTAGAGGTCTCAAACAGACAGGTCAAGCAGATCTTAGAAAAGACTGTCAGCCGCACGCGGAAGGACTGGTCTATGAAACTTGACGACGCATTATGGGCCTACCGTACTGCTTACAAGACGCCCATTGGAACCACCCCCTACCGTCTTATATACGGAAAATCCTGCCATCTACCTTTGGAACTAGAACACAAGGCCCTTTGGGCGATCAAGTTCCTAAATATGGACCTAGACAAAGCAGGAGAAAAGAGGTTTTTGCATCTTCAAGAGCTCGAAGAGCTGAGGATTCACGCCTACGAGAATGCAAAGATCTACAAGGAAAGAACAAAAATGTGGCACGATGCCCACCTTAGGAGAAAGGATGTGAGCGAAGGGGATAAGGTCTTGTTATTCAAGTCCTCCATCCGTCTTTTTCCTGGGAAATTACAGACAAGATGGTCGGGACCGTTTTCTGTGTCAAAGATATACCCATCAGGAATGATGGAGCTCTGCGATAAGGATGACCCGACTAAGATCTTCAAGGTGAACGGGCACAGAGTGAAAAAGTTTTATGAAGACGAAGCTTTTGTCAGGAAAGCAGAGATTGACTTGCTGGATGTGGGTACAACCGAAGAGCCTACACCGGTCGAGCTGGCGACGGAAACTTCAGCGCTCCTCGGGAGGCAGCCCGAGTCATAGATTAGGATGCATTTCTTTTCTTTGTAAAGACAAACATCATGGACTGTAATAAGGCCCGAGTCAGTGCATGCGCACGTGTGCTGACTCTTTTTGTTTTATGGGCCACCGCTGTGTTTTGCGGAGGATTGAGGAGTAAGATCATCTGAGGTAGGAGATCCTTCTCTATACCTATGATGTTTTACCCTGCAATGGCCTTTTACTTCACCCAGGTTTAGCTTTGGCCTTCTGGCCGCCCGCTTTTCTACCGTGTCGACCAGCTGGGTGCAGAACCGCTTGTATCGGGCAACCTCGCCCCGGGCGTCGCAAGGGCAGCGGATGACCCTTGGACTGCCCGATGGGACTGCGCGTTTTGGGAATAGCGTGACTAAAACGCCCGACGCGTGCCATGTTTTACCCATTTTACCCCCAGCTGGGTTCTCTATAAATAGCGCGGAGGTTTCTTCGTGTCGGGCTATCATTTTCTCCTTTTTGCCACCTGAAATGCATGCAGTGATTCCCCCCCTTTTTTGCTCGTGTGTCGGCCATCTTGCCTTCGCCCTGGTAACAGGCGATGCCTCCTGAGAGCAAAGGTATATCCCAACGCACCTTTTTGCCCGACATGTTTTCTCTCGCCCGGCACAGGTTTTGTATCGTGAGAGGCGTATCGGCCGGCTTGTTGTTTTCTTACCGAACGACATGGCTCGTCGCCCGATAGGATTTTAGACCGACACGTTTTTCGGCCGATAACCCTGTCGCCCGACGCCAGTATCTTTTATCGAGCTGCTTATCAGGTTCGCGTGACCTGCAGATTCTCTATCGCCCGACATGCTTTCGCACGACGCGCCGGCCGACAACGTTCTCCCTGATGTCGTTTCATGCGACATTCTTCTCACGGCGATGTCATGTTCTTGCTTCATATGACCTCGTATCGCCCGATACACCTGTGTCGGGCGTCGAGTCATATCACGCGACAACATAGTATCGTCCGATCCCTTATCGCCCAGTTTTAATAAGTGTTTCTTTTCATCTTCCTTGCCTAACAGATGAATGAATTCTAAATAACAGGTATGGCTCGAATGGAGCAAACCTCCGTCCGCACCAACAAGCACGGCGGGGGGGGGGAACAACAACCACAGTCGGGCAGAAACGACAACAACAGTAAAAGGGGAGGTCTTTCGTGATTTGGTAGCTCCAATAGTGAGTCACCTAGTTATCAGCATGTCTATGGGGTGGCTTGGGACCACCTCCAGAGACAGCAAGAGTGCGGCAGCCAAGGCCTCCGAACAAGCTCGAGGCACCTCGGTTCCGTCCTCTTAAGGGAGAGGGCCCACCCTGACTACACACTCCTGGGAACTAAACTAGGGACGGATAATCAGTCCCTTTGTTTTTGTTTACAACGGAGATGTGAAGAAAAGGTGGGCCAGAAGTGAATTTTGAGGGTTACGCTCACACTCAACCGCTACACCGCCGAAGCGAACCCACTAGACAACCTCCCAATGGCATGCTGCAACGTTGTAGGAGCATTTTGCAGCACATCAGAAAGCTAACCCTCACTGGCTGAGCTTTACCTCACTTTTGCTTTCTTCTCTACTCTGGGACAGAGTAGAAAGTAAGTTTTTTTTGGGGGGGGGGTATGCCAGTGAGGAAGGTATAAACATTTTATCACTTCAAGCTTTCTACGATATTCATTCTCTTTTACCTGATGTGCCCTTATAGCTCCCTGTATATCTGATGTACGCATGCATGCCATATAAAAATTTACAAAAATCTTTCCTTTGCAAATTTCTGTCCCTATACTTGCATATGTGCAAAGTTGCTATAATAACAATAAAAACCTGTTGTGACTTCTTGCAAAGTTTACTTTCTGTATATTTAACGAGTTACAAGTTCTGTCATATCTTTCTGATAATGCTGTCTCAAACAAACAAAAGATTGTGCCTTGCCATCCAAAAATTTTCGAAAAATAATAATCTCGCAAACAGCTAAGAGACGAGTATGGAGAAGGAAAAAGCTGCCCAAACAGCAAAAATCTCTTTTGTTCCCCCTTACCCAGCAAAAATCCCAAAAAGATAAAGAAGCCTTATGAGCGTGAATAAAAGCATGAGAGTTGTGCCCAAAAAAAGAAAAGAAAAAAATATATATATATATACACACTTGTTTTCCAAAAGTACCCATCTTTAGGCATAGTAGATCCGGGGCAGTGGTACGTAGGATGTGAAATCACTGCTCTAAAGCCAACTGGCTTGGACTGCAGGGACCACTTGCCCGTTAACGGACCCTTACCTGGATGGACTGATGGGAAACAAAAAGAAAAAAACCCAAAAAGCCTTAGCCTACCCTATACACAATTTTCTGTCCTTAAAATAAAGCTGTTTGGTGTGGAAGCTAACTTCGGAATCATACACCAAAGTCTCGCTGAAGCTGTAGAGAAGAAAAATTTTACTTAAATAATAAGGCTAGTAGGGCAAGGTCTTTTGTTCGCATTAAGACAGCATTATCTCCAAGACATCGCAAATCTTGTACTACCCTTTAGCCTTAAAGTTTTACTATGCAAGAAGAAGCGACACAGAGTTTAGTTTAAATATTGATTGAGGACAATCAAAAAGCTAAGTTTGGGGGAGTTGATAACACCAAATTTTGTGATGTTTTTGCCCTTTATTCTATTATCAAAACTACCCTTTTCTGCTATTTTCCTCTATTTTATTAGCATTTTCGCAATAATTGGCCAAGCAACGCTCTTATTCCAATTTTTCCTATCTTCTATAGAGTTTTCCTCGTTTTTGTGCAATAAGGCCGATTCCGGCCCACAATAAGTCTAAGCCCGTCTCGACCTTCCTGATGCCCGATACAACCCAGCCCGACAGGGGCTGGGCGACACGAGAGTGATCGGCGGAGAAGGGGCGCTGCGCAAGAAGGACGTGTCGGCCGACATACCGTCTACCCGACAGGGAGCCAAAGCCGCATCGACGACCAAACTCGTCGGGCGACACAGCCACCCACCGGCAGGCGTGCCGCCCAGCACGTGACCGATGGCCAGAACCTCGCGCCGAGATATGCCCGTATCGGTCGTCCACATCCATCAAACGGCGGAGAAAGGAGCTACGTGGCGCTTCGACCACCATGTCTTCTCGCCAACCGGCTGCCTATAAATAACAGCTACAGGAAGCCGAAGGGACAGCGGGTTGGAGAGTCGGATAGTGTCGTGGTCGTCAGACTAGTCGGAGGGTTAGAGAATTCGGACAAGACAGTTCGAGAGCCACCTTCGAAGGTAGCCGTGAGAACAAGAGTATCGCGCCCCAGTGCTTGTGCCGAGCGACACTAGGTGAGCTTTCCCTCATCCCGAGAGGGAAGGGATGGTTCACTTAGTGTTGTCCCGGGCGACACTGCGGGCCGATATCGGCCAGCGAAGATGAGCGACACGGGTACCCGACAGTAGACTCGTGACTCTTTGCCCGACACGATACCGAACCCAATACGCTCTGCCCGTCGTGCGTGCCGCCCGAGAGGGTGTGCCGCCCGACATGAGCGTATCGGCCAGGGTCCTTGAGCGATACCGTCAGTCGTCAGTCGGCGCTGCCCGAGAGGGGGTGCCGCCCGACACTGCCATATCGGGCTCGGCTCTGGACCGGTATCGGGCAGGAGAGCTATAGTAGTCTGTCGTTCTTCTACATCAAGAAGGCAACATCTATCTTTAATTCTGTTATTTAAATTCTTAGCTTATGCATTGTATTAAGACCCTTATTGCTTATAGAAATAGAAATGCTTAATTGCTATTTGTTTAATGCTTGGTGTCTTATGATTGGGTAACTGCTGTGTTGGATATCCGAACTCTAGCTTGCATGTTTTGGATCGCGTTTCGCTTAGCTACCGAATCGTCTTTCCCGTCGCAACTACTTCGAGAGTTGGGTTGTGGCTCTAGTGTTTGGTCCGGTTCTGGAGTACGAGAGTGCCCGGAACGGAGTTGTTTTAGTATCATTCCACTCTGACTTGAGTCCAACAACCTCGAGAGGGGTGTTGAGGCTCGGTTAGAGGCACCCACTCTGAGAGGAGGGGTGCAGGGTGTTACTGCTACCGCTTGTCTTACTAAAGTCTTATCCCTTGTATTACGCCTTAAACTGCAGTTTATCTTTCTATTCTCTGTTGCATGAAAATTCCTAAAAACTACTAAATGACAAAATCTCAATCTTTCTTGTAACTCCAGTTGGAGATAGTTTTCTTTGATTTAATCGTGACAGCTTGTTGTTCCCCTTCGGGGAACTTTTATATCTCTTTATACCCACCGGAGTGTAGAGTGTCGATTCAGAGTCGTCAACACGACCCACCTTGTCCCTGTGTTCGACCCCGTATTACTACTTCGACCCTGTAAACAAAGTTGCGGGGGCCTAGAAGGATTCGGGTTATAAATGTGAAGGCTCGACTACCTCAAATACGCCTCCAATTTTAGGACGCGCGATTTAGGCCAGTCACATAGCTGATGCTCTAAGTCATAAGAAGGATGTTGTTTGTGCTGCTCTGAGATGTTCAGTGTGGGAAAACCTTGAACATGTGGCTAGCTGGAGACCTCAGCCTGTTGATTCAGTGGATGAAGATAAGTTGTGTGTCCATATGGACAGCTTGAACGTTACACCAACTTGGATCTCAGAAGTCGTGGCTGAATAGTTGGGGAGTTCTGAGCTTGAAGAGATTAAATCTGTAACTGATAAACCGCAATCTGACTTCTCTATCGGAGTGGATGGTGATGTCCGCTTCAGACAAAGGTTGTGGATTCCCAATGTTGGTGATATGAGACAGAAGGTTCTAAGTAAAGCTCATGGGTCCAAGTACACTATTCATCCTAGAACAAAAAAGATGTATAAGGACTTACAATGAAGCTTCTGGTGGAAGAACATGAAGAATGACATAGATATGTTCATGGTGAAGTGCTTGACATGTCAGCAAGTCAAGATTGAACATCAATGGCCTAGTGGTCTTCTTCATCCTCTTGAGATTCTGGAATGGAAGTGGGAGAAGATCACAATGGACTTTGTTACTGGTTTCCCTAAGTCCAAGAAAGGTTATGATGTTGTTTGGGTGGTGATTGATCGGCTTACAAAATCTGCTCATTCCTTGCCTTTCAAGACCACATATAAAGTTGTTGAGATGGCTCAGTTATATGTGGAGTGGATAGTTCGTCTGCATGGTATTCCTGCTGTGATAGTTTCTGATCAAGACCCAAAATTTACTTCTCACTTATGGGGTCAGATTCAGGAAGAGATGGGTACTGCTCTACGTTTCAGTACTACATACCACCTGCAAACTGATGGTCAGTCTAAGAGAACGGTTCAAATTTTGGAGGACTTGCTATGTGGTTGTGTGATGGATTGGGGTGGTGATAACACCCAAATTAGCGCATATTTTCTATGCATTTTATCTATAGTTTTGTGCCACTTTAGTCTTAATATGCACTCTTTTGTTCATGTTTTATGTTTTCTATCTCTCCATTAGATAATGTAGTGAAAATAGCCAATAATGTAGCTAATTAGCCAATTTTAAACTTGCAGGCACCAAAACTAGCCAATTTTGGGACTTTCAAGTACCAGACCAGGAAAAGACAAGAATCGCAACAGCTGGGCGATATGGCTTCCTGATACGGGTGCCCGATATAGCTGCCTGATATGGTCTAGATGAGATGGCCGCCCGACAAAGACGCCCGATATGGCCTGGCCGATACGGGTGCGCCGACTGATACGGCCGCCGACCGATACGGTTGCGCCGACCGATACGGGCGCCGACCGATACGGGCGCCGACCGATACGGGCGCCGACCGATACGGGTGCGCCGACCGATACGGCCGCCGACCGATACGGCTGCCCGATACGGTTGCCCGATACGGTTGCCCGATACGGTTGCCGAGTGACAGTCATATTGGCCGACCTGGTTCCTCAAGATTGAAGCCACGGATGAAGGACACGTGGACCAATAAAAGCTACAACTTACATCAACTCGTTGCCTATAAATAGCAGCTGCCAGCCTACAAGAATGGAGTTTCGGAGCATGAGATAGCCGAGGGCTGGAGGAAGGACCCTGCAAGAGCTAGTTCCTAGACCAAGGAGCTAGTGTGTCGGGTTCCCCAAAAGTCTACTGACCGATACGGCTGTTGCCCGATACGGCTGCGCCGACCGATACGCCAGCCGCCCGATACGCCCACCGCCCGGCACGCCCGCCGCCCGGCACGCCTGCCGCCCGATACGCCCGCCGCCCGATACGGTTGCAGCCCGATACGGCCTAGAGAGAGAGAGAACCGAGGGGTCCAGAGGAACAAAGAGAAGACCCAAGGGGCGAGATCCGGCCTACACAGAGGCCAAGGAGCGAGAGCCACCTCTCCTCTACGGGCTATATCTCTTCCCTCTTCTCTTTCATTCTACTGCATTCCTTTGTTTCTTGTACAAACGATGTTTATCCATCTTTGTTCGGTGCCAGCTATGCTTGTCTATGGCTAGTTAGCTCCTTCTTGGCTATGCAGCCCGATCTGGGCATGTTTATATACTTTTGCCTTAAGCAAGTAGATTCATATCAGATCTAGTATGTTGCATGTTCTATTTTCTCTTTCCAAGTTATGATTTCTAGTTTGGTTGATCTCTTACTCGCTTGAACTGCTATTTCTGCCTGTATTGAGAGATCCGTTGTAGAAATAGCTAAGAGAAGGTAGTTTGGATCTGAACCTGAGAGGAGGATGATCCAAGGTATTCTGTTCCTAACACCCCATAATATCCTAAGACCCGAGAGGGAACTTAGCATATACTGAGGTGTTGATATGTCATCCCTTGAGAGAGGGTTAATGACATATCGTTGATGGTTTTAGTCACGCATCGCGAGAGCGAGTGGGATGACCCCACAGGACAGATGCCGCTGTGCGTGCTAGATGCTTGCTTGGGTGTTCGAGGGTTGTCTACGCCCGAGAACGAGTGCATAGACTGCCCCTTTTGTGGTTACATAGCCAAGAACTCTCTTTCTCTAGTTAGTAGAACCTCGCGCTCTGTCTTGTTTTGCTTTTGTTTTCTTTTCTTTTTCTTATTTTAATCGTGACAACCTGCTAGACTAGTTCTAGAAATTTTCTCTTATCGACTATCGTTTTGGCTTATCTGACTCAAGAACAGAAATATGTAGCATCCTAAACGTCACCACGTCCCTGTGTTCGACCCCGTATATCTACTTCGACCCCGTAATTAAGTTGCGGGGGCCTAGAAGGTTTCGAGTTATAAATTTAAAGCTTGATTCCTTCCTTCGTCCCGCGTTCGTTTCCGGACGCGTGAAAAAGGCCGGTCAACTTTTGGCGCCGTTGCCGGGGACGTGGGTTTTCCACGTTTACACGCCTAGTAGATTTTTGTTCTGTCACTATAAGCCTGTATATATGCATAAATTTTCATTTGTTTTAAACATACATGTTCATATATACTGAATACCTTCTCTTTTTCTTGTACCTTTTTCAGCCATGGATCTTGCTTCAGCGAGACAAGTAATCTTGTCCACCTGTCCTCCCAAGTTTTTCTGCAGTTCCGACTGCTGGCAAATAATTGAAGGTCGTGCTCTACAGCTAGTCGAGTTATACTCACCTCCACCGTCGTCATATGTTGAAATCCCAACAAAGGAGACTGCTAGTCAACTACCGACTCCCGTGCTATCATGGGACCAAGAACTGATTAAGGCAGTGGAGTTAGCTGGAGAGAGTGGCAAGGCGCTCACCTCCCTATTCCCTCATCTCCAAGAAGATGTCGATCCCAAGCAACAACTGCTAGAAGAGCAGGATCGTCTTCTCAAAGAAGGCACCGAGGCTGCAGACTGCAGTAGAAGTCTAGTTCAAACTGTTGAGCGAGAATTCATTCAAGCGCATCAGTTTGGTACAGCAGGTCAGCAACCAATGTGCATGGCAGAATCGACGGGTCTCGAAAGCATCGCTGCTCAAGTACATCAACTTCATGATAAAGATGTTGAACAAGGCAGGAGGCTCCAAGAGCTCATTGATTTGGTTACAATCAAATTACAAATGTCATCACAAGATAATGAAGACATTAGTCATCAAGGCCATTCCATTGGATCTAAATCGGAGTATATCTCACCATCCTATTCAGACCATCAACTGGATTCACCAGGATTTTTCTGTGAAGACCAACCCACTTGGGGAAGCCCTTCATTCTATCCAGATGACCCAGCTGATGAACCAATGGACGATATGAGTCATAGACATGAATGGGCCAATGATGACGATGACGAAGACTCTTATCCTCACAATGACAGCCAAACACCCTCACATCTGGAAAGTTGTTCAGAGGAACCAGAGTCAGATATTGAACCAGACCAGAGTGACATCTCTCATATTGAGACTTGTCACTTCGCTTTGAGCAGTACGCCAACCATGGTTTGGAACAATTTGTTCGATGACGATGACGACAACGATGACGACGACGACAGCTGCTCGACATGGAGCAGTGAGTATAATGCCGACGACGAGTTAGAGCAGCACGAGTCGCCATTTACACCCATACCTTTACAAGGTAGGGTGGACGTCAAGGGGGTAGGATGGACGGTGCACTACAACATGGCTGCTGAGCATGAAGACACCTCTGACTCCATGCCAAGTGATAAGCTTGGGGTGGAAGAACCACAAATAGATTCTTCAGGGGGTACTTCTTGTTCAGAAGATGATTGGATGACTCAGATTGTACATGATGATCTATCTGAGCATCCAACCTCAAGTTTAGAGATGGAGGGAGGAGAAATGGATAACACCCAAGTCATTCAACCTATCCCCTCCATCTCATCCTGTGTCGACATCCCAGGACCCTCATATTCAGATTCATATAATGAAAGGTACCCTGAGGATGATTTGCCAAAGAAGTCACCCCAGTGCAGCTCAAATCACTTCCAGCACAAAGATGACTTCACCGAGTCGCCAGATTTAACTTTTCTTCTTCAAACTCGGGAGGGCCCACATCTCCGCCTACTATATTCCTATGATGTGGCGGAACCCGTCGGCAAGACACAGGTGACACTGGTCCCAAAACTCAGGATTTGGGATCCCAGTGTCGGTATCGTGGGGCAACCACCCCCTTTTCTCTTACCCACCCTCCCACCCTTTTATTACAATAAATTCTGCTTTTTATGCTCTTATTGGTTAATTTCTTTCCTCTAACTATTTTGATATCCTTGCACCCATGCATCATCTTTAAAACTTCAATAAATGTCGTTAAACTCATGCATTTCTGCCTCACTATTTCAAGTTTGAGACTTGCTCGAGGACGAGCAAAATTTTAAGCTTGGGGTGGTAGGCTTCGCCCTTCTTTTCTCTTCACCCTTCTTGCATGAATGTCTATTTCCTGCATTCAGTCTTAAAATTTCAAAATTTTTAGCTTTTTAGCTTTGCAATTATGGCTATATGGTGCGAATCTAATAGATAAATGCTTGATTATATGCCTAGATGCACAATTTTTATCTTAAAAATTGCTTGACCTCTTGCTTGACTTGCTCTTTGACTCTTTCCTTGATTTTGGTAATAAATCTAAGGTTATGTCCCTTTTTCATAGATTAAAGCTAAATTCCCTTGATCTATGTTGTGAATGGAAAATCCATGGTAAAGGACAGTTGGTATGAGCTAAATGATGATTAAAGTATCCTAGCTGCGAATTTTACAAGGTTGCCTCTATTCTAAGGATTCTTGAATCATAATTGCTACTTCTCACACAGGTATCGAGCAGATTATGATGGGCTTTGAGCTATGATCAAGATGAAATGTTTCTGCTTGATGGACTACGTGCCTTCTCACATTAGATTGAGTCAAAAAGATGAAAAATATAAAAATGTGCAAAAGAGGCTTGGCCGCCCACAAAACCCCAAAATATCTATATAGTTCTCACCCAGTCCCACAAAAATAGAATGCAGATGATAAAAGCCTGAGTGTGAACAATAAATGAGCGCTTGTTTTCTCTTTCAGGAGAGTTGAGGATGGTGCCCAGCCGGTGTATGACTGCGCTCATGAACGCGGATATGTCGTGCCTGGTAGTACCACTCTAAAAAGCTCATTAGAGAGTCACTAGGAACCCCCTAGGTGACCTATGAGATCATCTCAGTAGCAGGGTTGGTTCGGGCGCAGTACGAGGAGTTCATCTCACTGCTTTGGACCAACTGGTTCGGACTGCAGGGACTGTTGCTCGCTACATGGACCAATCTGACGCAGATCGGGATCCTCAGAAGTCATTAGAGTCTTTTTGCTTTATTTCTTAGGACATGAATAAGTGAGAGGCATGGTATTCTAGATTGGTATGCATGGATTCATGGTGATGGCTCATTGCTCATCACCTGCTTGATCACCTAAGTGACAACTCTTTCATACTTAAATAATTATGATTCAAACCCTCATGAGTATTGGCAGGCTATAGTGAATTTGCTTAATCTTGCCTGGAAATTCTTTGATCTTACTTTGGCAGGATTGTGCTTGTTTGGTGGGGGTTTGTTCTGAAATGTCATGGATCAAGAGTATTGATGCTTTAAACTATTTTTCTTAACCTTAGCATTTATTGCCAAGCTTAATTTGGATGTTATCTTTTTGTTCTTTGAGCACAGTCTTGCTTGAGGACAATCAAGTTTTAAGCTTGGGGTAGTTGATAACACCCAAATTAGCGCATATTTTCTATGCATTTTATCTATAGTTTTGTGGCACTTTAGTCTTAATATGCACTCTTTTGTTCATGTTTTATGTTTTCTATCTCTCCATTAGATAATGTAGTGAAAATAGCCAATAATGTAGCTAATTAGCCAATTTTAGACTTGCAGGCACCGAAACTAGCCAATTTTGGGACTTTCAAGTACCAGACCAGGAAAAGACAAGAATCGCAGCAGCTGGCCGATATGGCTTCCTGATATGGGTGCCCGATATAGCTGCCTGATATGGTCTGGATGAGATGGCCGCCCGACAAAGACGCCCGATATGGCCTGGCCGATACGGGTGCGCCGACTGATACGGCCGCCGACGGATACGGTTGCGCCGACCGATACGGGCACCGACCGATACGGGCGCCGACCGATACGGGTGCGCCGACCGATACGGGTGCGCCGACCGATACGGCCGCCGACCGATACGGTTGCCCGATACGGCTGCCCGATACGGTTGCCCGATACGGTTGCCGAGTGACAGTCATATTGGCCGACCTGGTTCCTCAAGATTGAAGCCACGAATGAAGGACACGTGGACCAATAAAAGCTACAACTTACATCAACTCGCTGCCTATAAATAGCAGCTGCCAGCCTACAAGAATGGAGTTTCGGAGTAGGATATAGCCTAGGGCTGGAGGAAGGACCCTGCAAGAGCTAGTTCCTAGACCAAGGAGCTAGTGTGTCGGGTTCCCCAAAAGTCTACTGACCGATACGGCTGTTGCCCGATACGGCTGCGCTGACCGATACGCCCGCCGCCCGATACGCCCGCCGCCCAGCACGCCCGCCGCCCGGCACGCCCGCCGTCTGATACGCCCGCCGCCCGATACGGCTGCAGCCCGATACGGCCTAGAGAGAGAGAACCGAGGGGTCTAGAGGAACAAAGAGAAGACCCAAGGGGCGAGATCCGGCCTACACATAGGCCAAGGAGCGAGAGCCACCTCTCCTCTACGGGCTATATCTCTTCCCTCTTCTCTTTCATTCTACTGCATTCCTTTGTTTCTTGTACAAACGATGTTTATCCATCTTTGTTCGGTGCCAGCTATGCTTGTCTATGGCTAGTTAGCTCCTTCTTGGCTATGCAGCCCGATCTGGGCATGTTTATATACTTTTGCCTTAAGCAAGTAGATTCATATCAGATCTAGTATGTTGCATGTTCTATTTTCTCTTTCCAAGTTATGATTGCTAGTTTGGTTGATCTCTTACTCGCTTGAACTGCTATTTCTGCCTGTATTGAGAGATCCGTTGTAGAAATAGCTAAGAGAAGGTAGTTTGGATCTGAACCTGAGAGGAGGATGATCCAAGGTATTCTATTCCTAACACCCCATAATATCCTAAGACCCGAGAGGGAACTTAGCATATACTGAGGTGTTGATATGTCATCCCTTGAGAGAGGGTTAATGACATATCGTTGATGGTTTTAGTCACGCATCGCGAGAGCGAGTGGGATGACCCCACAGGACAGATGCCGCTGTGCGTGCTAGATGCTTGCTTGGGTGTTCGAGGGTTGTCTACGCCCGAGAACGAGTGCATAGACTGCCCCTTTTGTGGTTACATAGCCAAGAACTCTCTTTCTCTAGTTAGTAGAACCTCGCGCTCTGTCTTGTTTTGCTTTTGTTTTCTTTTCTTTTTCTTATTTTAATCGTGACAACCTGCTAGACTAGTTCTAGCAATTTTCTCTTATCGACTATCGTTTTGGCTTATCTGACTCAAGAACAGAAATCTGTAGCGTCCTAAATGTCACCACGTCCCTGTGTTTGACCCCGTATATCTACTTCGACCCTGTAATTAAGTTGCGGGGGCCTAGAAGGTTTCAGGTTATAAATTTAAAGCTTGATTCCTTCCTTCGTCCCGCGTTCGTTTCCGGACGCGTGAAAAAGGCCGGTCAGGTGGTGCCTGGGATCGGTATCTACCGTTAGCAGAGTTTGCTTACAACAACAGTTACCAAGCTAGTATTTGTATGCCACCTTTTGAAGCTCTCTATGGTAGACCTTGTCGTTCACCTTTGCATTGGGATGATGTTGGTGAACGGTCCCCAGTGAAGACCGATGACATGTAGATGATGATTGAGAAGGTACAACTGATAAAGAAATGGATGAAAGCCGCTCAAGATTGATAAAAGATGTATGTTGATAAAAAGAGGTCTGATGTAAGCTTCTTAGTGGGAGACTATGCTTTTCTGATGATCAAGCCTATACATTCTATTGCAATATCTAAAGTAAAAGGCAAGTTGAGTCCTCGCTATGTTGGACCATTTGAAATCTTAGATAAAGTGGGAGACTGTGCATATCACTTAGCCTTACCTCCTGCTTATGACAAGATCCACAATGTGTTCCATGTATATGTGTTGAGGAAGTATGTGTAAGATCCTTCTCATGTACTCACTATTGAACCTGTGGAGATTCATGAGAATCTGAACTATGAAGAACTACCTGTGAGGATCCTTGACTCCTGAGTAAAGCAGCTAACGAATAAGGAGATAGAGTTAGTAAATGTTTTTTGGAGATATCATGGTTTAGAAGAAACCACTCGGGAGTTGAAAGACGAGATGTTACATACTCACCCTTCCCTCTTTGTATGAGATTTTGGGGACGAAATCCTTTTTAAGGGGTGGAGTGCTGTAACATACTAAAATCCATTACGTATCTCTTTGTACTCTTTTCCAATAAGATTTTTCCTTCATTTTTCATTCCATATGTCTTGGATCTGATTTAGTAGAATTATGATGGTTATTGGATAAATGTTTCCCATATATTCTCAACATAGGGTTGTATGCACAAATACCTCAGTTAGATTTTAAATAATGGGCTTGAAGTGCAAATTGTGCACTAAGTAATAAAAATACTAAAATATTTCATCCTAGAACTTTCTAGTACTTTGTAGAATAGGAAAAAGAAGAGAAAATCCAAATTATATATAGGAAATGATAAATGCAATAATTAGTAATAATGTGGGAATTAATGGATAAAAGAAGATAATGAGGAACAAATTGTTCTAAAAATCATAATGGAAAACCCACAAAGATAATTTGACACTCAAATTCGTTTTCTTGACCAAAAAGTAACTTAAGGGTCAAGTATCATCTAATTGGGAAGATAAATGCATATATTAAAATCATTATTAAACGAAAATAGGAATAAGGCCAATAAAGTGAAATAAAATACTTAATTCCCTCAAATTATAAAACTAACTCCAAATTCGTATTCTAAACATAAAAATAAGCCTTTGGGAAAATTTGCAACTAATTTGGATAATGTTTGAATAATGAGTAAAATAGGAGAGAGAAAGTGTGTAGAATCTTCTATTTATTTAATAAATAAATAAATAATCTCAACTTGTGAAAATAATAACAAAATCGTGTTCTAATCCCTTAAGAAGACTTATGGGTGAAGTTACACAAATTTTAAATAATGTTATCACCTCTTTTGAAGGAGGAAAGAGAAAATGACATTTTAATTATTTAACCTTTTAAACTTCTCTAAAAGGCAAAAATAACTCCATATTTGGATTCTACACATCAAAATATGTCATAATATTTAATTTGGTTAATTTTGGATGTCGTTTGGGCCTCCAAATGAGGAGAGAGAAAAACATTTAATGTAATATGTCTCTTTGGCCGAAATTGGCTAGGAATAAAATTTCCTTGGACAAGGCCATGATTGGATGGTCGGGATCCATCTGTGGACCTGGGTCCATTGATCGGACGGCTAGTGGCCGTCTTCTTCCTCTAACCGAAAAGGAAACAGGTTGCTTGCTTTTCAAGGATTCAAATCCAATTATCTCGAGGAATACTCGATGAAATTATCTGATTTTTGGTTCTATGAGTTCCTAGAGAAATTCTGCACCACTTTATTCCAAAAATTTTGTGCTTTGATGAAGATTTGAGAAAACCCCAAACCGTGCGGCTCCTCTCTCTCACCCCACTTAGTTAAACCCTAGTCTAGGCCTCCTTGCCTATATATATCCATACCCCTAGGACCGCCATCATCTTAGAAACTCAACCAAACTATCAATTTCATGTTTCGTGGATGATTCGGCCTTCATCTAGCTGCTGTAGCCTCAGGAATTGCGGCGCCCCTCACACTCTACTCTCTTTGCCTCCATTCAAATACAAGGTACATATAGATTCCTCTCTTCTTCTTCTTCTTCTTTCTTTTAAGCACTTAACCATCGAGTTTCCTTGGGTGTCGCATTTTTGCCCAAACCAAGCCCGAGTAAGCTGCTTGCAGATCGCTGCCATGGCACGGGTAGTGGGAGGAAGATAACTCCCTATTATTTTACCCAATCACCCCGACCATTTTCATTTAGCTGTGTTTTTCACGTGAGGGTATTTACGTCTTCTCGCCTTTTTTTTACTCTTGCTTGACCCAGCGCTGACTCGGTTCATCTAGCGCCAGCCGAGGGGCCCACTGGGTGCCCGCACACACAAGGCCAGCCCCCATTGGGCCAGGTCAATAGTGCGGGGCCCACTCTCCTCTTTTGTTTGCTCTTTGCGCACATGTTTTGCCTATGTGGCAGGCTATGATTGACCGAAGTAAAATAAATCATATAAATTATTCCAGTTGTCAAAAATTAAAAATAATTAGTGTTTTTTGAAATTAGGAGAATGCGATCTATCCATTAAAAATATTTCTGAGGTTTGATTCTGATGTTTGCAAAAATGTATTTTTAAAATGACTTAATTAACTAAAAATCACCAAAAATAACATGAAAATCCATATCTTCAAAATACTTAATAGTATATGTCATTTTAATAAGAAAACCCTAACTAAGATGATGGTGATATTTTTGGAGTCTAAATTGAAGGTTTGCACAAAAAGTTAGTAACTTTAGGGTTTTGACCTTTTAATGAATGAACTTATCATTAATGCAAGAATATGATTATGTAATAGGGAAAAGTGGACTTTAATCTGGTCTAGGGATCTGAAAGTGAGTTCTAGGGTTTGGAGGATCGAGGTATGTGCATCTACCCCCTTCAGTTGGGAAATTTATTATACCATTACCCATGTTCCCTAATGAGGCTTAATTTGAGCTAATCCATTGTTCTTTAAACTTAATTTATTCATGCCTCAAAAATCAGTTGTAGTATTATCTTGTTTGGGTTTTTATACCCCACTGCCATGTTATATAAATCCTTTGATTAATCTTGCCATAACTCTTTTGTTAGCATGTAGTTATATGTTCTATTTAATTGTAAAGTAGAGGTACTTATGTACAACCACCCACATCGGGCATGTATAAAATCACACTAGGGGAATGTGTGTATTTCTCCCCATAATATTATAGGTGATTGGAAATGTCTTATATTGGATCGATGGGCTCTAGAGGGGGGGGGTGAATAGAGCTACACACACTTCACAAAATCGATTAGACCACCAATTTAATTGAAGTGCAAAAACTAATGCAAGCAACAATTTGATATCCTATTCTAGCATACAAAGCAAGGATAAGAGATAATGAATATCATGCACTTGGACAGATGGTTTGGAGTGGTTCCACGTCCTAAACTTAGGAGCGATGTCAGTCCACTACCTAGAGTTGGTTAGACTCTAGGATTTGCAACTTGGTCCTCTTATATATCACGATAAGATTACAAGAAACATAAACTACACAACCAAGGGCTTAATTACACAAGCTAAGATCTTCTACCTATCCAAGGACTTACCCACAAAGTGAGATTCTTCGGCCTTCTACAAAGGACTTACCCAATCTCACCTTTGTCTTCAGCCTTGCAGGAATTACCTATCTTACTTGAGCTTGCCTTGCACCTCTCCTTCACTTGGAGAGCTTGCCCATGTTTTCCCTTCACCAAGGGAGCTGGAGCAACGATCAATCTTCACTCTTGAAGATCAGCAACACATCTTCCGCTTCACTCGGAGAAGAATAGCAACAACTCCTCTTTCACTTGGAGAAGTAGCTTCAATCAATCTTCAATTTGATTTGGAGGTGGGAAGAAAGAAAGGAGAGCTTTACATAGCACAAAGGATAGATCTCATACACAGGGACCTATCTCACTCATGATATTGTCTTGAAGGTAGAGAGAGAAAGGGGCTCAAGGGCTTGGAACACTCTCAACTAAGCTAGAACCAAGTTTGCAATGGAAGAGCAGCTTGGAATGAAGTCCAAGGGGTTCTATTTATAGTTGAGGGTGGCCCTTTATGTTGTGGGACACTTGGGTGCAAAAGAGGTCATTTTTTTTATTTACGAGGGAACCACTCTCGCACGAGTGCCACTTTTGTGACCCCCACAGACAGTGTAAACCCTCGGAACCAGCCACGTCTTTTCAGGGGGTACCGCGGCACGCTCAGTAACGTAGGGCCTTAAATGCACCCCAGGGTTTTCGTCGGGGGTCCAACCCGGGTCCCTTCATCTGGGATTACCGAGTCGCTCCACCCGAGCTACTCCCCGCCCCCAAAAGAGGTCGTTTTTCCTTCAAGAAAACAGCTATATTTTTGCCCAAAACAATTCACCAACGGTCATATTACTTTTTCTGCAAATTCTGTACAGTACATTCGGTCAAGTATCAATGGGTGTAACTCGACCGATCAAGTAGCAGGCAATCCGATTGTCAAATGATCGGTCGAGTTTGTCCTGAGGAAACTCGACCGACCATTTCAACTGGAAATGGCCTACTACCCAATCGGTCGAGTTCTGTGAGTGCACAACTCGACCGATTACAATCTTCAGAAAATGGACTCAGGATGATCGGTCGAGTTTCAGGGTGGGAAACTCGACCGACCAAGTGCCTGAAATTGATTTTCTAATTTGCAATAAAAGTGATTTGCACTTGGTGAATTTTGTCCCAAACATTTTTCTCTTCTAAGTTACAAGCATATTCATCGTTACAAGTGATTACATTTCTGTTCTAAGGTGATTTACATGGAAATCCTAAATTACACACTTGTAGCCATTTTGGCTTGCACTTGGCCCATTCTAGGGCTTGTATATGTGATCCTTTTCATGTACTTAATGTCTGCAAACAATCTTTAACGCACACGTTAGATACATATGAATGGAATGGTTAAGTCATTATCAAAATATAGGTAATGTACAACCTCTAGGTCAACATTCTCCCCCTTTTTGACAATGACAAACCATTCCTCAAACATATTGAAAAGGATAAGAAAGTTATACCTTTGCCTTGTGAATTAGGGGGATTCATGATAAGAGCAATTGGAATTTCTCCCCCTCAATCTATGCTTCCTCTCACCTGCATGTTAGGTTTTCTATACATAGCAAAAACCAATATCCATGTAATATGTAATCCTTTACATGTCATATGATCAATTAGCAAATTAACAAGAAAAGGATCACTTAGGCAAGAAAGCAATAGTATAATCACAAGAAACAATATGATTGAGTCTCAAACCATGAGGTATTTCTCCCCCTTTTGACATTATCAAAAAGGTAGGGGGGGTAGAAGAGAAAAAACTAGATCTTCTCGAAGACTCCACCACACATATATGCAAAGTAATAAGCAATGTAAAAGCATATATCATACAACCATGAAGGAGAACATACAATCCAAGTCAGAATCAAAATATAGCTCAACAAGCACCAAGCATAAGAGAACACAGAGTAAATAGCCAAAATGCATTGCAATGATATTCCAACTTAGAAAGATGTTCTCATAAGCAGCAACTACAACCATAAAAGCAAGAAAACAGACAATAAGAAAATAGTATAGCTCAGAATAATGTGCCAGGATGTTGCTTATACAAAAGAGTCTAGAAAGATATATAAAATAGACATGCTAGACTATAAGCTAAGAAACCTCCTAGACATCTAAGCTATCTAGATCAACTACGTCCTCGTCATCGCCAGGGTTGTAGTCCTCATCGCCATCCGAAGGCGGGGCAGCTGTGCCAGCAGCAGAACCAGCACCATCATCATTATCCTCGTTAGAAGCATCCTCACCATCACCATCAGCATCATCAGCATCCTCGTCGGCATCCGCAGCCTGGTCAGGCATCTCCTCGTCATCAGGAGCAAAAGAGCGATCGGGCCAACGGACATTCTGCTCGGCCCACGACATACCAAGAGCAAGAAGCTCCTTGGCCTGCAGGAAGGACGGAGCAGAGTCCCCCAAGGAAGCGAGCAGAGTGGCCAGGGGACTAGCAGGTAGCGGCAGATATGTAGGAGTGGAGCTACCAGAGGGATACTGAGGTGGAGCAGCAGTGGAAGGCTCGACATCATATGGTGGTGGAGTAGGGAAGTACTACTCATATGCATAGGAGGCATAAGCACTACCCGAGTATGGCTGGTAGACTGGGTAGGGTGAAGCACATGACAGGTTCATGGTAGACATGATCGAACACAAATCTTGATGGAGGTGATCCTGGACCTGGCGATTGTACGCCTGTTCATGCATCATGTATCCAAGAAGGGTTTCATTTGATGCTCTGAACGACGCACGACTAGGGCGGGGATGTGGCTGTGGGGTTGAGCCTGGGTGGAGGTAGGAGGGGCACCAGAAGTAGAGGCTGAGGCAGAGGAGGAGCCAGAAGCACCAGGGGCAGGGGTAGGTACAGCCTTCAGAAGAGTGGTTTCACTAATGCACACTCCCTTTCTAGCAACCGGGTAATGGAAGTCAGAAAAGAGTGATTTGTCAGTGGCGAACTGGAAGAGACCACAGATCAAGGATGGGTAGGGGGGTGGGTGCCCTTGGTGTTATTGCCTTTGTCAAAGCAGGTCATATGATGTAGAATGTAACGAGCCCACTTGACACCTATATTGTTCAACAAACAATACATCAGAACCGCTGTGTTTTCCACAATGTCCGTTTGATTACGCTTTGGATGGATATTGCAGTTAATCACAAGGGCTAAGATGCGCTTCTGGAGGTCAAGGGAGGAGGAGGGTAGGGTGGACCGCTTCTTATAGGCCACGTCAGGTTTTTTCAAAAACCGATGAATATCCGATAAAGTCAATTCATGATGTTTGTAAAAACCTTCCGGGTCTAAAAGATCAAAATACTCGTCATAGCCCCGGCGCCAAGTAGTGGTTTCTTCGTCTCCGGCAAGATAGAGATTGAAAGTCTCCTCGGAGAGTTGAAACCGACGACCGGC
Organism: Alisma plantago-aquatica; assembly: GCA_963693085.1. Classification (NCBI taxonomy): domain Eukaryota; kingdom Viridiplantae; phylum Streptophyta; class Magnoliopsida; order Alismatales; family Alismataceae; genus Alisma; species Alisma plantago-aquatica. The sequence continues at coordinate 141,167,983 of OY856414.1, forward strand.
GATCATCGATGTTAGGACTACTTCGGTATTTGGCGGGGGAACAAGCGAATCGTAGTTCCAACGCAGATTGGCGTAGAACTCGTGAACTGCTTTTGTACTAGACAACTGATTATTGAAGCAGTCACTTTTGATCGCGAGGGCGGAAAGGTTGTGTTTGGCAAGAAGCTTCACGATGGAGTTGATATAGTCTTGAAAATGGGTTGCACCAACTAAGGGGTGAAAAGGAAAAGGAGATCGAGGAAGAAGATCCTTATACCTATTTACCGCCTCAAGAGATACAAAAGTAGTGTTATCAAAAGGAATCAACCGTTGGGTCGAGGAAGAAGCTGGAGCATTGCTAGGGGTGGGTCGTTTTCTCCTGTGGAAAGCCATGGAAGCAAAAGCAAGAGGAGAAAACGCACACACAAGCAAAACAAACCTCAAAACCCAACAATAACACACAACCGACGCCCGGGGAGGTCAGGAGCAAGCTACTAAGGCACCCTAGGGTTAGGAACGGGGAAGGGTTAGGGCTAGGGTGGAGAGCACGGGCCAGGAGAAGAGGAATTGGTCGGCTATTTTATAGTTGCAAGGGAAAATAGTCGGCCGATCCTAACTTTTAAGTTGGTGCAGCCCGTCGATCGGTCGAGTTCTGAGGGTGTACAACTCGACCGAACGATCCACTGAAGAACATCTCTCGGCTCCTGATCGATCGAGTTTTCTGGGGTGAAACTCGACCGAAGGTCAACCTGACCTAGCAGTCTAAATCTTAGATTCTAGCCACATACATGCCTATTAAAATTATTTTTCTATTCTATTATGCATAATAAACATACCTAGGCACATTTAGCTCATCATTGGGCACTATTTAGCGATAAAATGCAAAATTCGATAAAACCCAAAAACAAGCATAAAACTAAGCATGTTGGTAGACAATTTAAGCAGAAACAAGCATGTATAGGCAACATAAGGTGAAGATTGACATGAACAAGCATATAGGAGAGAGACCACTAGCTAGATCACATAGCAATATCATTTAAATCAACAATGAGCAGTTTAGATCGAATAAAATTAAATTGATCTCTAGCTAGAGGTTTTGTAAAAATGTCTGCCAACTGATTTTCCGTGTCCACATGTGTGATATAGATATCTTTCTTGGCAATGTGGTCATGAAGAAAATGATGTCGAACCTCTATATGCTTAGCTTTACTATGCAATATAGGATTATAAGAGAGGTTAATTGCACTAGTATTGTCACAATAGATAGGAGAAGCATAAAAAAATATGTTAAAGTCTTGGAGCATTTGCTTCATCCATAGAACCTGTGCACAACAACTCCCGGCTGCGATGTATTCAGCTTCGGTAGTTGATAATGCCACTGTGCTTTGTTTCTTGGAGAACCAAGACACTAAGCATGGTCCTAGAAGGAAGCAAGTGCCACTTGTGCACTTTCTATCAATCAAACACCCTGCATAATCCGCATCACTATATGCCATAAGAGTAAAATCCCTTGATTTAGGATACCATAGACCAAAATTTTGAGTTTTGGCTAAGTACCTCAAAATTCTCTTAACAGCAGTGAGATGCGACTGCTTAGGGCAAGATTGAAAGCGAGCGCACAAGCCAACACTAAACATAATATCAGGTCTAGAGGCAGTTAAATAAAGTAAACTTCCTATCATACCTCTATAGATCTTCTCATCTACCTTTTCACCTTCTTCATCTTTGTCAAGTTTGGCGGTGTTTGACATGGGTGTATCCATCGGCTTCATGTTCTCCATCCCAAAGCGCTTGAGTAGTTTAGTTGTGTATTTGCCTTGGTTGATGAAGTTTCCTTCCTTTGTTTGCTTGATTTGAAAGCCGAGGAAGAAGGTCAAATCACCCATCATGCTCATTTCAAATTCACTCTGCATAAGAGAACTAAACTCCTTGCAAAGATCAAGATCAGTCTCGCCAAAAATGATATCATCAACATATACTTGGATGATAAGAAAATGGTTAGAGGTGTGTTTTAAAAACAAGGTAGAATCAACTTTGCCCATGACATACCCATTATCTAACAAAAAGTTCTTTAATTTTTCATACCAAGCTCAAGGTGCTTGTTTGAGTCCATAGAGAGCTTTTTGCAACAAATAAACATGATTGGGTAATTTGTCATTTTCAAATCCCGGAGGTTGAGCAACAAAAACTTCCTCCTTGATTGTACCATTCAAAAACGCACTTTTAACATCCATTTGATAAAGCAAGACATTTTTATAACTAGAAAAGGCAAGTAGCATACGGATAGATTCTAATCTAGCAACAGGAGCATAAGTTTCATCAAAATCAATACCTTCATGTTGGTTGTAACCTTGTGCTACTAACCTTGCTTTGTTCCTTACCACTTTTCCTTGCTCATCAAGCTTGTTGCGGTAGACCCATTTGGTTCCAATGATCTTTCTATCACTTGGTCTTGGAACTAGAGTCCACACACGATTCTTCTCAAATTGCTCAAGCTCTTCTTGCATGGCAAGGATCCACTCATCATCACCAAGGGCCTCTTTGATGTTCTTTGTCTCTAGTTGGGAGATGAAGGCACTATCTGCTTGTTCTTTGTTGTGAGCAGCTCGTGTCCTCACTCTCTCAAATGGATTGCCAATGATCAACTCCTTGGGGTGATTCTTTGCAAAGCGGGGAGTGGGATCCTTCTTTTCTTCTTCTTTTTCTTCTTCTGCAACCTGCTTGCCTTTGTCTTTGATGTTGAGATATTTTAAGATAGGAATTATTTCATCTGCAACATCATCATCACCAATATGCTTGCCAACAACAGGGTTAGTTTCAACAAATTTAACATTAATAGATTCTTCAATTTTAGATAGTTCAATGTTAAATACTCTATATGCCCTGCTAGTAGTGCTATAGCCTAGGAAGAAAGCCTTATATGATTTCGGATCAAACTTGTCGAGAGAATCATTCGTGTTTAAAACAAAACAAGGACATCCGAAAACATGAAAGAAATCAATAGACGGCTTCCTACCACGCCATAGTTCATAGGGGGTTTTCTTGAAAGTTGGATGTGTGAAAACTCGGTTTTGCACAAAACATGACGTGCTAACGGCTTCAGCCCAAAACTTCTTAGGAGTGTCAAACTCAAGAAGCATGGTCCTAGACATCTCTTGTAGTGACCTATTCTTCCTCTCAACAACTCCATTTTGTTGAGGTGTGCGAGGGGAAGAGAAAATGTGCGAATAACCCGATTTTTCACAAAAACGTTCAAAAAGATAATTTTCAAACTCTCCCCCATGATCACTACGGATAGAAACAACATGGCAAGAAGCTTTGTTTTCAACTCGTTTACAAAATCTCGAGAAAACATCAAGTGTATCGCTTTTAGAAACGAGAAAGAAAGTCCAAGTATATCTAGAGAAATCGTCGACAATAACAAGACAATACTTGGAACCACGAAGCGTTTGTGTTCTCATTGGTCTGAATAGATCAATATGAAGAAGCTGAAGAACTCTCTTGGTACTCATGACTCCTTTGGATTTGAAGGAGGATTTGGTTTGTTTCCCTTGTGTGCAAGGTTGGCATTCCTCTTCCTGATCAAAATCCAATTTAGGAAGTCCTCGAACCAAGTCCTTTTTGTTCAATTTCTTCATTTGATGCAAATTCACATGACCCAAACGACGATGCCAAAGCAAAAGATCATTTTTATACACAACTAAGCATCTATTTAGTATGGGCTTAAGAGCATCGAGAACAATAACATAGAGATTACCATTTCTAGTTCCCTTATATATAACATTGTAGGACAGGGAATCTAGAAGCAAGCATTCTAAAGAAGTAAATAGCACAAGATAACCATTGTCACATAATTGGCTAACACTAATTAGATTATGATGTAGGAAATCAACAAGCAATACATTTTTAATACATAATTCATTGCCTACATCACCCTCACCTATAACCTTACCCTTCTTGTTGTCCCCGAAGGTTACCAATCCTCCTTTCTTTTTCACAAATTTGTTGAAATGGCTGATTTCTCCAGTCATATGCTTAGAGCAGCCACTATCAACAATCCATTTCTTTTGAACCTGCAAGAAAAGAGGATGTCGGAACCCAACTCAAACTTTGGGGTCCGGGGTTAGCTTGGGGACCCATTTCATCTTTGGGTTGGTCCCCTTGGGCTTGTAAGGACAATAGGTAGAATAATGGTCATCACATTTGCAATGAATACAAACCATAAGGTTTTTAGAGCCGGAAGACTCTCCATTGAAAATTGGAGGTTCCACACTCTTCTTCTTACCCTTCTTCTTCTTACCTTTGGGAGCAGTCCCATTATATCCTAAACCACTAGTACCAACTTGTTTGGTAGAGTGCTCTAGGACATCATTTAGGGATTTCTTTCCCAAAAGAAACCTTTGCAAAGTAGATCTTAATTTAGCATTATCATCACTAAGGTTTATAACATTAGTAGAAAGATTTTCAAGATCTTCTCTAGCATGCAAAAGGTCAGCCTCAAGACAGAGGGCTTTAGTAAGAAGAGAATCTTTTTCAAGAGTTAAGCTAGCAACTTCATTTCTAGGCAAAACAGGTCTAGAAGATAAATCATTAATTTGAGCAAGCAATTTTGCATTTTCAGATTTGAGCACAACTATTTCTCTTTGATAGGCATAGACTTCTTTTCTCCTAGCATCATCAATAAGCTTGAGTTCTACATTTTCAGTTTTAAGAGTGTCAAGCTCATCTAGACAATTTTGGTTTTCTATCTTAAGATTTTCAATGTTTTTAAGATATACACCATTCTCAACCTCTACTCCATTGTATTGAAGTTCAAGGTCAAGAAATTGCCCTTGCAAGGATTCTATGCTATCAAGATGCAATTTTTCATTTTCATCAAAAATGTCAATTTTTGCATAAAGATCATCAACTATTTTGCCTAATCTTTTCCTCTTAGATTTACATTTAGCAAAAGATGATTGGCATTCATTAAGCATATCAATGAGAGTTTCCTTAGATAGCTCAAGTAAATTAACATCACTAATCTTACTTACCTCACTTACCTCAATTACATCTTCACTAGTTGAGTCCATGAGGGCAAGATGGCATTCTCCATCTTCAGAGCTTGAGGAGCTTGAAGAAGAAGACTCCCATGCCGCATGAGCTGCATCTTTGGACCTTTTCTCCTTCTTGTCTTTTCTTTTGTACTTTGCTTCTCTTTTGTACTTGTCATCCTTCTTGTGGCTGCTCTTATGATGGCTCTTCTTGGCCTTTGGGAAGTCACTCTTGTAGTGGCCTTTTTGACCACACTCGTAGCACCTAGGAGTTGAGGAGGAGGGCTTGCTCTTGAAGTGCTTACCTTTTGAGTAGTTGGCTTCATGATCATTGACACCTTCATCTTCACTTGAGGAAGGGCAGGGAGACTTCATAGCAAGTTGTTGTTGTCGGACCATTTCTTCAATTTGAGCTTTGAAGGCTGTGTCCTTTATCTTCTTTGATTCTTTTTCTTCTCTTTTCTCCTCTTCCTCTTGCTTGTCAAGCCTAGGTTCATGGGCTTGAAGGTTACCAACCAGCTCCTCGGTTGATAACTCGCTTAGCTTGTAGACTTCTTCAATAGAAGTGACCTTTGGCTCCCATCTCTTTGGTAGAGATCTCAAGATTTTGGCATTGATTGTACCTCTATCCATGACACTCCCAAGGGCTGCAAGGCTGTTCAAGATAACGTTTAGCCTTGTGTACATATCCGCCACTCTTTCATTCTTCCCCATCTTGAAGTTCTCAAGAAGACCACCAAGCATGTAGACCTTGGCCTCCTTGACTTGCTCGGTCCCTTCATAGGTGACACACAACTTGTGCCATATCTCATGCGCCGTGTCACACGAAGAGATGCGGTTGAACTCCGATGGTGTAAGGGCGGCGTAGATGATGCTCACGGCTTTGGCATTGAGTTGAGCATGCTTCATCTCCGCTTCCATCCATGTGGTGATGTCCCCTTTTGGATCTTCATACTTGAGATGGACAATCTTCCACATTTCAAAACTCACCCCTTGGATATAGAATTACATTCTCCTCTTCCAATATAAGAAGTTTGTGCCGTCAAAGACCGGAGGTCTCATGGAGAAGCTTCCTTCAAGGTTGAGTGACCCAAGAGCCGAATCGCCCATCTTCTCCTACTTGTTGAAGTAGCTTGGAGAAGACATGCTCTGATACCACTTGTTGGATCGATGGGCTCTAGAGGGGGGGGGGTGAATAGAGCTACACACACTTCACAAAATCGATTAGACCACCAATTTAATTGAAGTGCAAAAACTAATGCAAGCAGCAATTTGATATCCTATTCTAGCATACAAAGCAAAGATAAGAGATAATGAATATCATGCACTTGGACAGGTGGTTTAGAGTGGTTCCACGTCCTAAACTTAGGAGCGATGTCAGTCCACTACCTAGAGTTGGTTAGACTCTAGGATTTGCAACTTGGTCCTCTTATATATCACGATAAGATTACAAGAAACATAAATCACACAACCAAGGGCTCAATTACACAAGCTAAGATCTTCTACCTATCCAAGGACTTACCCACAAAGCGAGATTCTTCGGCCTTCTACAAAGGACTTACCCAATCTCACCTTTGTCTTCAGCCTTGCAGGAATTACCTATCTTACTTGAGCTTGCCTTGCACCTCTCCTTCACTTGGAGAGCTTGCCCACGTTTTCCCTTCACCAAGGGAGCTGGAGCAATGATCAATCTTCACTCTTGAAGAACAGCAACACATCTTCCCCTTCACTCGGAGAAGAATAGCAGCAACTCCTCTTTCACTCGGAGAAGTAGCTTCAATCAATCTTCAATTTGATTTTGAGGTGGGAAGAAAGAAAGGAGAGCTTTACATAGCACAAAGGATAGCTCTCATACACAGGGACCTATCTCACTCACGAAATTGTCTTGAAGGTAGAGAGAGAAAGGGGCTCAAGGGCTTGGAACACTCTCAACTAAGCTAGAACCAAGTTTGCAATGGAAGAGCAGCTTGGAATGAAGTCCAAGGGGTTCTATTTATAGTTGAGGGTGGCCCTTTATGTTGTGGGACACTTGGGTGCAAAAGAGGTCGTTTTTCCTTCAAGAAAACAGCTATATTTTTGCCCAAAACAATTCACCAACAGTCATATTACTTTTTCTGCAAATTCTGTACAGTACATTCGGTCCAGTATCAATGGGTGTAACTCGACCGATCAAGTAGCAGGCAATCCGATTGTCAAATGATCGGTCGAGTTTGTCCTGAGGAAACTCGACCGACCATTTCAATTGGAAATGGCCTACTACCCAATCGGTAGAGTTCTGTGAGTGCACAACTCGACCGATTGCAATCTTCAGAAAATCGACTCAGGATGATCGGTCGAGTTTCAGGGTGGGAAACTCGACCGACCAAGTGCCTGGAATTGATTTTCTAATTTGCAATAAAAGTGATTTGCACTTGGTGAATTTTGTCCCAAACATTTTTCTCTTCTAAGTTACAAGCATATTCATCGTTACAAGTGATTACATTTCTGTTCTAAGGTGATTTACATGGAAATCCTAAATTACACACTTGTAGCCATTTTGGCTTGCACTTGGCCCATTCTAGGGCTTGTATATGTGATCCTTTTCATGTACCTAATGTCTGCAAGCAATCTTTAATGCACATGTTAGATACATATGAATGGAATGGTTAAGTCATTATCAAAATATAGGTAATGTACAACCTCTAGGTCAACATCTTATTCTCCCCTCACCTAAGGTTAGAGGTCCAGTAGGTGCCTCAACCCTACTTAGTTACATAGACATATTAATTTACATGCAAATCCTTTATTTACTTTTGTTACTGGCAAGTTTCCTTAATTAAAGCTTCATACTCTTGATGTCTCATCTTTTGATGATTTCCTAGCTTGTTTTACTTGTTACAACTATCTTGTCACTTTTAGAATAATCTTGTAACACATACTTTTTCTTCTTTTTCCCCCTTGCTGGGTGTTCTCCCAACCACCCAGGTGCCAGAGCTGTGCAAGAAGGACAAGCTTGAAGGAGGTTTTCCTCAGGAGTTGATCTTTAGCTTTTAAAAAGGATGGCTAGGTTGCTATAGCTAGATCTTGTTTTTCTTATCTTTTCTTTTAGAAATCAATCATGTAGTAAACAATAAAATCCATGTGAAGGCTTAGTATTTTTTATTTCCGCTGCTATTGACATTTTACAATGTATCTGGAATCATGCTTATTTACTTGGAATATTATGCAATCATCCCCAAAGTCTCTATTTTTGTTAAAATTGTGGATGTTTTGTATTTCCTTTAAATTTTAGTAAAGAGGTGATCTCACCTCTTTACATACGGTGTCATTAATATATTTGTTCTAACTTCTCTATTGTATACATCATCTGAATGGAATGAAGTGAGCTGACTTGGTTAACCTGTCCACTATCACCCAAATAGAATCATGACCCTTGGTTGTCCTAGGAAGACTATAACGTCCCATGATTTGAGGTCTTGGACAAAATTATCTTAAAAGGAATGATTGAACTATCCATATCACCAAGGTACACCTCCTTTTCTGGGAGCCCATCACTAAAGAGCTATGTGGTTAAGTGTGATTGGCCCAAAGTAGTACTAGGATGGGTGACCAGTCGGGAAGTTCATCCTGGCTTGCACGTGAGTGAGGGAAAAGTGCACAGTTAAGACTAGTAGTGGTCTGAGGGGCCAATCATCATTCCTGAAACCTTATTAGAGTCTTGGGCAACAGGCCCGGGTGTTACAAATAGTATCAGAGCCAATTCCCCTCTAGTAGGTGGGGCCCACATGGACATATGACATGCTAGTCTTAAGCTGAGGTTTGCACTGAAATGGGGAAGATATTATGAGGCTGTATAGTTAAGCCTTAACAAGGACGTCAAGAGTCTATGTGGGGGTACATTGAGGGATGTGCCTCTACAAGAACCATCTTCCTCAGGCCCTCAACATCTGGAACCACTATCCTATTGTGAAAGCAAATTGTCCCGTCATCCCACTCATGGAAGCCATCATACCTCTTGCTTCCAAACTCTGACATGATGTTCTGTATCATGGCATCACTCTTCTAAGTGTCTTGGATCTGTTGTATTAGGGTAGGCTTTACCTACAACTGCGCTAACAACCCCACCAAGAGAGATACTTCTAAATGTACATTCATCTGGCAAAGCGACACTAACATGTTCCTCCTGTGACACACCATAGAATGTAACTATGCCTTATCCGCAAATGATGAAAAAGAGGACTTCCTTCTTAGAGAATCTGCCACCACATTCACCTTTGCTGAATGGTAGTATATTGTGCAATCATAGTCTTTGTTTAGTTCCATCCATCTCCTCTGCCTCATGTTCATCTCCTGCTTCAGGAAGATATACTGAAGGTTCTTGTGGTCAGTGAAGATTTGACACTTCTCTTCATACAGATAGTTCCTCCAAATCTTCAGGGAAAAGACCACTTCTTCTAGGTCCAAATCATGTGTCGGGTAGTTTTCCTCGTGCTTCTAGCTCCGCTACATCAACACACATCCCAAGCCATTCTTCAAAGCATCATAGAAGACAATGTAACCTTTTCCTTGATCTGGCAGCACTAACACTAGAGCATTGCTAATTTTTCCTTCAACAACTGGAAAGAACGCTGACACTTGTCATCCCAGATAAAAGGAACACATTTCCTAGTCAACTTAGGTCAGGGTTAACACTACATCATTGAAATTCTTGATGAATATCCTTCAGTAACCAACCAAACTTAGAAACTTCGGACCTCAGTCAGTGTCTTGGGTTGTTCCCACTCCAACATTGAATATACCTTCTTCAGGTGTATACAAACACCTTCAGTAGATACGATGTGACAAAAAAAGACACCTTTTCATAGAAACAACATGTTTGAATAGTACCCTACACCAGTCTTTGTCATACTTTTGCAAAGAATAAAAAAATCAAATTAAAACATGCTATTCGAATAGAAACAATTATCACTTAAAATTAGAAAAAGAAAGAAACTCGAGTTGTAGCAATCACCAATTTAATCGCTAATACCTTATTGGTTATGTGGAAAAATAAGGTGCACAAAAATCATGTATTCTGTCATATCCATTGGCTAAAAATAACATTTTACAAAAGAAGACAACCAACCTGGTTCACGTTTAAAAAACTAATGGAAGGAACAAACTGGATGGCAATTAGAAACAATTTAGGTGGTCAACTTTTATATAAATAGTTACAAAATATTAGATATAAAAAGTAGCAATATGTACAAGTAATAGTTATAAAAGATATGTATAATTAGCATACCAAACTAATAGGCTAATAGGATATACTAGCAGAACATGGTCATACACCATTATACAAATGTCTAATTGAAAAAAAATTAACTGTAAAGCACACAAGGTGAGAACTTGCACAGAGACAATGAGCATGTCAACTATGATTATTCATATACATATAGGACACTAGATTCACTAAGATTAGCATACACACACATTACTAAAAAAACTCAAAGCATAAGTACACATACATATTGTATGATTAGTTGACACAAAAATTTGTCACTCTTTGTTATTCCTATGGAAGTTATAGACACGTATGAAGTAGGATTAGCTAGCAAAGATACTCATCAATTTCTCTTAAATACTCTTATAATAGATTTAAGTCAGAGTAATAGACACACATACTACTCAAAAAAGTCAGAGAATAAGTAGACACACAAGCAGTAGGATTAGCTGACACATAGAATTGTCACTTGCTCTTATTCATATAGAAACATATAGAAGACTCACCATCTGCTCTTATGATATAGAATATAGACACATAGAAAGTAGATCTAACACACAAAGATCATGATATTAGATTACTCCCTACCCTTCCCCCGTGGTCTTGCCCTATGCTCCGGCGATTAGGGTTCCCATGAGTGGGCGTCTTCTCTACCTTTCATGTCTCTTCTCTTGTAGGTTCAAGGATAGGACGAGCACCCTGGTATTCTCTCCGTGATGACAGAAGACCTTGCAGATAGATACGCAAGGATGCACTTAACAACAGAAGAAGAGGAGCCCATCAAAATATAGCGGGAGCCGCTTGAAGAAGGATCAGAACATCTGAAGTTGGCACTAGTGGCACAGATCCTCTCGGACAGATGCATAAACTTATGGGAAATGAAGCAAACCTTGACCCAAGCCTGGGGTCTAGCGCAGAAGGTGATCTCCAAACAATTAGACGGTGACAACTTTGTGATTCAGTTCTTGGACTGGCGGGACAAGCAAAAGGTTATCAATGAGGCACCATGGAACTTTGATAATAAGCTTCTCCTTTTCAAGGAGATCGAAGACGAAGAGCATCCAAGAGCCATCGTCATCACGCATAGCCCTTTTTGGGTGTGGATATATGGTTTGCCACTAGGGTTTCGATCAAAGCACGCGATCGAGGAAGTGGCGCAGCGTGTGGGAGCAGTGATCGATCTGGACACTAACGAATTGGGTTGGGACTCATCTTCAAGAATCTGTGTTATGCTGGATACTACCAAACCTCTTAAACGGGTGCTGCGGATCAAGGGGAGCCATAATAACATCATGACTTTGGATCTAAAATACGAAAGGCTAGCGAACTTTTTTTACCACTGTGGGCGGCTAGGTCATGTAGAGAAAGATTGTGTCGAGGGAGAGGAAGAAGATGAACAAGGATAACAGTGGGGAGCATGGTTGAAGGCGTCACCCAGGAAACTGAGGGTCTCATTACATGAGGAGGTCCATGGAAACACTAGAACAAAGAAGAGTATCCAGTTCAAGACCAGACCGGTGACAGACACATCAAAGAATGTAGCGTCATCGTCTAACCGAACCTCGGCCACAAACAAAGTGGATAGAGGTAGTGAGGAAACTGAAGGGCAGAAAATAGACATACAGAGAACACAATAGAACAAAAACAACATTAATGAAGGAAGTGATGAGTCAATTGTCAATCTAGAGGAATGGTTTCCTGAGAAGCAAAACAAGACGGCTGAGCAAGGGGAGGAAAGGGGAAGCAAAGACGAGGGGAGTCAGCCGCACACATTGAAGGGGGTTTCAAGAGTCGAAGGGACTGAGCTGACAACAACAACCAGAGGGGATAAAATAAGGCAAACCAGGGCAGATATGCTAACATGGGGGGGGGGCGAAGGATGGAGGAACATGGAGGTGGGACGGAAGGAGGAACAACAGTAGGTGAAGAAACCATGCATAGAGGTATGAGAGGGAATCTCGACGACCAAAGCACTCACAATTGGGACGAAGAAAGGGGAGCAGAAACACACAGGATTAAGACCAGGGCACAAAGAGAAAAGCTTTAGGGAAGAAAGATATGAAGAAAGGGAAGAGAGATCCAAAGAAAAAGAAAGAGCCACCGTGGGTCTACAAAATGAGCAGAGCCCAACAACTGGGAATACAAGAGTTTAAGGTAATTTGGGAAGCAACCACAAGAAAAAGAGGCACACAGTCAGAACCATGTGACATGGAGCTTGATGAGGCTGACATTTATGAGGTAGTGGGGAAAAAGGAAAGAAACACAGAGAAAGGTATTCTTAAAGACGGGGTTGAGATGGTCCAGCCCCATGAAGAACCATGAAAATCCTGAGCTGGAACTGTCAGGGACTGGCCCACCCTGACACAGTGAATGCCCTTCGGTCTGGGTGCTGGAGGGAGGGCTCGAGCATAGTTTTCCTCATGGAAACTATGATTTATAGTGCTGATTTAGAAATTGTCAAGAGGAAATGTGGCTTTACGCAAGACATTTGTATAGGCAGCGAGGGAAGAGAAGGTGGTTTGGGATTATGGTGGAGAGACGTGGATCTCAAAATTATATCTTTTTCACTAAACCATTGCAGTGGAGAGGTGACAGAACAACTGATACGTGGAGGGTGATTGGCATTTACGGTTGGGCGGACCAACAACAGAAATACAAGACGTGGAACTTGATAAGGGAACTGAAATTAGGATCAGACCTTCCAACACTATTTTTTGGCGACTTTAATGAGATCACATCGAATTCTGAAAAGTAGGGAGGACTGCCAAAACCTTTGAGATACATACAAGACTTTAGAGATGTGATTGATGATTGTGATCTCACGGACCTGGGTTACAGTGGTAGCATCTTCACTTGGTAGAGAGGTCGGATGTCAGATACTTTCATTCAGGAGAGGTTAGACAGAGCTTTGGCTTGCCCAAACTGGTCTTCCAAATTCCTTCAAGCCAGAGTCATACATCTACCCAAATATGAATTAGATCACATGCCTATTGTCATCAACACAAAATAAAGGAAGAAGGAGAAGAAAAGAAGACAACAATATTTTTTATTTGAGCCCATGTGGGTGGAAGAGGAGAGATGTGAGCAGATTATCAAGGAAGTGTGGAGTGAAAGAGGATCTTCTGGTTTAGAATCCAAGATGGAACTTTATGGCAGCAAGCTAAAGAAGTGGCCAAACAAAAATTTTGGAAAGATGAAAAAGAAAATCAAAGAACTAGAAGGGCAACTGGTGAAGGCTCAACTTCTACCCCCTGATAGAGGAAACCTAGATAGATGCACAGACATAGCTGTGGAGTTACAAAGATGGCACAGACGGGATGAGGCTTCTTGGCATGCTAGGTCCAGGGTCAATGAGATGAAAGTGGGTGACAAGAACACAACCTACTTCCATCACAAAGCATCACAAAGAAGGAAAAGGAACAATATTGAAGGCTTATATAATGTAGAGGGACAATGGTTAACATATGAAGAAGAGATTGAAAGGATCATCTTAAATTTCTTTAAAACCTTTTTCAATCATCCAACCCGATGGGATGGGAGGAGGCTACGCAGGGGTTGAAAACCAAGATTGGGGAGGAAGAAAAGGTTCTCTTAGAGAGAGAGATCACCACAGAGGAAATCAAAACATCCCTGAATAATATGCATCCTAACAAAGCCCCAGGTCTGGATGGTATGAAGGCTCTTTTTTTCTAAAAGTACTGGCACATTGTAGGAGAGGATGTGGCCAACTACATCAAAGGGTGGTGGAAGTCTGACAGAAGTATTGCTGAAGTAAATTCTACGTTAGCGGTGATGATCCCTAAAGTCCAAAAACCTACTAAAATTGGAGAATTTCGTCCTATCAGTCTGTGCAATGTTGTTTATAAAATTGCTTCAAAAGTAGTGGCAAACAGACTGAGACCGATTTTAGACAAGATTGTCTCAGAACAGCAGAGTGCTTTCATCCCGGGCAGGCTCATTACCGATAATGCTCTTATTGCATATGAACTCTTTCACACTATGAAAGGCAACAAGGGGAGAAAAAAGGGCATATTGCTTTGAAGCTGGATATGTCTAAGGCATATGACAGAGTAGAGTAAGCTAGGCTTTAGAGAGAGATGGAGAAGGAAAGTTATGGACTGCATGTCAACCGTAACACATTCTTTTGCCATCAACGGAGAGCATACCAGGAAAACTCAACCGTCTAGAGGACTACGACAGGGAGACCCTCTATCCCCTTATCTTTTCATTTAATGTGCGGAAGCTTTCTCTACTTCTCTATTATTAGCAACTCAACAAAACCATATCCATGGAGTACGGGCAAGCCGTCATGGTCCCCACATCTCTCACCTCTTTCTTGCAAATGATTCTATCCTTTTTGTAAGGGCAACCAAAGAAGAATGCCTGAAATTAGCTACTATTATCAGCCAGTATGAACGGGCATCCAGACAGAAGATTAATTTATCCAAGACTGAGGTGGCCTTTAGAAAAGGGGTGGACAGGGAAAGAAAAGAAGAGCTGGTAAATATTTTACAGGTAAAGGAGGTGGACATACACGGTAAGTATTTGGGTCTTCCCACAATAATGGGAAGATCCAAGAAACAAGTCTTTTCCTATATCCAAGATCGCATATGGAAAAAGCTTCAAGGATGGAAGAAAAATTGCTGTCTAAAGCTGGAAAGGAGGTTCTCATCAAAGTAGTGGCCCAAGCTATCCCCTCGTACATCATTGGTATATTCCAGTTACCATCTTCCCTCTTGGATGAAATTAACATCACTATTTCAAGATTTTGGCGTGGAACACGAGGAACGGAGAGGAAAATTGCATGGGTCAGTTGGGACGATCTTTGCAAACAAAAAAACCAAGGGGCATGGGTTTCCGTAATATCCATATTTTCAACCAAGCTTTACTAGAAAAACAAGTGTGGCGGCTTTTTCACTGACAAGATACACTGGTGCATCGGGTACTCAAAGCCAGATATTTTTTGTCGGGCACAGTTCTGAAAGTGAGGTGAGGACACTACCCGAGCTTAACTTGACATAGTATTTGGAACTCGAAGAGTATTATCTTTGAAGGAATGTAGTGGAGAGTGGGGGATGGGGCAAACATTGACATTTGGGCAGACTATTGGCTTCCAAATACATAAGGCAGAATAGAAACCGCTTATGGGGTCTCTAGCCCGATGATCAAGTTTGTGCATCAGCTTATTGACAATGAAAGAAGGTGTTGGGACGTCGAGTGTGTAAGGATCCTGTTCACAGAGGAGTTAGACCAAAAAGTGTTGGAAATCCCATTGAGCATGACAAGGAGTGAGGACACGATCTTTTGGAAATCGAGCAAGAGTGCTGACTACACGGTGCGATCTACGTACTGGTTGGCTTCACGGTTGACGAGCAACACTGCTAACATGCCCAACAATGAAGGCTACAGACTCTGGAGACTAATCTAGAAGCGGGGACTAATTCCGAAGGCGGCGCATTTCCTATGGCACTGTGCAAGAGGGGCAATGTCTACGATGGGACGCCTCTATGACCGCCATTGTCACGCCGATGGGATGTGCAGTATCTATTTGTAGGAGAAAGAGGATATTAGTCATATGCTTTTCAGGTGCCCACAAGCTTGGGAACTCTGGCGTGATCAGTCCGGGGAGCTGCAAGCTAATGTCAGGAAGGTGGCACATTGGCGAGTGGATGCAACCTTAATGGAGCTCGCATGGAAGGGCAAGGAGGAGGTGGATGAAGATACCATTGCAGCATTATGGGCCGTATGGACGAGGAGGAACGACATCATCTTTGGGAACAAGCTGCGACCACCAGTGCTGGTGCACCGGCCGCTTTTATAGCTTATCCGAGGACACTGAGAAGCTAACAGTAGGAAGCTCACAACTCCTCAGGAAGTAATGAGGGTGAGATGGAAACCGCCTAACCAGCAAGCACTCAAGCTGAACTATGATGCCGCAGTTGGAATCCAGGGTAGGGACGAAGCAGGCATGGCATGGAGGAACTATGCGGGCGAAGTCATGAGGGTAGCAGGGAGCAAAATACCAACACTACTGGACGTGCAGTGTGCTGAAGCATGGGCAGTGCACGAGGGTCTCCTGCACTCAAGACAAATGAGCATAAGCAATCTCATAGTAGAGTCTGATGCGGACAGCGTGATCACCCTTATCAAAGCCAAAGCTCGGAGGAAGGATCATTTGGGTACAATCCTAGATGATATTTACCAGTTGTCTTCTTTCTTTCCTAGTATTTCCTTTTGTTCTTACAAGAGGCAAGCTAATTCACTAGCTCATCTCTTAGTGAGGCGGGCGATTCCCTGTAATTTCTATTTTAGAGATAGCTCGTCTATTCCTATGCCTGTTATGAACTGTGCAGCAGTAGATTTAAGTTAATTAATGATAATAGGTTCCTTTCAACAAAAAAAATCTAACGCACATACTCGTCAATCTTTCTTAGATATTTCTATAATAAATTCAATAAGATTAGTTGAGACAATTGGCTACTGGAAAAAATAAAGCATAATCAGCATACAAGCATTAGGATTATCTGACGCACTAACTCATTACTCACTCTTACTTATATGCAATATATATATATATATATATATATATATATATATATATATATATATATATATATATATATATATATATATATATATATATATATATATATATATATAGTTAGCAAAATTGACATTTTGCTGACCATGTATGGATTGTGTAGCATACTCAATTCTAAGAATATAGGTTAATCCTCCATTCTTCTAGACCCCTATTTGATAGTGTTTTTATCCAATGTATTTTTTTTACAATTGAAAATGCATTAGGAATAATTGGAGCCAAATCTTATCATTACCTGATAAATACCATTTACACACACACACATACACACATCCACGAGCATGGGAGATGGGGGAGAAATCTTTCTCTTATATATATATATATATATATATATATATATATATATATATATATATATATATATATATATATAGATAGAGAGAGAGAGAGAGATCCACTACTACATTTACGGCCTCTAACGTCACTTCCGTTAGCATCACTTATATAAAAAAACTGACCTAAGAGGCTAGAAACGAAGCTAAAGTCATTAGAAAAATGTCCGGGTACCGCTTATAGCTACAAGGTCAGTTATTTAGATATAATCGACGTTTAAAAAGACCAGCGAAATCATATTTTCACGACACACAAAACCATAGCATCGGTTTTTTTAGAAAATCGACCCAACATGTTTCCCGCGGAGAAAAATTTGCTTCATTTTGGCTTCGCACGTCGAGCTATAGGGTTGGGTTTTAGAAATAATCGTCCTCTAAAGTTGTCTGGATAAATTCGGGTACCACTTATAATTGTTGGGTCAGTTTTCCCAAAAAACCGACCATGTAGGACCCCTATAGGGTCAGTTTTTTTAAAACACCATCCTCTAAAGTGGTCTCTTGGGTCGGTTTTTATAAAAATTCATCCCCTAAAGTTGTGGGTTGATTTTTTTAAAGTTGGGTGTGTTGTGGAACTTAGGGGTCGGTTTTCCCTAATAACCGACCCTGAGGAACCACTCTAGAGGGGTCTTGAAAGGTCGGCTATTTTAAAAGACCGACCCCTAAAGTCCAGAACACGCCCAACTTAAGAAAAAATTACCACACACACCTTAGAGGACAGTTTTTAAAAAAACCGACCCAGTAGGTCAGTTTAGAGGACGGTTATTTGAAAAAACCGTCCTCTAAAGTGACCTATAGGGTCAGTTTTTGTTTAAAACCGACCCCTAAAGTCCATACACACCCCAACTTAAAAATATCAAAACACAACTTTAGAGGTCGGTTTTTAAAAAAACCGACCCAGTAGGTCACTTTAGAGGACAGTTTTTTCAAATAACCACCCTCTAAAGTGACCTACTGGGTTGGTTTTTTTAAAAACTAGCCCCTAAAGTCCATACACACCCCAACTTAAAAAATATCAAAACACAACTTTAGAGGACGGTTTTTAAAAAAACTGACCCAGTAGGTCACTTTAGAGGGCGGTTATTTGAAAAAATTGTCCTCTAAAGTGACCTACTGGGTCGGTTTTTTCAAAAACTGACCCCTAAAGTCCATACACAACCCAACTTAAAAAATATCATAACACAACTTTAGAGGATGGTTTAAAAAAAAATGACCCAGTAGGTTACTTTAGAGGACAGTTATTTGAAAAAATCGTCCTCTAAAGTGACCTACTGGGTCGGTTTTTTTTTTCAAAAACCGACCCCTAAAGTCCATACACACCCCAACTTAAAAAATATCAAAACACAACTTTAGAGGTCGGTTTTTAAAAAAACTGACCCAGTAGGTCACTTTAGAGGACGATTATTTGAAAAAACCGTCCTCTAAAGTGACCTATTGGGTCATTTTTTTTAAACCGACCTCTAATGTTGTGTTTTAATTTTTTAAGTTGGGGGTGTGTATGGACTTAGGGGTCGGTTTTTTCATTTAACCGTCCTCCAAGGTATGTGTTCGAGCATCACCTACCTGAGGGGTCAGTTTTTTACAAATAACCGACCCCTAAGGTGCGACAGAACCTACAAAGTCGTGCGCGCCTTGTTCATTTCCTTTTCACTGTCAAAATCTATTTTGACCTTTTTCTTCTCTCGCTCCCACGCTATTTCTCCTTCCAACTGTGTTGTTGTGCCACCAAGCTTTTCCCAGCTCGCCGTCATGTTCGAAGACTTCCTTGGTGTCCAAAGCTCGCCGCCTCCCACACTTTGACAAAGCCGTTCGTGAAGTCGCTGCATCCTCCACGAGCTCCACGAAGGTCACCGCCGTAAGGTCGCCGCCATTACAAGTAAGACACCTCCTTCCTGAGCTTGTTCACAAAGCTTGTTGTTGCTGCTCCACCGCCTAAGGTGTTGCTGCTGCCACCGAAGGTCGTGGCTTGTTGTTGTTGCTGCACCACTGTGAAGCTGCCACCGCCACTTTTGAACCCGCCGCCCCACCTTGAAGCCACCGCCCCAAAAGGTAGGGTTTGGTTTTGCCCTAAAATGAATGTGTGGCCACCAATTTCACTCTTGGTCTTTTGGTTTGTCCACATATTTGAACACTATGGATTTCTACTTCCTTGCAGTAGTTTTGAGTAGTTTCGACGTCGTTCGACGGTCATCTTCTTGCTCTTCTTCCTGTGCATTTTCTACTGCCACAGTCAACTCTCATTTTCATCTCAGTCGCTCAGGTTAGTTACATTTAATTTTTATTTTGTAAATCAACCAGTAATATAAATATGTTTTTATATCTACATTTTATTATCATTCACATGTAAATGTTGTATTATAGAAATTCATATTAGATTATACATGGGTATTCTTATATTGACACTTTAGGGTTTATAGGTGAGATCATCAATGCATGATGTTAACATAATATATAAATATGAAAATATATTAACTTAGAAACCCATTCAAAATTTACTCATTAGGAATAAATTTTGAATAGTCCCCGGTTTGGGACTATTTTTGGATATTTAATCTCACTTCAGATGTAACTGTATAATGTATGTTTAGTTTTGAAGAAAATTTCAGTAGGATTTCCTCATTTGTTCTCTGGGTACATATGTGAGTGGTTATGTTCCATTTACATCGGTGTACTTGGAGAACTTAGGGGAAATGCTGTTGATTTTTTTTCCAAAATGAAACATACATTATACAGTTACTAATGAGATTAAATATTCAAAAATGGGATAGGTGGTACACTTTTGTGAATAGATCTCTACACAAGTCTCACAAAACAATTTAGACCTTAAAATTATATTAGGTGCAAAAACTAAAATTATAGATTTAGTAAACTCGACCGATCGGTCCAGTTCAGATATGGACCGAATGGTCATCGGTCGAGTTCTTTGAAGTGGCAACTCGACCGATCCATCAAATAATCCCATATATCTAGGGATCGGTCGAGTTTGCAACTCATCCGATCAAAAGTATGTTGGAAATTTTGAGAAATTAGTTTTGGCTGTTCAAACGATAGATTTTTGTATCCCAAACATTTTTCTCATCTTAGTTACAATACAAACCATGTATATAAGTGATTAAAGAAATTGTTCTAAGTCGTTTGAGGCTATTTCCTTATTTGGTCATTTGCATGTAGTTTTTCCTGAACTTGATGAGTTTGATTAATGTAGAATTTGATTATTTTCTTGTACCTAACATCTGAAATCAATCTCAAATAGATGTGTTAGATACATATGAATGGAATGGTTGAGTCATTATCAAAATATGGGCAATGTGCGATACTTAGGTCAACAATACTATTAATATTAAATATTTTATATAGTTTTATAATTAATTTTAATGTGATCTAGAAAAATGGATCGAAGTTGGATGTCTATCAAGAACCGTTGTAGTCTAGAGTTTGCCAAAGGTCTTGATGAATTTATCAGATTTGCTGAGGAACATAGGAAACTACCTACATATAGGTTTTATTGTCCATGTAGAAATTGTGGTAACAATTTGAAAGTTGATAATGTTGAGAAAATTAAGAATCATGTCATATGCAATGGGATCATACAAGGTTATAATGAATGGTATTAGCATGGAGAGAAACCGATTCAGGATGATCCGATTCATGATATAGATAATGATGATAATGTCAATGATGAACCGATTCAGGATGACCCAATTCAGGATGATATGATTCATGAGATGCTATGTAGATGTCAGGACAATGTCACTGATCCACCTTCTTTATTTGCAAACATTGTCCATGATGCTGAAAAACCATTATATAAGGGTTGTACTAAGTTCACGAGGTTGAGAGCTGTGATGCGACTATATAGTCTTAAAGATCAAAACCGGTGGAGCGATAAGAGTTTCACTTCATTGTTGTCTTTGTTAAAAGAAATTCTTCCTGAAGGCAATGAGCTTCCAATTTCAACATATCAAGCAAAGAAAATAATGTGCCCAATGGGAATGGGGGCTAATAAGAACATACATGCAATTGACATGAGCTTTGACATGAAGAATGTAGGTACCGTGAATTATTGTAAGTAGTGAGATTATGAGTCGATTAGTAAAATGATGAATATCATGAGACCAAAGACATATATCAAGGTCTCAATGCATGAATGATAGAATTGTAACTTCACATTAATGATAACCTAGGATTTGCAATGATATGGATCTAACACTCTATTGGGAAACTAAAACCCAAAAAATATATAAAGAAAATGTTTAGGACAACTTCAGGGAAATAAATGAGTCAATTAAAACCAATGAACAAGTAATATAATCCACATATGTTATAATCCTTATCCATATTGTGATTTATATTGGGTCTTATCTCCAGTTAATAATATTAAAATCCCTAGCATACCAATAGGTGATAATAATTTGGATAAGATCTATATCTAGATATAATAGGGTATACACATGTTTGCTTTGGTTTGAGTAACATATGTAATGTGCATTGGTATGTATGCCCAGAGATCCAATCATATGATGATTGGAATGTGGCATTAGATACCTAATTTGATAATTATAAAAGGTAATTTTGTCTATTATGTTTGTATCACTCATGAGATGATGACACAAATATAATAGATGTCTAAGGAATGATGTTACTCAATGTCATATGTCTTCAAGTACGAGACTTGAACAATGAGATCATACGAATGTTAAGAGTACATACATTCTTGTTATGTCCCTAGTCATATATTACTATGGAAGCAAAATAGACAACAATAATGGATATCAAGTCAAGCACACAACTACATGTTAGAGATTAGTGTATCGGACAGACCCACCACTGAGAGTGATACATGAAGACCATGGAATCATAGTCAAAATCATCTCTCATAGTGATAGTGGTGATTGTGGTTCTTAGACCTGAAGTCACTACATTCATCACATGTCGTTCATGTACTTTGACATCATCCACTATGATCCTGAATAAGGGTTTCCATAAAGGTGGTGCTTGGGTGCATTGTGACACATGGAGATTGAGTGTAAGTTATGTAGATGATATTTTTCCCTCCTATAGGAGATTTATATCCAAGGCCTCTTGATAAGCGAGACTGAGAAATGTACAGCCGTGCTCATGTGATTCAATATATGATATGTGAACTCACATGCATCTCAGACAGTTTGCTCTAGTTCAAGGAACAAATATTGAATGTTGAGAGGATGATGATTCCATGCATCGATTTTAATCCAGATATTAGCGACAAAGGAACTATACGATCACAATAACACTGATCATGGATTGTAGGTTGAAGTTGTTCTCCAACATTCCAAATTACTTGGGTAGCAATGATGTGTTTCTAGATATTGCTTATTGCTTGTGATGTCATAATTGTTTATGGAAATTCACTACCAACGTAATTTTGGACCTATAGGGTTACACATATAGGATACACTTGGATTAAAGGAGTATATTCATGAATGATGTTTATATTGATTAGTAAAGGTGCTTAGGTATTCAATTAAACAATTGAGGTTCAAAATTTACCAACTGGACTATGAACCCACCGATTTAAGTGTTGAACCAATTGGTTGGAGTGTCAGGTCGTTTGGAAATAGAATTGGCTGATTAATGGTTGAACTAGGTTTACAGGTCCCAACCAAGTGGTTCATGGGATGAACCTCCCAATTCAATGATCAAGTCAATTGGATCAAGGATTGGTGCTGATATTATGTTGTGCATTAATCATACATTGAATACCAATATGATTTAGAATAAGAAAATTGCATGAACTGACCATTTCATGGCACAAACTGATTGATTTTCCCACGAACCGAACGGTTGGGTATGTGAACTGACTGGTTCGTTGTGTGCATGTTCTAGAAAATTCATGAATTTGACCCTTTTGACTCCTGCATAGACTGGGAACCCTGACCCAAGCCTCTCCTATAAATAGAGGGGTACTGGGGGCTTCCCAGAACACAACAGTTGCCCTGAAAATTGTTGTCTTCTCTGGTTGTGGTAACCAATAGAGAGCCCAAGAAAGTCCTACCCGATAAAGGGAGGGATAGAAAGGGAGAGACATTTGTGAGAGAGCAAATTAGCTCTAGCAGGTTGACGTTCGAAAGAGACAACTCCTTCCCATTGACTGTAGTATCACAATGTGGAGTTCTCAGTGGTCCCCGTGGACTACTCTAGAGGTAGGAGGTTGTCTATTTCTTGGAGGACATTGCCAACCACTGTCTGTGGTGCTGTACTTGGAGGCTGGTGGAGACGACTATTCGAGTGTTGTTGCTGAAGAAGGAGCGAGCTACTACCTGAAGAAGAAGCACAATGCTACTACAAGGGTAATGACGTTGGACTTGCTCCAAGACTGGGTATAATATTACAACCTTTCCTTTCTAGATACATTATTTTTGACATGATCTTACTATTTTGAGAAAAGGGAATTAAATTTTTTTATTTCCACTGCCTATATCTATGCATGATTTCCCTATAGTGGTATCAACACCACGTCAATTTGTGGTGTATCTAGATTTAAATCGATATGATCATATTTATTTTATTGCATACAATGCATATATTAAATTGGTTAATGTGCAAATCTTATTAATTGCCACATATGGTCCACAAACTTATGTATATATATATATATATATAAAATTT
This sequence comes from Alisma plantago-aquatica, assembly GCA_963693085.1. Taxonomy (NCBI): domain Eukaryota; kingdom Viridiplantae; phylum Streptophyta; class Magnoliopsida; order Alismatales; family Alismataceae; genus Alisma; species Alisma plantago-aquatica. The sequence goes on from OY856414.1 coordinate 141,191,815, forward strand.
CCACTCGTCACTCTAAAAGTTGGTTTGATGGTGGATGAAAAACATGGTTATGGCCAATAACCCTAGATCTGTGTGTGTGTGTGTATGGTTGATTATTCCTGTTTCTACTCAGTCTGCGTATCGAGTCTTTCTCTTCTTTCTAAATATAAATTAATGCTCTTCTTCCTATTTCCCACTCGAATGTAACTCGAGGTTTTTCCTTATACCATGTAATAAGAAATATGATAGTTTTAATTTATGTTTTGTCTTGAAAAGACGTTCTATACAAGATGAACTGACTGACTCATGAGACAAACTGATCAACTGAAGGACTGAGGAGGCCAACCGAGAGGAGGATGAATAGATCGACTGGTGGACCAACTGATCGGTCGGAGGAGTCCAGGCATCAGTTGAACCTAAGAACCAGATGACCACTTCAGGAGACTAATCGAGCGACCAAGAGGTGGTTCAAGAGTTGAACCAATCAACCCAAATTGGTTTGAGTATATCTTCATCAACAATAGGTTGCATATGATGTGGACCCTAGGTGGTAGTAGTTCCTCGTGGCTCCAAGGAATTACAGTAGTATGGCCATAATCATCACTTGTGTGTTTTAAATATTGCATGTTCTCATTTTTGGTTATAGCATGTATATGATACATAATAAGTATGTGGTGATTGGATATGTATACATATTTATATATAAAATCTCTCAATATAATATAAGTCTTAGATGCCTTCCATAAGCAGCACACATGAAAAGCTTGATCAACCAAGTGTAGGTTACACCCAATCGTGGTGTTCCATTCATCACATGGAAGTGTGGTGGTAGATATGTAGGTTCTGCCCAAGCAGGGTCCATTTCTATCATTTTGGCTTCTGGGTCAGGATTAACTGAGTGTACTTAATGGGATTAAGCACTAGAGGCATGCAGATTACTATGGTAAGGAGATGGGCATATCGTCTATCTAAGAATTGCATATGATGCAATTGGCAAAGGTTGCCTACCTTAATAATTGACTATGGATACTGGTGTTGGCTAGGTAATAGTTGAATTGTTTTGGATCTTGGCTCACTATAATATTGTACACTACAATCTTTCAAATTGATATATGATGGTTATCATTTTGAACAAGAATAGAGAGAGTGATGATTAATTAAAGGCCTAATCAATATCATCAACTTATTAAATCAAACAAATCAAAATGTTCTGAAAAGTTACAATATTTCTTTGTAGAAACTAATGGCAAACTCAGACACATTATTATTGCGATCAACCCTTGAGTATACAACTAAATGGGATTAATGTTCCACAACTGGTTAAAGACTTTGGAAATTTTTCTCATCGATGAGAAAAGGCTCTATGTCCTTAAAAGACCAGAGTCGGAGGAACCTACTCCAAATGTGCATAAGGATGAAATGGATGCTTACTTGAAGCATGCCAATGTTACCATATACATTGAGTACCTTATGTTAAGCTATATGAACTATGAGTTACATGAACAACATGAAAAACATGGACATTCTCGAGATGGTAACACATCTTAAGAATTATGTAAAGCAAGTAAGGTGTGATGTCTCCAAAGCATTACTTGAGTGAAAACTGACAGAGGGAGATCCAGTAGAGCCCCATGTGCTCAATATGATTGGGAATATGGAGAGAGTGAGATTTCTTTTAGGTCAAGATTTGACCACAAATATGAATCTACAAAATCATTATATGAGTCTACAAATCATTCTATGAATCATACATCCAGTTTATCAAGTATGACTTGAGTAACCTGGCTAAAATACTGTCAAAATCACTTGACATATTGATGCCAAAGAAATATTGAAGAAGGAAAAATCTATGATGGTGATTAGCAGAAGCGAGTCCAAGGGTAAAGGCAAGGCCAAGAAGCGCTCTGAGGCTAAGATAAAGTCCAAGTCTTCAACACTCAAGATAAGGAGAAGGGAAAGTGCAAAAGGAATTCATCCTTTTATTTTTTTTTTAGATTTACGAGAGAACCACCCCCGCAGAAGCGCCACATTCGTGACCCCCCCATGCGGCGTAAACTCTCGGGTCCCTGGGCGTCCCACAAACCTAGGAACCATTTAAAGCGCACAGTTGGCCGGCCTGCGCGATGGGTAAACACTTCAGGGGCGGCCGCTGGGTATCGAACCCGGGTCCCTTCACGAGGGGGCCCGTGCCCGAACCACCTGAACCACTCCCCCCGGACTAATTCATCCTTTTTACTCAAAGGAACAAAGAAATAAGGAAGAGATAGAGATCTCTACTTTAGGACCCAATAAGAAGTAAACTAGAACTGTATGGAGCAAGAGTTGCTACCACTACAGTTAGAATCTATCATTCATGGGCATGTAATAGAATTAGTGAATTTCTACCTGCCACTGAACATGTATCTTGTATGGAAAAGAATGAACATTTCATGGCAATGCCCTATGTCTCACAAACTATACTTGATAAGTCTGAAGACAAATACATGTATGAAAAAAATATTGAATGACTTGATGACTCAAACAACGAATACCTATAACATTCATATCTAGAGCACATAAATGAGAAATGCATTTCCAGATTCCATATGATGGTTATATAGACTCTTTTGGTTATGAACCAATAGAGACATGCAAGTCTTATTTATTGGGAAAGATGACAAAAGTATCTTTGCTAGATGTAGTGGAAGAGCGACTATTCTATTATGTCTTATACATATTGATGTATATAGACCATTTAGAATAAATGCTAAAGGTAGTTACCAATACCTCATTATATTTACAGATGCTATCAGTATATATGGAAATTTGTATTTAATGAAATACAAGTATGAATCTCTTGAAAAGTTAAATGATACCATAAATAAAATACATGTCCATCTTGGTAAAAGTATTCAGATACCTCGATATTGAAATATTTTAACCAAAAGTTTGAGAACCTTTTGGGAGATCATGATAATGTATCATGATTTACTCCACTTGAAACACAATGATAGTGTATCATGAGAGTGTATCAGAAAGAAGGAATGCCACCTTATTAGTCATGGTGCGATTATCAATAAAATCTAACTGATCTTCTAAGTTCTCTTTGGGCACATGATTCACACTAAAATGTACCGTCTAAATGGTTCAAAAGTCACTATATGATATATGGCATGGAAGGTGTCCCAATATGTCTTTTATAGTGATTAGGTATGAATGATTATATAAGAAAATAGTTTCTTAGAAATTTTTGTCTACAAATCAAATAAATGTAATTATGTTAAAATGCTACTCTTATCCCAATCCAACAAAAAAGTTGTTTGTGGACCTGGATGGCTGTATTCCTGAAGAGGAACTTAGTTCCAAAGGAATCCATGGGAGTAAAAGTAGAACTCAAAATTTTTGAGACAAACAAGAAAACATTGAACCTAAAGAGGTACAATAGGAACAAGGAGAATCACAAGATGTTGTGGATTCTCAAGTTCCTTATGTAACACACAAGACCCATAGTTCTGGTAGAACATACCTTGAGCTTGAAAGATTATGACATCTTATGACTCAAGGGGTGGTGAGTTGGTCATATTGTTGGGAAATATGGTACATGGTAGGCAGTGAAATTTAATATTTTATTACCATGTTCCCCATAAATAGTAGATCAAATCAATAACTATAACGCATGAAGGATGGTTTATGGGATATATATGGTCCTGGAGCAAGTCCAGTGACAATCCTCTTCATTGTAGATACAAAAATTTGAATCCTAGTTGCATTAGGACTCGTCTGACTGTTGTACCTCCTGGTCTACACCACAGACTACAGCCATGACGTCGTCTTCTTCAGTAGCTCCTCTTATCACAGACTGTTGGTTGACGTTGTCCTCCACGTGGAAAGCAATGACTTCCCACCTCTATGGTAGTACACATGGACTTCCTAGAACTCCTATCATCCTTTTGGGTTGGATAGGAATGAGTTGTCCCTCTTCGTCAGTGTACTAGTCACCGATTTGCACTCCCACAATGACAACTCTGAGTTGTTCTCTCCCGTGGCTATCCCTCCCTTGTCGGGTTGCTGGGGCTCTCGTGGTTACCACAACCAGAGAGGACAACAATTGCCAGAGGAACTAATTTACAATTGTCTATGTTGTAGTTGTACTTTGGGAAGCCCCCAGTACCCCTCTATATATAGGAGGGGTTAGGGTCAGGGTTCCCGTTCCCCAACCAATGCGGGACTAAAGCGGGAGGGGAAAGAACAAGTAGGTCTTGAATTTTTGTAACTTTTCTTATAGTTTCACATCCTGCGTGCGATAAAACGGTCGTCTCCCCAAGTGAGACAATCGTCTTGCACATGAGACAATCATTTCGCTAAGAGAAATAGTCATTTAGGATGCGAGATGGATGCTTTCCTAGTCAGATATGAATTGGCAAATCATTTCCTAATTAATGTCATACATTAATTTACTTTTACTTCAAGTATGTGCAATTGAAATGAGTTTGGAAAACTTCATAACTTTCATTCATCCCAACCAGGCCATCTCACACAAGAGAGATGCCTGTCTCACTCACCCAGATGGTCGTCTGGTGAGTTTGAATCAAGCCGACCGGTTCATAGGGTAGAACTAAGCCAATTCAATTTCTAATATGCCTGACAACCCAATCGGTCATCTCAACACTTGAGATGCCCGTCTGTCTGCCCAAGCACCCATCTCATTCAATGAGATGGTTGTTTGGAAGTTCAGTCAGCCAATCTGTCATTCTATTGTGTGAATTGAGTACCTAAATACTTTTGTACTTAATTCAATCATCATTTAAGATGAAACTTCTCTTCTAGATGAGTTCATATGTGTGTTACCCTATAGGTCCCATATCACATTGGCAATGAATGTCCATAACAACTTATGACATCACAAGCAAAGAGTGGTTCCTAGTCACACATCATTGCTACCCAAGTAAATGGAAAAGTTGGGGAACAACTTCAACCTACAATCCGTGTATGGTGTTACAATGTTTGTATAGTTCCTTTGTCACTGATGTCCATATTAAACTAGAGGCATGAAGCAGTCACCCTCTTTATTATTCAATCCTTTTCTTGAAACAAGAGCAGACTGTCTGAGATATATGTAAGCTCAATATCACATATTGACTTACCTGTGCATGGCCATGATTTTCTCAGTCTCTCTTATCAAGAGGCCTAGGACATCACACTCCAGTAGGAGGGACAAATCCCATGTATATCACTCATAGTCAATCCCCATGTGTCAAAGTCACCCAATCATCACCGTTATAACAACCATGTTTCAGGACTGTGTTTGATGATGTCAAAGTGTACCCAAAAACACGTATTGAGTGCAGTGATTTTAGGTCTAAGAACCACAAACACCACCATCATTGTGAGAGTTGACTATGACTTCCATGATGATGGATTCCATGTGTCAGTCTCATGGTGGGTCTGTCCGATACACTATTCTCTAACATGTATGTGTGTGATTGGTTTGATATCGCCATATCATGACTAATGAGATTTAGTCATTGACCAACTCACACTCTAATCTTATGTGTCATTGTTGTCTATTAATCTTTCCACAATGATAAGCATTCAAGGACATAATGAGAATATGTATATTTACTCTTAATGTAATGACCCCGCCTCCCGGTAACCCCCAATTAAGGGAGACCAAGAGGTCAAAGCCGTTATCCCAATAAACCAGATCAAATAATCGATAATTAATCAATAATAATTATGAAATTTTACCAACTAAATTGAAATCTGGTATAAAATAAAATTTTGCATACCTTTTCAAAATTTTGGAAATCTACTTCTATCCACAGCTTGGATATATTCTATCTAATCCTCCTTGCACTTTATCTCTTATTTTCACAATGTGTCACTTTACTATTTGTTCATTTCAAGGTTGTACCTAAAACACCGACAAATAAAATGTCAGTCAGCATATAAGAATATTCCGGTATGTGGGGACAACCAAAATTTCACAAATATGGCGACTAATTATTGCAATCAAGGTAATTAACAAGCCAATTTACATTTTCAATGTGTCATTCTCCACCTCTTTTGCCCTAACCCTGGATTACCCCCTTTAGGGTCTTTCTTTTTCCATTGACCTAAGGCCACCTTCTCAATCCCGAGCTTGGTGCCTGGGGTTACCCTTCATGGTGCCCATTAGTCATGCAACATAGACCACCTTCTCATTCCTGAGCTTGGTGTCTGGGGTCACCTCTCATGGTTCCCACTGGTCTTCCCTCCTGGGCTTGACCTTTTTGCATCATCCATCAGGGTGGCATGTAGGTGCGAGAATACACATTTATATTATAATTGTGATAATCATAGTGACTTTATAATTTGCAAGTATGAACATCCAAACTGATAGGTTGCATTCAATGCGATTAACCATCTGGAAAATCTTCGGGAAAACTAATGCGATTAACCATAATTAACCACATACCTGTCGAGATGACTTGAATGCAGAAATAATTCAACCAATCAAGAAACCAAGCAAGCACACCCAAGTTGATCCTGAAATAGGCATCCAATTTTCCTATCATTAATCATGCCATCATGGTCTAGTTGTTTCCTAGGGTTACTAGTCCTTTTTAGGGTTTTGATTAAAATTAGGGTTTCACTTCATTTTTATTATTTAAACCCTAATTTTATAAAATTAATAACAATCCCTAATTATCTCATCTCTCTTTCACAAAAGATCCTAAGATCATCTTTTAGCAACATGAAACCCTAATTTCGGGTTACAAGCACTTTTCTTTCCTTTTTCTCCTAGTTAAGGTTTCTAAGTATATTAACCATCATATTAGGTTAAAAACCCTAAATCTTGCAATTTCATCTTCAAAATAGGTTAATATTCATCTTTATCATTAAAAAAGTTAACCTTGCTCGAATTAACTTATTTGTACTACTAAATCTACCCTTTATCATCAATTAGGGTTTCTAACCACAAATTAATACTTTTCCATCAAAATTATTCACTTTTGTAAAAAGATACTGATTTAGGCTACCAAACCATTTTTAACTTATCCCTCGTATTTTGTAGATCAATTTTCATGTATAAACTTTTCTCATCCGAATTTTGTAGTAAAAGATATGGTTTTTATAAAGAAAATCCTTTTTCTGATTTATTTGTTAATCCTTAGAAAAACAAGGATTGTTTGATCCATGGTCCGCGGTCCTCTGAGGATCCAACGGCTCAGGATCCACACGCCTATCTTTGATTTACATTGTAAAGGAACAAAATGTCCTTACCTGGATAGAAGGAGATAGGAGGGCACTCAGGTAATTTCATGTGGTCTTCTTCTTCTTCTTCCTTGCGACTCTACTTGCTGCTGCAAAGGTCAACCTTGCGGTTGACTTTGGGATGCTGGCCACCTACGACAAAGGTGAGGATCCAGAAGGCTCCGTCATCCCTCACCGAACCTGACGAGGCCTTCAATTGCTCGTCCTAGCCATGCTAGCACTGCCGCCAACCTGCCAGACTCCGGTGAGGCAACCTGGGTGGATAAGGGGGAAGGTTAGGGTGAAAGGAGCAATTGGAGGCACAAGAGCACTCCTTGCAATTAGCCATAGATTTTAGGGTAGCAATTAGGCATGATGATACCCTCCCTCACCCTCCCCTATATATAGGGTTGAAGGCAGGCTCACAAGATTTGAGTATTTCTGAAAACGACGACCAAACCCCTACTAAGTAGGGATGGTTCTCTTCGGTTTACTCTCCTCAACTCGAAGGAAACGATAGCTGTCTTACAAATGTTTTGGATCACGAGGAATTTGAGAGGGAAAATCCCTATGCAACTCGGTAGAGTCCCAGTATGTGTGGGACTTAGATGATGAGTGTCTAGCATTGGATTGAGATCCAACGGTTCTCATTGCATGCGTTCATCCAAAAGGAAAATCATTTTCCTATTATCAAAATAATTCCATATTTTGGAGATAACTTGAGAAATTCATATCTCCTAAACCATAGCTTCTTTTTGTCTCAAATTTTAATGGAAACTTTGTCTTGGAATTATATAACTATTTATTAAATTTGGGAAACAAATTCTAACAGATGGAATGGTTTCCTTCCCTCCCAAGTTATCCATCATTTAATCCAAAATTAATTAGTATTTCTTTTCCCTTTGCCATTATCTTGTTATTTTGGGTCCCTTGGACCTCAAGAAAACCTAAAGGCACGAATTCCCACCTTAGGAACTATCTATTTTCCTTTATCCTCTTATAAAAGTCTATTTCACATATTCTCCTTTTATTAATTAAATCCTTTTCCTTTTTATTTCTCCTTTCTTTACAATTGGGCTCAATGGCCAACAAAGCCCATTATCAATCAATCAAGGCCATTTCACACGAAATACATCACAAATCAAAATTAGATTTCATTTATTCTTTAAAAGAGAATTACACCTTTCATTACATACTTAGGAAATTTGAGGTTATAACATCCTCACCTCCTCATAGGAATTTTGTCCTCAAAATTCAAACAATCAAACAAACAAATCAAGTTATGCTTTCTCCATGTCTGCCTTCCGCTCCCATGTGGCCTCATCCTCTCCACGGTGTCTCCAAAGAACCTTTACCATCTCTATATTCTTGCATCTGAGCTCTTTCACCTTGGTATCTAGAATCCGTAAAGGTGTCTCAAGATAAGTCAGCTTCCCTTGAAGCACAATAGGTTCAATGCTCAACACATGGCTCAAATCTTGCACATATCGCTTCAGGTTGGACACATGAAACACATCATGCATCATGCTATACTGAGGGGGTAACACCAAACAATATGCAGCTTCACCAATCTGTTCTAACACCTCAAATAGACCCACGTATCGGGGACTCAACTTTCCTATGTTCTTAGCTATAGCTCGGAGCTGTCAGATTTTCAAAAACACATGCTCTCTAATAGTGAAATGCACATCAGTCCGCTTTGCATCATCATATGACTTCTGTCGATCCTAGCCTCTCTTCAGCCTTTTCTCATTCAAAGCAACTTTATCAGCATACACTTAGAGCTCATCTGATCTCAACATGGTCCTCTCACCCACATCATCCCAATGAAGTGGGGATCGACACTGTCTCATGTACAAAGCTTCATACGGAGGCATCCCGATACTGGCTTGGTAGCTATCATTGTAGGTAAACTCAGCTAAAGGTAGGTATTGTTCCCATGAGCCACCCCAATCAAGCACACAAGCTCTCAACAGATCTTCTAATGTCTGGATCGTCCTTTCTGAATGAACATCCGTCTGGGGGTGATAAGCGGTACTAAACTTCAACCTAGTAACAAGTTCCTCTTGAACTTGCTTCCACAACTTTGAAGTAAACTTTGGGTCTCTATCCGAGATGATGGAACTGGGTACGCCATGTAAACAGACTATCTCTCAGATATACAACTCAGCTAGGTCTGACACTTTAGCAGTGGTCTTTAAGGCAAAGAAGTGTGCTGATTGGGTAAGATGATCTACCATGACCCATATCGCATCATGACCTTTCCTGGTCTGGGGTAGACCTACCAAAAAATCCATGGTAATCTGCTCCCATTTCCATTCTGGAATCTCTATCAACTGTAAAAGCCCTCCGGGTCGTTGGTGTTCAGCCTTCACCATCTCGCATGTAAGACAGCTGGCCACACATGCCGCAATGTCTTTCTTCATTCCTGGCCACCAGAAAAACCGCTACAGGTCCTTGAACATCTTAGTGGTTCCTGGGTGCACTGTGTATTTGGATCCATGAGCTTCTTGAAAGATACATTCCTTTATCAACGAATCTGCCAGAACCCATATGCGATTCTCAAACCTGATTCCTCCGTCTACTCCCACAGATAGACGAGTCTGTGGTTTCATCATCAAACCTTTCATCTTGTCTAGATCTTCACTGGTCAACTGTGTTGCTATGATCTCACTTAACAACTCAGATTGAATCTGGATATTAGCCAAATGAACTCGATCTTCTAGCGGTTGTGGAGTCCACTCCACCTGCTCCTCCAAACTCTTCCACTGACTGGACAAAACAACTGCACACTTAAGCTGTTTCTGACTCAAAGCATCCACTACGACATTCGCCTTACTAGGATGATAGGCGATGGTGAAGTCATAATCCTTCATATACTCCATCCATCGTTGCCGTCGCAGGTTCAGGTCTCTCTATGTCAACATGTACTTTAAGCTCTTATGGTCATTGAAGATCTCAAAGGTAGCACCGTACAAGTAATGCCACCATATCTTCAAGGCATGGATAATAACAGCTAGCTCTAGGTCATGTGTTGGATAATTCACCTCATTGGGCTTGAGATGTCAGGAAGCATATGTAACCACATGCCGATTCTGTTCCAACACACATCCAAGTCCCATCTTGGAAGCATCAGTGAATATCATGAAACCCTCATTTCCAGAAGGTAGAGTCAACATAGGGGTAGTGGTCAACTTATCCTTCAACTCCTGGAAGTGAGATTCACATATGTCAGACCACACGAACTTCACATCCTTTCGGGTTAACATGGTCAGCGGCAAAGCAGTCTTTGAGAAATCCTTGATGAAGTGACAGTAGTATCCGGCCAACCCTAAGAAGCTGCGAATCTCATAGGGGTTCTTTGGTGCCCGCCAGTCTCGAACTATCGATACTTTGGCTGGATCTACGGCGATCGTTCCTCCTAAGATGAGTGTCCAAGAAACATGACTTGGTCTAACCAAAACTCACATTTTGAGAACTTTTTGAAAAACTTATGCTTTCTCAAGATATCAAGGACTCTACCCAGGTGGTCATGGTGTTGGGCTAGGTCATCCGAGTACACCAAAATGTCATCTATGAACACTATCACAAAAGAGTCAAGGAAAGGCTAGAACACACTATTCATGAGGTTCATAAAGACACTAGGTGCATTGGATAATCCAAACGACATGACCACAAACTCATAGTGACCATATCGACTTTGAAAAGCCATTTTGGGTATATCCTCACTACTTACTTTCACCTGGTGGTATCCTGACCTCAAATCGATCTTGGAAAAGACTTGAGCTAATTTGAGTTGGTCAAACATGTCATCTATTCTAGGTAAAGGATACTTGTTCTTAATGGTTGCCTGGTTGATCATCTGATAGTTAATACACATCTGAAGCGACCCATCCTTCTTCTTCACAAAGAGGACTGGTGCTCCCCAAGGTGATGTACTGGGCTGGATAAAGCCTTTATCTAACAACTCCTACAACTGGGTTTTTAACTCAAGCAACTCTTTAGGGGCCATTCTATAGGGTGCCTTAGATATAGAGTTAGTCCTAGGAGCTAACTCGATGGAGAAATCTACCTCCCTCTTAGGGAGAATCCCTGGTAGATCATCTGAAAACACATCCACATACTCCCAAACTACCTCTATTTCCTCTAAGGATCAACCCTTAACCTCAGGTACAATAACTATGGCTAGGTAGGCTCGAAAACCTTTGGATACCATCTGTTCAGCTTTCAAGGCAGACACATAAAGGCTGGTTATCACATCCTTCCTTCCTCGAATGGTGAAGTGTGGATGGCCGATTTTCCTAATAAGAATCTTCTTCTCTCTATAGTCAATCTGGGCTCTGTAGGTGGAAAGCCAATCCATACCAATGATTACATCAAAATCATTCATATCGAGAAGGATGAAGTCAGTGGGAAGCTCATGGTTCAGATACTTCACTGGCAAGATGGGGGTTTTCAAAAGAGATGTATAAATATGACCACTCGGGGTTGTGACATCCAAAACATAACCCAAATCCTTGATATCCAAACAAAGCATAGTTGCCAGATTTCTTGAAATAAAATTATTAGTAGAACTATAATCAAAGAGTGCTTTTACATTTTGTCCCATGACTTCCAACATGACTACATAGTTTATGCCATATCAAAAAACTACTACACGATCTACTGAACTAAAAGGAAAACTCTAGGAGTTATTACCCTCGATCACCCTATTAGCATTCGCCTGAGCTTCTTCATTGTCGATGGTGAACACTCTAGCTTGCCTCCTCTCTCTAGATGGGGGTGCTCCTACTGGAGATGCTACAACCACTGGTTGTGATGCCACGGGTTGTGACCCCAAAGGTCCCCTTGGGTCAGGATGAGGGTAGTTGGTGAGGAAGTGTACCTCTTGCTGACATCTTAAACACACCTTCTTCTCAAAACGACACTTCCTAGGATGTGTCCGTCCGCAGGTGTGACACTGCTGGAGGCGACCACATGGCTTGACTTTGTGCCCATGCTTGCTTTTGTTGTGGTTGCGTCCTTGCCCCTTCTTGTGTTCATTCCTCTTCCCTTGAGCTCCTTCAGTGAAACCCAGGTATCCCTTGGAGGGATTCTGTGCAGGCATCACCGTCCTTTCCATGTCCAAGGCGGTGTTGTAGGCTTCAGAGAAGGTCTTCGGCTTACTAGCCATCACATGAGGCTTGATGGCAGGGTGCAGATGCTCTATGAAGTGGTCCACCCTCCTTTCTTCATCCATCATGTGACTGAAACATTCCAAAATGCAGAACTTGCGACCAAAGTCCGCAACTGACAAGCTTCCCTGAGTCATGTTAGTGAACTCCCTTTCCTTCTCCTTCTTGGCTGAGACGGGGATGAATCTGGCAATGAAGATGGTCTTGAAATTGGTCCACGCAATAGGTTCTTCGCTCAAGTCTCTTCCTGTGATATGGTTCTCCCACCATATCTTGGTTGCACCTTCTAATAGGTGAGCAGCAAAGAGAACCTTCTTATTGGGCTGCACCTCAAGCATACAAAATCCATTCTCAATTGCAAGCAGCCAAGCCTCCACCTTGTCGACCACTTTAGACTTATCTTCTCCCCAGAACTTCTCGATGTTCAACTTGACGAAGTCCAAGATGGTGGCTCCCAGTCGAGGATGAACATGTAGTGGCTCACCATTCTCATATCTAGCTATGTCCCTGAGGATTAAGGCATGGATAGCCTCAGTCAGCCGTTTCTGTTGCTCCATCCACACCGCATCCGTAGTGTGGACTACCATAACCGGTTCCAGACCACCAGCCTGGTCCTACTCCATCTGGGATACCTCCTCGTACACATGTTGCTCCTCATATCGTGGTCCTTCCTCTTATTCAAGGTTGTTGAAGGGTATTGGTTTAGGGTTGGGGGCCTCATGTGCAGTTTCTTCAGGCCTCTTTCTCTTCTTTGAGGTTTCGCCACCACTGTTCTGCTTCCTCTTCTCAGAAGACCCATTCTCTTTGTGGGGAGGCCCACCACCGTTGGCGGCAACCGGGATAGACACAATCTTTGTACGAGCCATCTACATAAGCACACAAATAGACCTTTAGTCTATACTTAAATAATTATACTTATCTCGATGACATCTTAATTACATATCTTTTATTAATTTGGTGGAGGATTCCTTAAACTTTATCAACTTTACCCATACTTCAAGAGGGTGAGGAAGAGAGAGAAAATCCTAATCCTCAAAATCCTTAACAACATTTGAGTTGAGAAGAGATGAACAAGATGAGAGAGTCCTAAAGGTATCTTATTTCGAGTCAAATCCTAAGACATTGGCCAGGCAGCCACACAATCCAGGAGTCCTCATATTCCGATTAGCGGTATGGAGGAAAATATTGCCAGCCCCCAGATGTGATCCTTTTCTAGACACCTCTGTCTTTCGGAAAATCCTCTAATAACTCCCTCGGTTCTATAGAATTTGTAAAATTTAATAATTATTAAAGATTAAATGAGGAACCTATGCTCTGATACCAAATGTAACGACTCCGCCTCCCGGTAACCCCCAATTAAGGGAGACCAAGAGGTCAGAGCCGTTATCCCAATAAACCGTATCAAAGGTTCGACAATTAGTCAATAATAATTATAAAATTCTACCAACTAAACTGAAATCTGGTATAAAATAAAATTTTGCATACCTTTTCAAAATTTTGGAAATCTACTTCTATCCACAACTTGGATCTATTCTATCTAATCCTCCTTGCACTTTATCTCTTATTTTCACAATGTGTCACTTTATTATTTGTTCATTTCAAGGTTGTACCTAAAACGCCAACAAACAAAACGTCGGTCAACATATAAGAATATGCCGGTATGTGGGGACAACCAAAATTTCACAAATATGGCTAACAAACTAATTATCACAATAAAGGTAATTAACAAGCCAATTTACGTTTTCAATGTGTCATTCTCCACTGCTTTTCCCTAACCCTGGATTACCCCCTTTAGGGTCTTTCTTTTGCCATTGACCTAAGGTCACCTTCTCAATCCTGAGCTTGGTGCCTGGGGTCACCCCTCATGGTGCCCATTAGTCATGCAACATAGACCACCTTCTCATTCTCGAGCTTGGTGTCTAGGGTCACCTCTCATGGTGCCCATTGGTCTTCCCTCCTGGGCTTGACCTTTTTGCATCATCCATCACGGTGGCATGTAGGTGTGAGAACACACATTTATATTACAATTGTGATAATCATAGTGACTTTATAATTTGCAAGTATGAACATCCAAACTGATAGGTTGCATTCAATGTGATTAAACATCTGGAAAATATTTGGAAAACTAATGAGATTAACCATAAATAACCACATACCTGTCGAGATGACTTGAATGCAGAAATAATTCAACCAATCAAGAAACTAAGCAAGCACACCCAAGTTGATCCTGAAATAGGCATCCAATTTTCCTATCATTAATCATGCCATCACAGTCTAGTTGTTTCCTAGGGTTACTAGTCCTTTTTAGGGTTTCTATTACAATTAGGGTTTCACTTTATTTTTATTATTTTAAACCCTAATTTTATAAAATTACTTTTTTTTTTTTGATAAAGGGCGCCTGCCATTTTATTACGTGATCAAATCATTTACAACAAGTGCACGGATCTGATCCTCAAACCCCTCTCCACGAGAGATGGGGTTAACAAAATGACAAGCGGGTGAGGCCAAGGCATGAGCTACCCTATTACCTTGCCTCCTAACAAAACATAAATTGAAAGACAAGAAAAGAGAAGAGAGCTCAGAGATGTCCTTGACGATGAAGTGCTCATAACCACGTCCTCCATATTCCTTCTTCACCGCCTCTATCAGAGTAAGGCAGTCTGTCTCCACAATGACGTCCGTATATCCTTTCCCAAGCGCAAGCTGCATGCCTTTCAGGACAGCCACACCCTCTGCACTAAGCACCGAGTATGGCTGTACTAAACGACACTGGGAAGTCCACAACAGGCGTCCACGGTCATCCCGTATAGCTGCACCACAACCACCATCACCCGTCTGAGAGATGGAGGCATCTGTGTTGATCTTAACACAGCCCAATGGGGGGCGGCGCCAAACTACACTGTCTGAAGAAGGCGCTGAAGCAATCGGGGAGTCGACTCCTCTGCTGACGGCTGCATGGTACTGTGTGTATCTCCTAACAAAGTCGATGAAGCTCGCTGCTAAGCCCGGGAGAAAAGGAGGATGCTCATCAAAGACGTATTTGTTCCTTGCTGTCCACATAACCCATAGAAGCGCCACGCCCTCCTCTTTGCGTCTGTCGTTCTCCTCATCCAGAAGGCTGTCCACAAAACTCCCCACGTCGTGAAGGTCCATCTGTCCCAACCAGTCGAACTCACCTATAGCCCAGATTCTCCTAGCTATCTCGCACTGGAGCAGGACGTGCGTCGAGTCCTCACGCTGCCCGCAATGGTGGCAGCCCTCATCTACAGTCACATGCTTCCTCTGCAGCTCCGTCATAGTAGGAAGGATATTTCTCAAAGCTCTCCAGATGAAATGTTTTAATTTCGGTGGCCATCTTTCTTTCCACAGCCTTCTCCATCTTTCCTCTTGCTCCCCTTCCCACATGTCCTCCCCCAACCTTAGGAGCTGGTAAGCACTCCTGACCGAAAAAATCCCATTGCTTTCCTTGTCCCAAAAAAGGCTATCCTCCACACTCCACCGTGGAAGTGGAATGTTTAGGACAGCCCTCGCAAGATGACTGGGAAAGCACTCTTCTACTGCCTCCCTCCTCCAACCTTTCGTCACTGGGCAAATCAAATCACTCACCCAGTTGTACTCTTCCGGGCCACTCACCAAATACCTATGTACCGTGCCACCCAAGTGAGGGATCCACCTATCCCTATAGATGTGGATGTTCTTCCCATCTCCCACTCTCCATCTCATTCCCTCCTTAACCAGCTGCAGCGCCCCCCAAATGCTCCTCCAAGTGTAGCTAGGACTACCTCCCATCCTTGCATGCAAAATAGAAGAGGACCTGTAGTATTTTGCCTTCAAAATCCGGGCTGCCAAAGACTCACCATGGACCACCAATCTCCATCCCTGTTTGGCTAACAAGGCTTGGTTGAAGACCTTCATATCTCTAAAGCCCATCCCTCCACTCTCCTTAGGCTTGCAAAGCCTCTCCCAACTCATCCAGTGTATCTTCCTATCCCCTTCCGTCGACCCCCACCAAAACCGAGCCATCATCGCCTGAATCTCGTCAACCAAACCATCCAGAATCTTGAAGACACTCATAAGATATGTGGGAATAGCTTGGATAACCGCCTTAATGAGCACCTCCTTCCCCGGCCTAGAGAGATACTTCTCCTTCCACCCCTGAACCTTCTTCCACACTCTATCCTTTATCGCAGCAAAAACAGCTTTCTTAGATCTCCCAATGACTGTGGCGAGTCCAAGATACTTCTCGTGCTTATCCACCTCTCTAACCTGCAGTCGGTCCTTGATCAGTTCTCGTCTCTCCACAGAAACATTTGCACTAAAGGAAACCTCCGTCTTCTCATAGTTAATTTTCTGTCCAGATGCCCTCTCGTATTGGCTGAAAATTTCAGCTAAAGCGGAGCATTCTTCTGAGGTTGCCCTTGTGAAAATAATACTGTCGTCTGCAAAGAAAAGGTGAGTGACCCTTGGCGCCTTCCTGCAAATTCTCGTGCCATGGATTTTGTTGTCCTGTGCTGCTTTGGAAAGAGAGAAAGAGAGAGCTTCAGCGCAAAAAAGAAAGAGATAGGGGGAGATGGGATCACCTTGGCGTAGACCTCTTGTAGGGGTTGCAGTGCCTCTCCTTTTGCCATTGACGATGATCTTGTGGGATACACTGGACACACACTCCATCACCTTATTCCTCCAAACATCTGGGAACCCCATCTTCCTCATAACCTTCTCCAGAAAAGCCCATTCCACCCGGTCATATGCCTTGCTCATGTCAAGTTTGAGAGCCATCAAACCTTCTCTTCCCCGTTTCTTGTGCTTCATCGTGTTGAACAACTCGTAGGCAATAAGAGCATTGTCAGTGATCATCCGCCCCTTCACAAAGGCGCTTTGGTTCTCTGAAATTATGTCATTCAACAGCGGCTTGATCCTATTCGCCAACACTTTTGTGATTATTTTGTACGAGACATTACATAGGCTTATGGGGCGGAACTCAGAAATCCGAACCGGGCTGTTCGTTTTGGGAATCAACACAATATTAGTCTCATTCATATCCTCCATAGTCTCCTCCCCTTTCCACCATATGCTAATAAAAGACAACAGACTGGCTTTGATCACCTCCCAAAATTTCTGGTAGAAAATAGCCTTCATCCCATCTAGGCCAGGAGCTTTGTTGGGGTGCATTTGATTAAGAGCCTGCCATACCTCAGTCTCCGTCGGTGCCTGGTTGAGACATGGGAAATTCTCTTCAGAAATAACACCCGGCATATCAGCAATGAACTCCTCCATTCCGGATGGGGCCGAACTGGCGAAGAGAGAGTTGAAGTACGAGGAGATAATTTCAGCAATCGAATCTTGTTCAGTATGCCAGCTACCATCCTCCTTGAAGAGACCCTGAATCATGTTGCGTCGTTTCCGTTGACTTGCTTTGTGGTGGAAGTACTTTGTGTTCTTGTCTCCGTCTCTCATCTCATTGGTCCTAGCCCTTGCCAACCAGTAGCTTTCCTCCAGACGCTGTAACTCCTGCAGCTCATGTGCTATCTCTGTACATTCTTTCAACATATCATTGGAAGGTGGCCGATTTTGAGCGCTAACAAGCTTTTTTTCCGTCTCTGCCAGTCTCTTCTTGATGTTCCCGTACTTTCCATTTGCCCATTTAGAAAGCCTCTTTGCGCAACTATCCGTCTGACCTTTTAAACCCAAGTCCGCGTTGCTGTTCCAAGCATGTTGCACCACCGCTTTGCACTCCGGGGAAGATAACCAGAAGGTTTCGAATCTGAATTTTTTCTCATAAGAACCGCTGTCCGTACCTCCTCTTTCCGCCCACAGAAGAATCTGTCCATGATCCGAATTGAGAATAGGAAAATTCTTAACCCGTCTCACATTAAAATTCTCACACCATTGCCTGTCAGCCAAAAAACGATCAAGCCTTTCTAGAATGAGATTCTCCTCATGTAAACCACGCTTCCAAGTAAATTTGCACCCCGTGGATCCCAAGTCCGTTAGAAGGCAATTGTCAATCGCCTCCCTGAAGTTGCTCATCTGCCATTCATTCCTTGGCTGTCCTCCTTTCTTTTCTTCATGAGATAGAATTTCATTGAAATCACCTCCTAGCAGAACATGACCCCTAGTCTGAGCACATACCTCCTCCATCAACTCCCACGTACGTCGCCTCTCCTGTGTAGCAGCCCACCCGTACATCCCCACAAAAAGGAAACAGTCCGGACTGCCTTCCACACCCACCTCCGCTGCAATACGATGGTCAGAGAAAGACTTTATCCTCACGTCATCACCTCTCCACCATAAACCCAAACCCCTCGACCTGCCTCTGCTGTCCACATAGAACCCTGCATCGAAACCACATCTCCTCTTCACCACCTCCTGGTCTCCCCCTCTACACATAGTCTCCATGACGAAGACTATATCGGGCAACTCTCTCCAAGACCGCCTTCTCAGAGAGTCAATCGTCCCAGGGCTGCCCAAGCCCTGGACGTTCCAACATAGGATTTTCATGGCTGTTCACGGGTCTGGTCCTCGCCAGTACCCGCTACTGAAAGAGAGATAGGAACTCCCAGACCCTCCTGCTTCCTTCTTTTTTCCCAGTGCAGCTCCGCCTCGGCTAACCCTTCAAGGACACCATCCACTTCCCTTCTGTTTCTTTTCCCCCCCATCTTGTAACAACCACCTCCAGTCCCCGTTCCACTCTCCACAATCGTACTCTTTTCCCTCCTATCTATCTTCCCCATACTTCTCCCCCTCACCCTTCCTATCTTTTTCCTTCCACCCTTCGCCCCCATGAGGATATCAGGCCTCGCTCTTCCCACGCAATTGGTCCCAAGAGCAAAACATCCCCCCGATTCTCCAACACCCTCTACCTCCTCGCCCAAGGTTCCCATAGCCCCCCCTTCATTGCCACCGAGAAGAACAGGTGTGCCCGTAGGTATATCAACCCCTTCATGCTCCGCACCTTCGGTCATGGCCTACCCGTAGGTCTTCGCCCCCCCTCCTGGTCCCTGCGTCAGAACTCGAACATCATCACTTGGCCTCCCAGAAGTCGCTGTGCCTTGAGTGGTGCAGACCTCCCCTGTCGCAGCTGTGTGAGCGACGAGACCCTCGTCTCCGCGGTTCTCCTCCGTCCACCTGCTGTGACCAGCGTCCCTCTTAGGCTGAGTGTGCAGTTTGTCCGTCAACCGTTGCCCAATCTGACCATCGCCTGTTCCCTTCCATCTGCTTCCGTTGGCTTCTATCTCAGCTGCCCGTTTGGTGAAAACTTTCTCAAGATCCTCCACCGACGGTGAACGACCATCTTCCCCTTCCTCCATTGTCTGATCTTTGCCCTGGTAACACGACTCGGTGTCCACGCTGTTGGCTCACGAACGCCCTCCATTCTTCGGCTTCAAGACAAAGCGTAATTCCTTCTCCGATCTGCCCAGCAATTCGTCCTTCATCGACGTCGCCCAACATTTAGTAGGTGATGCTTTGATCCAGGGCCCCCACAGCCGCGGTGGCGCCCCATCCTCGTCCTCTCCGTCATCGGTGCAGTCCTTCTCTAAGTGTCCGATCAGCCCGCAAAGATAGCAGAAGGAAGGCATCCTCTCATATCGGATTTCCACGTCCACGATTCGTCCGCCGCCATCCCGTATTTTTTGCTTCTGCCTTATTGGTTTTGATACGTCAATCTCCACCCGAGCACGACACGACGGCCCCCAGCCCAGGTTGCGCAAGTCAACCGCCGTGACACGACCAACCTTCGACGCCACTGCCCTGATCGCTCCCTCCGACCGGAACCCTAGCGGGAGGTTGTACAGACGAATCCAAAAGAAGCTTAAGTTGATCTCCAACGCCGTCGGGACGTCGTCTGGCTTGATGTCCCTGACCACCAGTAGATGGTTGTCGAAATTCCACGATCCATCCTCGACAACCTTCTCTTTGTCTTTCCAGTGCGTGAATTGGATGATGAATAGGTTCGCTGCTAGCTGCCGGAATCCCACTTCACGCCGCAGCGCCCACGCGCTAGTCATTGTGCGCTTCAGCGCGGGAAAGTTATAGGGCCTGCGTGTCATCAGTCGACCCACGAGAGCTAGGTCAAGGTGATCCTTACTCTCTCCGTCCGCCGTCCCTCCCAGATCAAGAACGTCCGTCTCCTCCTCCTCCCTCACCCTGAGTGCCGCATATCGATCCGCAAGATCATCCGCCATGGCGCGGAGAAGCCCTGCAACCTACAAGAGAGAACCGCCTCGGTGGCGAGAAGACCCCGCGTGCGTCGCCCGAAGGGAAACCCTAGGAGCGCCGACCAGGGAGTTGCTCAACCAAGAGAAGAACCTTCTGATAATTTTACTCACAATCCCTAATTATCTCATCTTTCTTTCCCAAAAGATCCTAAGATCATCTTTTAGAAACATGAAACCCTAATTCCGGATTACAAACACTTTTCTTTCCTTTTTCTCCTATTTAAGGTTTCTAAGTATATTAACCATCATATTAGGTTAAAAACCCTAAATCTTGCAATTTCATCTTCAAAATAGGTTAATATTCATCTTTATCATTAAATAAGTTAACCATGCTCGAATTAACTTATTTGTACTACTAAATCTACCTTTTATCATCATTTAGGGTTTCTAACCACAAATTAATACTTTTCCATCAAAATTATACACTTTTGTAAAAAGATACTGATTTAGGCTTCCAAACCATTTTTAACTTATCCCTCGTATTTTTCAGATCAATTTTCATGTATAATCTTTTCTCATATGAGTTTTCTAGTAAAAGATATGATTTTTACAAAGAAAATCCTTTTTCTGATTTATTTGTTAATCCATAGAAAAATGAGGACCGTTTGATCCATGGTCCGCGGTCCACTGAGGATCCAACGGCTCAGGATCCACATGCCTATCTTTGATTTACGTTGCAAAGGACCAAAATGTCCTTACATGGATAGAAGGAGACAGGAGGGCATTCAGGTAATTTCACGGGGTCTTCTTCTTCTTCTTCCTCACGACTCCGCTTGTTGCTACGATGGTCAACCTTACAGTTGACTGTGGGATGTTGGCCTCCTACGAGCAAGGTGAGGATCCAGAAGGCTCTGCCATCCCTCACCAAACCTGACGAGGCCTTCAATTGCTCGTCCTAGCCACACTAGCACCACCACCAACCTGCCGGACTCTGACAAGGAAACCTGGGTGGATGAGGGGGAAGGTCAGGATGAAAGGAGCAATTGGAGGCATGAGAGCACTCCTTGTAATCAGTCGTAGCTTTTAGGGTAGCAATTAGGCATGCTCATACCATCCCTCACCCTCCCCTATATATAGGGTTGAAGGCAGGCTCGTGATATTTGGGTATTTCCAAAAACGACGACCAAACCCCTACCAAGTAGGGATGGTTCTCTTCGGTTTACTCTCCTGAACTCGAAGGAAATGACAACTGGCTTGCAAACGTTCTGGATCACGAGGAATTTGAGAGGGAAAATCCCTCTACAACTTGGCAGAGTCCCAGTCCGTGTGGGACTTAGACGATGAGCATCCAACGTTGGACCGAGATCCAACGGTTCTCATTGCACGCGTTCATCCAAAAGGAAAATCATTTTCCTATTATCAAAATAATTCCATATTTTGGAGATAACTTAAGAAATTCATATCTCCTAAACCATAGCTCCTTTTTGTCTCAAATTTTAAGGGAAATTTCGTCTTGGCATTATCTAACCATTTATCAAATTTGGGAAACAAATTCCAACGGATGGGAAGGTTTCCTTCCCTCCCAGGTTATCCATCATTTAATCCAAAATTAATTATTATTTCTTTTCCCTTTGCCATTATCTTGTTATTTTGGGTCCCTTGGACCTCAAGAAAACCTAAAGGAACAAACTCCCACCTTGGGAACTATCTATTTGCCTTTATCCTCTTATAAATGTCTATTTCACATATTCTCCTTTTATTAATTAAATCCTTTTCCTTTTTATTTCTCCTTTCTTTACAATTGCGCTCAATGACCAATAAAGCCCATTATCAATCAGTCAAGGCCATTTCACATGAAATCCATCACAAATCAAAAATAGATTTCATTTATTCTTTAAGAGAGAATTACACCTTTCATTACATACTTAGGAAATTTGAGGTTATAACACTTAACATCAGTATGATCTCATCCACAAGGATAGTAACTTGAATACATACGTCATTGAGTAATATAAGTCTCTAGACATTTATAATGTTACATTATTATCTAGTAACTGAATTAAACAGAATAAATTGGAAGCTTGCCTTTTATTAGTAATCAAATCATTTTTACATGATATGCCATTACAATCATCACATGATTGGCTCTCTGGGCATACATAACCAACATACTCCCACTCTCACTTAGAGCCAATCACCCACATATCTTATTCTGAGTGACCTTACATGTCCATCATGCTTCTACTGTGAAAATGCTTTCGTCAAGGGATAAACAATGTTGCTTTCAGTTGGTACTTTGCAAATCTTCACATCTCCACGTTGTATAATTTATCATATGAGATGATACCACCTTTGTATATGCTTTGAGTGCTGATGTGATCTGGGTTCCTTAGCTTGTGCAATAGCCCCATTGTTGTCACAATATAGCTCAATTGCATCGCTGATGCTTAGAACAACCCCAAATTCTGTGATGAACTTCTTAATCCATCCAACCTAGTTTGATACACTTGATGCAACAATATACTTGGCCTCTGTTGTAGAATCAACAACTGTCTATTGCTTGGAACTCTTCCATCTTACAACTCCATTGTTGAGGCAGAACACAAATCCAAATTATGCCTTGTAATCATCTTGATTAGTCTGGAAGCTTGCATTGGTGTAACAGTTTACCACCAACTCTTCCTCTCCACCGTAGACCAAGAACTGATCCTTAGTCCTTCTCAAGTACTTTAGGATGTTCTTTATGGCTATCCAGTGAGCATCAACTAGATCTGATTGATATATGCTCATCACGCTTAAATCATACGAGACATCTAGACGGGTACATAACATTACATACATGGTTGATCCAATTTTCGAGGCATATGGAATCACACTCATGCATTCCCTTTCTTCAAAAGAACTGGGACATGGACCTCTAGAGATGGGGACACCATGGTGTGCAGGCAAGTTTCCTCTCTTTTATTTCTCCATGCTAAACCTCTTTAACACTTTATCAATGTATGTGCTCTGACTTAGTTCAAGAAGTCTTCTGGATCTATCTCTATAGATCTTTATCCCCAAGATTTAGGATGCTTCTCCCAATTATTTCATAGAGAATGTATTTCCAAGCCATGCCTTTACCTTTTGTAAAGTAGGGATTTCATTCCTCATCAATAGTATGTCATCTACATACAATATGAGGAATGTCACCATGCTTCCACTAACCTTATTGTAGACACAAGATTCATCTTCATTTTGAGAAAAGACAAACCCTTTAACTATCTCATCAAAACAAAGATTCCAGCTCCGAGATGCTTGCTTCAATCCATAGATTGAGCTTTGTAGCTTACATACTTTATTGGAAAACTTTAGATCTATAAACCCCTCAGTTTGTGTCATGTATACATCCTCAACAAGATTCCCATTAAGGAATGTGGTTTTAACATCCATTTGTCAATTCTCATAGTCATGATAAGCTGCAATAGCAAGCGTGATCCTGATGGATTTAACCATGGCCACTAGAGAAAAGGTTTCATCATAGTCAATACCTTGAACTTACTTGAAACCCTTGTAACCGATCCGACCTTATAGGTTTGGACCTCTCCATCCATGCCAGTCTTATTCTTGAAGACCCACTTGCACCCTATGGATTTTACCCCTTTAGGTGGATCCACCAAAGTCCATACTTTGTTGGCATACATGGATTCCATCTCAGATCTCATGGCCTAAAACCATTTCTCAGACTCTGGTCCCTCTATAACATCTTTATAGGTTATTGGCTCATCATCTATGACCAATTCACTGCCTTCTTGAGTTATAAGATATCCAAATCTCTCATGATCAAGGTGTGTCCTATTAGATCTATGAGGTTCCTGTGTTACCTGAGGAGTTTGAGATTCCACAAAACCTTATGATTCTCTAGGTTTCTCTGGTTCATCTACTGGTTCTATGTTCTCTTGTTGGTTTTGAACCTCTTCAAGTTCTACTTGTCTCCCACTGATTTCTTTGGAAATAAATTTCTTTTCAAGGAAAGCAATATATATGGCAACAAACACTTTGTTGTCAAACAGATTATACAAGTAGTATCCCATAGTTTTTTTGGGATATCCAACAAAGTAACATTTTTAGATCTAGGGCCAAGATTTTCAAGAAACATTTTCTTGACATAAGCTTCGCAATCCCAAATCCTCATAAAAGACATTTTGGGACGCTTCCTAGTCCATGGTATCTTTTGAATCGACTTAGATGTACTCGGTTTAGTGTAAATGTGGCGGTTTTTAGAGCATACCCCCAGAAGGTATTTGTAAGATCTACTAAACTCATCATCGACCACACCATATCTATTAATGTGTGATTCCTTCTTTCTAATACACCATTATGCTGAGTTGTTCCAGGTGGAGTCCACTGGGATGTAATCCCATGGGCTCTAAGAAGGTCCTCAAACTCTTGGTTTAAGTATTCTCCACCTCAATCAAAACGAAGTGCCTTAATACTTTTACCAAGTTGGTTATGTACTTCATTCATAAACTCCTTGAACTTTTTAAGAGCTTGTGACTTATGTTTCATCAAATAAACATAACCATACCTACTAAAGTCATCAGTAAAGGTAATGAAGTACGGATACCCACCTCTAGCTATTGTTCTAAAAGGTCCACACACATCGACATGTATGAGTCCTAATAGATCATTAGCCCTCTCATTGTTTCTAGTGAAAGGGGTCTTAGCCATCTTGCCCAACACACAAGATTCGCATGTCTCAAATCATTCGAAATCAAAAGAGTCCAGATAACCATCCTTATGGAGTCTAGATATGCGATTCTCATTTATGTTCCCTAGATGACAATGTCAAAGGTATGTTTTGTTTGAGTTGTTAAGTTTAAGCCTTTTGGTATTAACGTTATATACATCTATCTTTAGGTCTAATAGATAAAGATCATAATACATAGGGGCACTTCCATAACATATCCCATCTTTTGAAATAGAATATCGAGCACTTTTAATTTGCAATTGAAATGCATCATTATCCAAAACAAGATACATATATATTGTTTCTATTTATAGCAGGTACATAATAGTAGTTATTTAACACTATTACAGGCCTCGTGGGTAGAGATATACTATAGGTTCCAACTACACTGGCCACAACTCTTGCGCCATTAACAACTCATAGTTCCACCTCGCCTTTCCCCAAAGGTTTAATTCCCTTTAGATCATGCATATGAGAAGATATGTGAGATCCACATCTGGTATCTAATACCCAAGATGATTAAGTAGATAGATTTATCTCAATAACATACATACCTGAAGTGGAGATCACCATCCCCATCTTCTATTTCCTAAAATCCTTCAAGTACAAAGGATGAGTTCCTCTAGTACTTTTCTTTCTCCTTATCTTAGGTGCTGAAGAATTAGACTTAGGCTTGACTACATAACTTTTCTTGATCTTGATTTGATCCTTGGGCTCAGCCATGCTGATCACCATCACGGGCTTGTGCTTTTTCACTTTTACTTCTGCATGAATCAACATGGCAAACAATTCTGACATTTTTCCAGCCGAATTACTCACATGCGGGCATGCAAAAAAATGGCTATATGATTCTAGAATAGTCTTTAGAATCATATGAGTAGCCAACTCTTGGCCTAAGGTAATTCCCAACTCTTCAAGATGATACACATGTCCAATCATATTGACCACATGTTCTTCTACTGAGGTTTCCTCTGTCATCTTTGACTCATGTAGCACCTTTAAGATAGTGTTCCTTTCTTGACTTTCAAGACCAAGTGTTACCTTCTTAAGATGTGTCACAATCTCAATAACACTCATGTCCTTACATTTCTCATGCAACTCATAGTTCATGCAGCTTAGTATAAGGTACTTTATCTCTAAGGCATCATTGGCATGCTTCTAGTAAGATTCCACTTGTGCTCTAGGTGCATCGGGAGGAGGTATTTTAGGCACTGGTTTGTCAAATACGTAGAGCTTGCACTCTTCATTGAGAACCCTTCTCAAAGTCCAAAACCAGTCATGGAAATTTCTCCCGTCAAGTTTGTCCTTCTTCAAGACCAGTTGCAAATCAGATTTGTTTGTCATTGATTCTACAAAAGTAAATTTGCATTGGTCAAAAACTATTTTTGATTTGATTTGAAAATTTTGACGATATTAATTAGGTTTTCAATTATTATCACTCCCACTATTTTATTCGAATTGATAGCCCTCAATATCAATTCGGGATATTGCAGCGTACAATATTTTAGTGGGCCAAGATCCATATTTCATCAAGTCATGAGTCGGATTTTGCCAATCGCCTACAATCTAACTATTTAGGTAGGCCATCATGCCAATTGCATCATATGCAACTCTTGGATAGATGATATGCACAACACCTTGCCATGATCATCTGCATGCCTCTGGGCTTGAGCTCTCCAAGTCACCAGTTAAGCCTGACCCAATAGCCAATACGATGGATACGAACCATGCTTTGTGCAAATCTACATATCTACCATCACACTTCCATGAGTTAGATGTCACACCATGATTTGTACTATTGTACGCTTAGTCAATCAAGATTTTCATGTGTGTTGCTAATGGAAGACTTCTAAGACTTAATATTTTAGTTGAGAGAGTTTGTATAAATACATATACGTTATCCAATCACCACATATGTACTATGTATCATATACATGCTATATCCCACAACAAAAACACACAATAAATGAAAGCGATGATTATGGCCAGTCCTAATGTAATCCCTTAGAGCCACAAGGAGTTACAATCATCTAGGTCTAGATCACATGTAGAAACCTATTATTGATGAAGGTATGTGCTTGCCAATCTGGGTTGATCAGTTCAACCCTTGAACGGATGGGCTCGCCTCATGGCTGGTTGTTAGGTCATCTCACCGGTCGCTTGATCCTTCTGTCCACCATAGGGTATCTCCTCCTGTGGATCGGTTGGGTCTACCATGCAATCGGTCTGTCTTGTCCACCATATCCTCCAAGGTCCTTCATCTGCGTCATAATAGGAAAGTAAACTATCCTACTTTTATATGATTATAAGGAAACCTTGAGTTACATTCGAGGGGAAAAGGGTAGAAGAGAATTAACTTTACATTGGGAAGATACGATAGAGGATTAGTATGCATACAGAGATATCCAAATAAACCATCCACATACAACCACACATAGATAGGGGTTATTGACCATAACCATGCTACACATCCATCTCAAAACCATTTTAGAACGACACATGTAAATTGCATATATATATCATATATATAATAGTTTGGGATTATCGTGGTGTTTGGATTTGATAATATATTATTCACATCACATGCTATAATAGAATGACAAAACCAAAATATGATCATATCAATTATCCCACAATATATTAAATTGACGTTGGATCTGATACAATTGTTGGGAATTATGGTATAGAGCAAGCAATGAAATTTAAAAATTTATTACCATATATCCCATAAATAGTAGATCACATCAATAACTATAATGTAGGAAGGATGGTTTATGGGATATACCTGGTCCTAGAGCAAGTCTAGTGACAATCCTCATCGTTGTAGATGTACAACTATGAATCCTAGTTGTATTGGGACTCATCTAACTGCTACACCTCCTGGTCTATACCACAGACTGTAGCCATGAATGCCGTATTCTGCAGAAGCTCCTCTAGGCATGGACTGTTGGTTGACATTGTCCTCCAAGCGGCAAACAAAAACTTCCCACATCTATGGTAGTCCACATGGACTGCCTAGAACTCTTGTCATCCTACTGGACTGGAAAGGAAGGAGTTTTCCCTATCTATTGATGTACTAGTCACCGACTTGCTCTCCCATAATGACAACTCTCAGTTGTTCTCTCCTGTGGCTGTCCTTCCCTTGTCAGGTAGGACTTGTCAGGGCTCTCGTGGTTACTACAACCAGAGAGGACAACAATTGTGAGAGGAACTGATTCATAGTTGACTGTGTTGTAGTTGTACTTAGGGAAGCCCCCGGTACTCCTCTATATATAGGAGGGGTTAGGTAAGGGTTCCCAGTCCCCAACCAATGCGGGTCTAAAGTGGAAGTGGAAAGGACAAGTAGATCTTGAATTTTTGTAACTTTTCTAGAAGTTTCACAACCTGCATTCAACGAAAGCAGTTGTCTTGCCAAGTGATACAGTCGTATCATGCGTGAGATGGTCATTTTTCTAAGAGAAACGGTCGTTGTGGGATGCGAGACTGTCATTTCATGCTTTCCCAGTCATATATGAATTGGAAAATCGTTTCCTAATTCATGTCATACATTAATTTACTTACACCCCAAGTATGTGCAATTGAAACAAGTTTGGAAAACTCCATAACTTTTGTTCATCCCAAATGGGACGTCTCACACAAGCGAGACACCCGTCTCACACACCCAGACGGCCGTCTGGTGAGTTTGAGTTGAGCCAATCGGTTCAACAACTTGAACTAGTCGGTTCATAGGCAGAACTAAGCCAATTCAATTTCTGATCTGTCTGAGAACCCAAACGGCCATCTCAACACTTGAGACACCCGTGTGACTACCCAAACAACCGTATCACCCAATGAGATGGTCATTTATCAGTTCAGTCATCCAATCTATCGATCTATTGTGTGAATTGGGTACCTAAACACTTTAGTACTTAATTCAATCATCATTCAAGATCAAACTCCTCTTCTAGATGAGTTCCTATGTGTGTGACCCTATAGGTCCCATATCACGTTGGTAGTGAATGCCCATAACAACTTATGACATTACAAGCAAAGAGTGGTGCCGAGTCACACATCATTGCTACCCAAGTAAATAGAAAAGTTGGGGAACAACTTCACCCTACACTCTATGTATGGTGTTATAGTGTTTGTATAGTTCCTTTGTCACTAATGTCCAGATTGAACTAGAGGCATGGAGTAGTCACCCTCATTATTATTCAATCATTTTCTCAAACCAAGAGTAGACCGTCTGAGATATATGTAAGATCAATATCACATATTGACTCACATGCGCATGACCATGATTTTCTCAGTCTTGCTTATCAAGAGGCCTAGGACATCACACTCCAGTAGGAGGGAAAATCCCATGTCTATCACTCACAATCAATCCCCATGTGTCAAAGCCATCCAATCATCACTACTATAACAATCCATGTTTCATGACTGCGTTTGATGACGTCAAAGTGTACCCAACAACATGTGTCGAGTGTAGTGATTTCATATCTAAGAAACACAACTACCACCATCACTGTGAGAGCTGGCCATGACTTCCATGATGATGGTTTCCATGTGTCAGTCTCACACTGGGTCTGTCTGATACACTATTCTCTAACATGTATCTGTGTGATTGATTTAATATCACTATATCATGACTAATGAGATTTAGTCATCAACCAACTCACACTCTGATCTTATGTGTCATTGTTCTCTATCAATCCTTCCACAATGACAACCGATCAGGGACATAATGAGAATATGTATATTTACTCTTAACATTTGTATGATCTCATCCACAAGGATAGTAACTTGAATACATACATCATTGAGTAATATAATTATCTAGACATTTATAATGTTACATCATTATCTCATAACTGAATTAAATAGAATAAATTAGAAGCTACCTTTTATTAGTAATCAATTTTTACATGATATGCCATTACAATCATCACATGATTGGCGCTTTGGTCATACATAACTAACAAATATATGATGAGTCAACAACCTACCTAGAAGTTATTGAGGGACCAAAATATGAAGCTTGGCTTGAGGCCATAAGATCCAAGATGGAGCCCATGTAAGCCAACAAGGTATGACCTTGGTAGATCCACTTGAAGGGGTAAAACCCATAGGGAGCAATTGGGTCTTAAGGAAGAAGACCAACATGGAAGGGTAAATTGGTTGCAAAGAGTTTCAAACAAGTTCAAGGTGTCGAACATGATGAAATATTTCACCATTTACCATGGTTAAATCCATCAGGATCATGCTTGTAATAGAAAATTAGTATGACTATCAGATTTGTCATATAGATGTTAAAACCACATTCCTTAAATGGAATAATTATGAGGATGTGTATGTGACACAACCTAAAGGTTTTATAAATCTAATATTGCAAATAAAGTCTATAACCTACAAAGGTCACTCAATGAGGATTGAAGCAAGCATCTCAAACCTGGAATCTTATATTTGACAAGACAATCAAAGAGTTTAACTTAAGTCAAAATAAAGATGAAATCTCTAAATACAAAAGATTTAGTGGGAGCATATTTATATTCCACATAATAATGGGAAATAACATCCTTATCCTACAAATATTAAAACCTAGCAAAGAAGGTACCTTCTCCTATGAAGGGATTAGGTTAAGCATTCTATGTGATAGGAATTGAGATCTATAGAGATAGGTCTGGAAAGCTTCTTGACACAAGGAAGACCACATACATTGGCAAGATACTGATAGGGTTCAACATGAAGGACTCAATGAGAGAAAACTTTCCCATGATTCCATGGAGTTAATCTCTCAGGAGCCTAGTATCCTAGTTCTTATGAAGAACAGGAACACATGGATAAATACCATATGCATTTGCAATTGAATCTGTATGCAATGTTATGTACTCATCCCATTATCTCGTATGTGTTGGACATGACAAGAGAATATCCAATTATCTCGTATGTATTGGACATGACAAGAGGATATATACTCATCCAATCATTTTGTATGTATTAGATATGATGAGTGGATGCTTGTCAGATTCCAATGAAGGGCATTAGACTACCACAAAAAACATCCTTAAATACTTGAGAAGCACTAAAAGGATCGATTCCTTGATTATGGTAATAAGGAAGAGTTGGGTGTAAAAGGTTACATCGATGCAAGCTTCCAAATGACAAATAAAATTACTGATCGCAATATAATTTAATGTTTGACCTTAAAATAGAACTGTAAGATGGAAGAGTGTTAGTAAGAGATAGTTGTTCAAATCTATAATAGAAGTCGAATATCTTGGTGTTATGTGAACATTAGAAGATATTGTATGGATCTAGAAGTTCATAGAGATGAACTTATGGGAGGTTCCAACCATTGATGACATAGAAGAAGTACTGATGACAAGAATAGGGCTACTGGTTAGGTAAGAAATCTCAGATAGCGTACGAAAACACTTCCATATCATGAGAAAAGTTGCACAACAAAGAGATGTAAAACTTGCAACATACTAAATTGAAGTAAATGTTTCAAACCCGCTATGAAAGTGCTTGCACAGGAGAAACATGATGGACATGTTAAGATCACTTAGATAATATTTGTGGGTGATTGGCTCTAAGTGTAAGTGGGAGTCTGTTGGTATGTATGCCCACAGCCAATCATATGATTATTGGAATGTGGCATTAGATACCTGATTTGATAATGATAAAAGGCAATTCCATCTATTATGTTTGTCTCACTCATGAGATGATGACACAAATATTATAGATATCTAAAGAATGATGTTACTTGATGTCATATATCTTCAAGTATGTGACTTGAACAATGAGATCATATGAATGTTAAGAGTACATACATTCTTGTTATGTCCCTAATCAGGTATTACTATGGAAGCAAAATAGTCAATAATAATACATAAGACTAGAGTGTGTATTGACTGATGAAATAATCTTATTAGTCATGATATGTGATATTAAGTCAAGCACACATATACATGTTAGAGAACAGTGTATCAGACAAACTCACCATGAGAGTGATACATGTAGACCATGGAATAGTAGTCAGAATCATCTTTCATAGTGATAGTGGTGATTGTGGTTCTTTCCTAAAGTCATTACATTCATCACATGTTGTTCATGTACTTTGACATCATCCACTGTGATCCTGAGTAAGGGTTTCCATAAAGGGGTGCTTGGGTGCACTGTGACACATGGAGATTGAATGTGAGTGATGTAGATGGTATTGGTCCCTCCTATATGAGATTGATATCCAAGGTTTCTTGATAAGAGAGACTCAGAAATGTACGTTCGTACTCATGTGGTTCAATATATGATATGTGAACTCACATGCATCTCATACATTCTTCTCTAGTTCAAGGAACATGGATTGAACGTTGATAGAATGGTGATTCCATGCCTCGAGTTTAACACTGATCACAGATTGTAGGTTGAAGTTGTTCTCCAACTTTTTAAATTACTTGGGTAGAAATGATGTGTTGCTAGATACTGCTCATTGCTTGTGATGTCATAATTGGTTATGGACATTCACCGCCAATGTAATTTTGGACCTATAGGGTCACATACATAGGATACACTTGGATTAAAGGAGTATATTCGTGAATTATGCTTAGATTGATTACTAAAGGTGTTTAGGTATTCAATTAAACAACTAAGGTTCAAAATTGTCTGACTGGACTCTAAATTGACTGGTTTAAGTATTGAATCGATCATTTGGAGTGTCAGGTCAATTAGAATCAACATTGGCTGATCAATGGATGAACCAGAGTGTGAAACAATCAATTCACATAGTGAACTGATTGGTTCATAGGTCCAACTGATCAGTTCATAGGATGACTGTTCGGTTTAGTGATCAATTTGATTAGATCAAAGATTGGTATTGACGTCATGTTGTGCATTAATTGTACATTGAATACCAATGTGATTTAGAATAGGAAACTGCATGAACCGACTGATTCGTGGTGTGAACTGACCGATTCATACATAAACTGACCAATTGGGTATGCGAACTGACCGGTTCAATGTGTGTAGGTTCTAGAAAATTAATGAGTTTGATCTTTTTGACTCTTGCATAGATTGGGAACCCTGACCCTAGACTCTCCTATTAATAGAGGGATACTGGGGGCTTGCCAGTACACAATAGTTGCTTTGACAATTGTTGTCTTCTCTGGTTATAGTAACCAATAGAGTGCCTGAGCAAGTCTTACCCTATAAAGGGAGGGATAGCAAGAGAGAGATAAATGTGGGAGACAAAATCAACTCTAGAAGGTTGACATTAGAAAGGGACAACTCCTTCCCGTTGGATCTGGTAGCGCAATGTGGAGTTCCTGGTGGTTCACATTGACTACTCTAGAGGAGGGAGGCCGTTGTCTGCCGCTAAGAGGACACCGTCAACTGCTACCCATGGTGTTGCACCAGGAAGCCGGTGGAGACGACTATTTGAGTGTTTCTACTGAAGGATCGATCTACTACCTGAAGAAGAAGCACAATGCTACTTCAAGGGTAATGTCACTAGACTTGCTCCAGGACCAGGTATAATCTTACAACCTTTCCTTCCTAGATATTTTGTTGTTGACACGATCTTGCTATTTTGGGAAACATGCATTTTTTTTAAATTTTTGCTCCCTATATTTGTGCCTGATTTCCCTACAATGTGTTCTTAGGATGAATATTTGACTTTGGGGACCAAGTTTAATAATTAAGTCAACCATTAGATACAATGATCAGGTCTACTCAAATCCCTATTTATGTTTATACATCTAATTAACTATAATTCTTCATTTCCTAAAATGAGGTATTATCCTTTATATGATCCTTCTTATTATTCCATTTAGAAATTCCTAAATTCACAAATCTAGTTATATGATTTTATTGAATATAGGGTCTATCACGTCACTTACCTTGCCACTTGGAAATTGAGTTATGACTGAACTATCTATCTCACTTCCCAAACTTTACTTGATGAATGTTAGACTAGTAATATAGATTAGTGGTGCATGGATACAACTACTTATTTATTAGGACGAGCATATTCCGCTTGGAGTGTGTGTTACCTCCTAGTTATGGTACTATTTTAGATATCAGATGTATATCATATATGCATGTAATTGTTTTATCATGATATTATAGATTGATTAATGATAAGAAACTTTATGATATT